>VZRH01008297.1:396509-407114 GCA_013397555.1 Urocynchramus pylzowi
ATATAATATAATATAATATTTATTATATTTCTGAAGTAATATAATGTATTATAATTTTCTTTGAAAATAAATTTGGAATTCTACTCCTACATTTCTGATCGCGGAGATGGATTGATACTTTCTTCAGTGTCAGAAGAACTCTCAGTGTCAAATGGTTGTTTTAGGAAAACACATTAGAAAAGTGCAGGTAAAAAGAACATTAAGCATTCATGGCTGTGTAGTCTTTATTTACATAGGAGTGATTGTCTGTACTCTCCTTCTGCACAAGCAGAGCATCTAAGTGCAGTGTGCCTCTGAAAAAATATTGTTTTTCAATAGCCCATACTCATAATGTTGGCCTGATTTGTTTTATTAGATGTCATCTGGAAATAGAGATAATATATAGGACTTGAGCAAATGTCTGTGTTCTCTTGATACTGAAATACTCTTAAAAAGAAAAAAAATCCTTTATCCTCCACTAACACATATTATAACATGACTTTATTGATTGTGAGGGAACTTAGTGAATTTGTATCAACATTTCCATTTTGTTTCAAAGCCAAACTCTGTTTTATTTACAAGAAATACTTAAAAAAAAAAACAGAAATGGAAAGTATAATAAATATAAAATAAACAATGACAAAAAAAAAAGAAAATATGTTTTCCATCTGAAATTAGTACTTCTAGAAGTATGGTTCTCTAAGAGTTACTCTATCGCCAGTCATGGTTGCTATGGACCACAGACATCACCTCAGTACCAGAACATAATTTATTTATAATCATCTTATCACTATTTAATAAGGCAAGGTAATGGTGAATCTAATATGTTTTATCCATGGATGAGGAGAGCAACATTTAGATCTGGTGTGGAAGCAGCTGCTCTGACTTGAAGGGTATTATTCCAAAAGCTCCTTAAGCCTGCTGGACCCCACTAGGAATATCCTTCTGCTCACATGTGCCTCCTGCTTTTTGGTATGAGCAGAAAAAGAGTTAAGGAAGAGAAACTGAATGGTGTGAAACTGCCATAGTCCAGTATTGGCACAAACAGTAATGAACTGGAAAGGCTTCCTCTGGCCCCATGCTCCTGGCCAGGTGTCAGGCAGGAGGGAGCAGGAGACACCTTCAGGCTCATTTCCAGCAGAGCTCCACTGACCTGTAATTAACTCAAGTGTGGTGGCACTGGGTTTGTACAGCCCCCTGCCCACGGGGAGCTCCCACAGCCCCCTACCAGGACTCTCCTGGCATCCCCAGCAGGTGCATCTGGGAGCTCTGTGATAAGGAGGAAGGGCTGGGAACTTTGCCGCCAGGTGAGGGAAGGAGATGCTGCTTTGGGAAGTGGCACGCAGGGGAATAACAGAGCAAGCAGCTTTCTGGGATGTGTGCTAGAGCTTCCTGTCTGTGCTCTACAGCTGCAGCTGTTTCCCATCTGAGCCTGGTCAGTGACATTGGCACTATGCTCCGACACACCTGTCGCCATTCATGGAGGGGCTTTTTACACCAGCTCTCAAGACTCAGGCTGAATGAAATACTGATCAGGGGTATTGTTCCTGAGGGAGGACAATTAAAAAAAATAAATGAAAACAAAACAGTGCAGACCTTTGGGTTGTGCCCATTCTTGTTTCCTTTGCTTATATATAATTGTTCAAACGACTATAGCTGGAGAGATCGCATCAGTTGCATTAGTCCCTTTTTTGGTAATTCAGGCCCTAAATATATTCTGGGCTGCACCCTGAAAACAAAGGGAGTGAATGTTTTTAATGAATTTCACATGCAATGTAGGTATTATATGGATGATATATAAGCAAAAACAAGAAAAGACTGAATTAAAATGAGTTTGGTGAGAAAACAGTAACATTTGCCAGTTCCACAATAGAGATTCTTGGTATTTTGAAAACTAACTGGCAGCAGCAGTGACACGTAATGCAATGCCTGGTGTATTTCCATAATAGTTTTTGAAATACAGATAGACATACCAATTTTGTGCCAGAATTACATGTTTCTGCCCCATGCTCAAAGGGCTTTCAAAGGAGAACTGAGGTTGAATTAAAGTGCATACAGTGTGTGCAACAGGTGAGGTATTAAACTAGAAGGGATATTACATCTAAACCATGTGAGACTTGGCTTTTAGTTAATTACAAACTGATCCATGCTTCTGTGTGTGACATCAGACTGCTGCTGTTTTCAATAGACTGAGACTTAGAACTATAATTGCAGAACCTTAATTACATTTTCCTATAATTAACTTTCCCAGAACCACAGTTCCTCCAAAGAAATTTATCTGTGGTTTTATCTGAAAAATTATTTTGTCTGAATAAATTAATTCATGTGCATGTGTTTCAAAGTGCAGCTCTCTCTCCCTAAAACCAAGCAACAAAAGCAAACATTTATAAATATTTAACAGTAATTATGTTATAGAGTGTGTAAGAGTCTAAATTAAAGAATGAAACTGATAGAAGCACAATAATTTTACTGCCCCCTTTAAGACTAGATATCAAAGAGACAGAAGGGACTGAAACTTTAAATATGAAATGGATTTTACTTAGCATAGTCCCAGAAGCTTTGCTGTAAGCCCTGTGGCTAAAGGTGTGCAGTGTACAAGCCTGACAACAAGGCCCATTAAGATGGATGGGAATCATTCCAGGGGCTCTGCCAGGCTCTGGGCCAGCCTTGCAAGCACTTAACACTGAATACACACACCCCCATCTTCTACCTGTAGACCTGACTACACTTCAGCCAGGCTGCTGGTGGATGAAGTTCAGAATGCTCAGAGAATTAGGGAGACAAACCACTTTGATTTGTGCATCCCAACAGGGAAAGAGGGAGGTGAAAAATGAGAAGAAAGGAAGTCGTGTAACTTCTGCAGGGGACAAGGGAATTTTTCGTTTTGGCTGGAAATCTGATGAGAACTGTGAAACCAGCAGATATTTAGAGGGTAAACATCCTCAGTGCACAAAATATAGATGAAGTGCTTGAGCGGATTGAGGCCAGAAGGGGTCACAGTCTGGTCCCAATATCAAATTTTGCAGAACTGCAAATTCAAAAGACAGGCCAGTGCAAGCTGATACTTGTAAGGTCACACACTGATTTCCTAGGCAAGAGTAGATACAATTACCCACAGCTTTGCTGTACCTCACTCCTCAGCCCGGGAGGAGGCCATGGCACCTCCCAGACCCTGCGTCATTTGATGCTGCCACTGGAGAGGGAACGCTGCCTGCCTGCTCCTTTCTGCAAGGGTGGCAATTTCAGTAGGAAATTTTCACCAGGAATTATATGCACATATCACACAAATGAACAATAACATATTTACTGCAAGAGGCAATCAATAACTTTTTCCTCAGAAGCAAATAGTAACAATGACACAAGTGTGAGTCAAACTTGTTTAAAAGAAGTCACCAGACACCCAACCCCACCAGTTTCACCTGTAAGTCAGAGTGAGGAGTTTCACTCCGACTTACAGGTGAAACTGGGTGGGGTTTTTATTCCATTCCAGATATCACTCCTATTTTCATATAAAATATGCTTGTAATATTCTGGAGAGTCTTTGGAAATCTGTAGGGATATGTAAATATTATGCAAAGTATCTCAGCAATTGCAAGGGACTTCAAAGGCAGCTGCAGGTTCTCAGGAGCACTTCTGAACCCCAGACTTTATGTACAGCTCAGCTCAATGTTCTAATAAACTGAATTCAAAAAGGAAAGAAAAACCAGTGTATTCTTTGCGCGTTTTCAAAGACAAACCTGCATGAAGCTATCTCTAAAAAACCAACTTTGCAACGTGCATTATTTTTCAAAAAGGCCCTAACTGGCTCACTTCAGGTGTGGCTTTACTCACCCGTGACAAGGTATCGTGTCCTGGTCCGTGATCCTCGACTCCTGGAGCTGCTGATATGCTGGTCCTGCAATTCCATTGAACCTACCCCGAGGCAAGGGAGGAGTCCTCCGAAAGGCATTTCTATGGAGCATCCCACTTTTCTGTCCTGGGCTGCAGCATGAAGAGAGACTTCTAGGAACAACACCAAGAGTACAGTAAAAATTATCACACCAAAAGCACAAAATTCTGCAAAGTAAACGTTCAGGATTAATAATGCATGGATTACTGTTCTTATAAACTTTGCTGTGGCAGTCTATGATGTCAGTAGAAATTCTCTATGGAAATATAATAGTACAATCCAACATTAGCTGCTGTTTATGCCATTATTTAATACATCACCTCGTTTCTAGGAATAAAAATAATTGCCCAATATATGAAATGTTTTCTTGCATTTGATGAAGGATGCTTCTCCTTTCCATGCTGCATATCATAATCCTGCTATAGAGAGTTGAGTCCTCAGACAGCATAAACAAACAATACAGCTCTCTCATATCCACAGCTGAATTCAAAATTAGATCATAAACTGAAAGCCCAAGATATTATCTATCAGCCTGTGAGGTTCTGCTGCCTGATACAAAACCATTAAACTGAGAAAAAGTGTAAGTAGAGAATATAAGCAAAGCTTATGAACTGCAGATTGAAGAAGCTGTCTGAGACAAGTATTCTCCACCTTGAACAGTATTTCTGTATTATTTTATTCCTGTTTTATATACAGATTGCTTTGTTGTTCATATACATTGATACCATGCTGTTTCTTTATAGGATATAATAGAAACTTGAACTTGATAAAAACAAGTCATAGTTTTCTACTTATTTTAGAAAATTGGTTTTGTAAATGTCTGGTGCTTTGGAAGGAGAATGGATTTTTTTTTTTTATTTCACACAGAATGAAAAAGTATCTAGAATCCAGTTTTGGTATATAAACCATACACTTGCTAATGCAAAAATATGGGAACACCGAACTAAGGCAAGGCATAACCCATTTTTACTGCTAACAGGTCTCAGTATTTCATGGCGTGACTGAATATTCATTTTTCAGCTACTCCTCTTTCTCTTGGCATCTTCTGGGTCTCAGAAATGCATGTGTTACCTCATATTCTCTTACATCTTTAATGATAACATAGGTTTTGTAGATGCCTTTTATGAGTCATTAGTTTTGGCTGCGTGAATAATTCCAACCTGTGACAGAATTCAGCAATGCAAAAGACTTTTGATAAGTTTGTTTCTCTTTTCCTATTATAATGTGACTTAAAAATAATCCACATTTTTTACCTAGTGGGAACTTTAATTATAGTGAGGGCCACATCTACTCCCAAAGTAATTCTTGCTTGGAACAAGTACCTTGGACAAATTCTCTTTGAGAGTACATTTTCATTAAAATCAACCTTTTCCACCCAAAAATAAAATAATAAATAAATTCAACACTCTCTATCCTACTGCTCAGGCTAGCAGTGTTCCACTGCAGTCTAACCTCTGTTTTCTTCCACACCTTTACTTTTCTAGTGCTTTTTATTGAAAAGACCAACTACCCATAGCAATAACATTCCCTCGAGGATTTTTCATGCTTGCTTAAAAAGATTTTTCCTTTGCTACTAAGGAGGCTGTGAAAAAACCTTTTTAAAAACCTGAAATACTGGCCTCTCAGTTCTGAAGGCTGAGTTCGAGGTGCAAGTTACAGTTCATATTCTGTGAAATAACACTACCACATCACAAAATAATTGACAGTTTCTGCTCAGGAGACCCTGAGATTAATGCAGCAGGGAATCTCAAAAGATGCAGGTGAATGAATAATTTGCGATGGATAATGAATTTTGGGGTTTTTATTGACTTGAGCACAGTCATCAATGGAATCCAAAAGTAAAAACAAACTTTAGATTGATTACAAATCTTTGAAGTTAGACATTTTTATTGTTTAATTTATGGTTGGTTTGATGCCTTTGAGCATCTTCCTTGTTGGATGAGAGCACATGATCTTCATATGGAAATTCACAAAAGCTCTATTTGTAATAGTTTCCACACATACAGCTAAACCTAAGGTAATGGGTATAAACTGCAGAAATGTTAAAACCAAAGGGATCTGCCACAGTCCTGCAACCACAGAACTTCCAGCTCCTACACAGTCTAATTTGTTGCTTATGGGAAGTTCTTATGTTTTCAACATTTCTGTCAGAAAAAAACAAAACAAAATAAAATAAAACAAAACTGAAGGAAGAATGAACAAAAATCATTTGAGGTCATGGACAAGACAAATTCACTAAAGATCAGGAAATACTTACAGACAGTGCAGCTGCAAGCTGCAGGGTAACAGTTGTTTCGCCAGGCCTCTAACAACCCCCTAAAAATTTCTGTTAGAAGTTCTGTGGAAAAGGCTCTCCAGCACAAAGCTTTTCTTTTTACACAAAACTGATATGAATATCAGCAATGCAAATGTAATGTCCCTCTCAGACTTCTCTATTGCTCATGTGAAAAATTCCTCCCTCTCAGGCAAACAACGGTTTTTGGATTTCTTCAGGGAATTTATTTTCCTTTAGCCAACATTGTGGTTTCTTCCTCCCTGCACTCCAGTCTAACTGAGTAAAAGAAAACAGCCCACATAAGGGAGCCATTCAATAAAATAGACCAACACATAAAGCTGTAGCAGATATGTTCTTAAAATCTATCAATTGATTACTCCAGAATAAAAAAATCAGAATATGCATGATGTGGTTCACAAGTGATGCATAAACTAGGGAGAAATACAGTTTTGATGAATTAATGTTTTGAAAAAAGCAGTTCAACCATCCTAAGGTTAATTAAGAACTTGGGATTCATTCTTGCCAGTTGTTTTGTGTAAGAATTTTCTTTGGGTTGAGCAACTGAGCGAAAACAAAGTCTGATCCTACAGGTGGAGTAATCTCTTCTTGGGGCACATACACAACTCCCAAGTGCAGTTACCCATGTTCATGAAGAAAAGACCAGCAGTGCTTTTGCAGTAACTCTGGAATCCTTCTGTACTGCTTCTGAGTTAATTACAAACCACCCAGGAAATACATACTCCAATGGCTGAGCCAGATGCCAGGCAGTGTCCTCTGATATTCCCTCAGAGACACCTTTTTAGGCTGTTAGACAATCTACTGCTAATATTTGTATGGATCAACTACTGAGACTTTCAACCAATTTCAGTATTAATAAATATAGTCTACAGCTACAAATCTCCTCTTGGTTTCTGAAACGTGAACATTATTGATTCCTTCATAATATTCTTGTGTTTGGGAATAGTCTGTTTTGAGGCTGCTCAGGGACTTTGGAACTCTTAAGAAAATCTTTCAATGCTACCTGTGTCATCTGGTCACTATCCTTGTGACAGAACAACAGGAAAAGGGAACAGAGCATTTGAGGTACATCAGCTGCACTGAGTTTAATCATCTGCCATAACATCATCCTATACTTCCTGTAGTGCACTGATCAACCTCCATCCTAAACTGATGATGATATCCAGGCTGCTATTACAGAAAGTTGTTTTGTATTGAAAACTTTGAGACTTCTTTTCAGTTTAAAATTATTTCTGATGAATATTCAGCTGGTACATGTGCCACCACACTCCTTCCTTTTAAATCAGTCTTTTACTTCTCCTTGTGCTTGCTCTCATGTATTCATAAGTAGCAGCCATGCACCTTTTCCAGACTCCTGAACTGAAGTCTGACATAAGACAGACTTGTAACACTTTCCATGGAACATGAATCATTCATTCCTCATCTTGGCTGGGGAATGCAGTGTGAGTCCATGGCAATTGGGAGGCCACTTTAACCAGGGGAGAGAACAGCGGTGCATTCTCACGCTATGCTGTGCTCCAGCTTTGTTCAGTGACCTTGGCACAACAAAAGTCTGTCCTCAGAGCTGACTAATTCTTTGGGTGCTGCGCTGGTGAATGTCCTACCTTCTCAACACAAGTCCTTCATATCTTCCTTTTACCCTCCTCTGTGCATGCACGTTAGAGTTTTTCTGCCTCTCCCTACTTTCTCCCCTTAAAGGTATTAGACACATATGACAACAGTGACTGAGCTTGTGTAGAGATCTAACTCACCCCCACCAAATATAATCATCAGTGCAGATGTTGCAGTAGCTGCTGTAGGTAGGATAGTAAACATTTTTTTGTCTTTTTTATATTACCTCAAAAATCTTCTTCCCCCACTTTTATCCTAAAGTCTTGACTATTCAAATTCAGCATAATTGGTTCCTACTTTGATAAATTCTTCATCTTCCTAGCTATTTGACACTTGCTAATTCACTATCTCATGTCACAGTTCCCATTTTTATAGATTTTGCTCCCAGGCATGAAATTTTGTGAACTGGTTCCTCTTCCAATTTTTTTTTTTTTTTTTGGATCAAGATTAACCAAACCATCTTGAGAGCTTTGATTTCCACATTTTATTTCCACTTTGACTGTAGGAATGTCTATTTTCATACATTTGATTTAGTCCATATTCTACCTTTGTTCTCAAATAGTCATCCCAACTTTTCATTAAAAAATGAAATCTATTAATTCAGGATTTGCCTAACTGCTTCAATTATTATCTCTGTAACTGCTTCAATTATTATCTCTGTCTCATTTGTTTTGCTTTTTCTTTGGTAAAATAGCAGATTCCTTACACCTTCTTCCTTTCAGGCTTCCTCTGCCTTTACATTCCTAGTTGCTTTAGTTTATCTACACTTGCTCTTTGAAATTCAATAGCCTTATTTACAGAATAACTTTAATTTACTCTTTCCTCTACTGTAAACTGAATCACTTATATTAGCAGCATAAAGAATAAAATGCTTACCAGAGGAAAAAAAATATTTTCCATGTTTTTTTGTGGTGTGAAAAGTTCATTAAAATGAAAACACAAATTATTATTAATTTTAGGGTAAGTTTATCCTATTTTGGCATTTTTGTAAGACAATACAACTGCTCCAGGCTGAAAGCCTCTGCATTTGGCTTTCATCATGGCATTCTCTGAAATGAATCCCTCTAAAATCAAGGATGACAGGATCCATGAATGAAAGTAAGGATGGTTAATTACCAAGGAAACTGCTATTCAAAGGGATCACAACTCAACCCATAATTAACAAAACACTAATTTATTTCTATCTATCAGAAAATAAGACAGTATGGGTTTCTTTCTTACCAAGATCAACAGATAATCCAAGACAAATTTTTGATCACATTGTATATGTTGCAGGAAGTTTACTGATTAAACACATTTGTTAATTTTGAATTTTGACACTTCTAAGAGTTATTTTACATCTGCAAGCAGAAGATGTGACATTCTTCTACAGTAACAGCAACGCACAATGCAGGCAAAATATTTTAGGAGATTAATAATAACACAGGCTAAATATTTTTTGAGATTAAATGTCAGTTTTCAACTTAATCTCTGCATTAATTCTTTTTGTGTAGCTGAGGTTTGTTGAGACAGAAAATTGGAATTATCCATAATCTGAGTGAAATAATTAGCCGTTCTCTGTCAGTCACATTTCAGCAACTCCAAATGATTCCCTACACTGACAGTCTTACTTCCAGGCCAAATTCAGGACCTGGAAACAGCCAGCTCCTGACTTTAAGAAATGATCACACATCACTAGTGTCCTTGAAAACACCAGCAGAGAAAACAGGTCTGGATGTAGAGAAAAGTATTTCTGTAGCAAGCAGAAATAAAACAACAATAGAATTTAGAACAGCATAAAAGAGAGAACCTGCAGAGCTGATATAATTTTTCCAGGCTCAGTCAGGTTTGGAATGAAATGAAGATATATTTAGTATAAAATCCTCATTTGACCACATTTGACCATTTGTCCACAGTGAACACTATTTAGAAAATAAAGAACAAGCTCTCATATGGTGTGTAAATTAAATACAGTCTTGTAAGTCTTAAACATTCAAGTTTGTTGCACATTTTATAAAACAAGGGCCTTGTATAATAAACCTTAAGCTTTAAGACTACAAAAGAATTCTTTATAAATTAGCTAGTCATCCCACTTCTTACATTAGTTCTGAAGCAAGTTCTGAAGACATTTCTTGGATATTGCAATCACACTATTTAAAGCTAAGGGAATGAGTTTTTTCTGAACTTCATGTTGTGATTAAATGATGATAAAATTCTTCACAGAACCTCTGTAGAAATCATTCTAGGAAACAGTCCAGTAGTTCATCTACGTTTAATAAAATTATTAAGCATTTTGAAAATTTCTGTGTAATAAGAAAAAGACCTAAGAAATGAATCTGACATGACAACTGGCATTATTTTTTTCACGCCAAATTAAAGGCTTAAGTAAGGTAAAATAGATAGGACCCAAATATCCTTTCTGGTTTACAGGTGGCACTTTGTAGGCTAAGCAGATCACTTATTCCAATGAGAAAAAACTACATAGCTGGCTGAGAGACTGCACTGAAAACGCACTAAATACTACCAGATTTGCCAGATCATAACCTCATGCAATCCCAGACTTTTTAAAAAGTAATTAGAAAAGAAAATCCTTTTAATAAACATGTCTTCCACTCCAGATTATCTAGCTGAAAAAATTCCAAACTCATTTTTTCTCAGTGTTTTTTCTCTCTCTCTGTTCACTGGACCAGATGTTACCACTGTCATTCCACCAACATTATTGCCTGTACCAGGCTCCAGTTTGGTTTCTAGTCCTGTAATGAAGCACCTGCAATCTTTCTCATCTAAAAATAGTTAGAAGCAGAATTCTAATCTGAATCTAATCCAGTGATGGGTGACACTCCACTTTTTTTTT
>VZRH01008297.1:407146-544294 GCA_013397555.1 Urocynchramus pylzowi
TTTCTCTCTTGGAGACAACCATCCAAACTTTTTTAAGCCTCTTTTTCAAAGGCCACCATGTTTTCATTAATGAGTGATTATTCATTTCATGTATCTTTTGTTTAAGGAAACAGTGAAAAAGACTGAAAGTCTGCAACCAAGTCTTAACTTCATGAACATTGATAAGGAAAGTCTTGTTTTTAATGGTTCCTCCTCCTACAGCTGTTCCACTGGCAGCTTGGATGGCATCTGGAGATGCTTCCTTCATGACTGGCACGACCCACAGAGGAAGGCAGTGAGCATCCCTATTACCTTTTATGTCTGCAGCTAAGAAAATACTCAGACATCTGCTCAATAAGCTGGCTGAGGCTCTGCTGGCACCAGGGCACTCAGCAGCTCACCCAGTCCCAGCACACCATAACCTTGCACATGGATCAGCAGCACTGCAGCCTCTCCAGGCAGCTCTCACAGACAGATGTTGGCTCACCTGTGGTGCTTGATGGGCTGGGTTCCTCTGTCAGGAGACAAGGCCTCTGGGAAAGACTGAGTGCCTGAAAAACTAGACTCCATAACTTTGTGCAGAATGGGCCCCGGGTGCCTATCTGGTTTGGAATACTGCAGCAGAGAGAATAAAATTAATTAATACTCACAAGACATTGTTGATGCTATTCACTCTGAATTCATATCAGAGCAGGGTAAGAAGCGCTCTAGTGCATTTTTAAATCAAAATCAGGCATTGCAAGTAACACATTCATTCAGTAGTGTTTACACAGCAGAAAGGGCTAGTAACCATTACCCCCATTACGTTCTGCACATCAAAACACTGATAACATTAGCAGCAAAAATACAGACTGATCTGCCCATAATGATGGGAACAATGATCCCTTTGACTAGAAGTCTGTTTTTGTGGCTGGCCATGCAGAGACAGATTACAAAACACATCTCAGAGGACAGCCAGCAACTTGTTGGGTCCTTCGGTGATTTCAGTCAAACACTGCATTCATCATCAGCATGTACAACTAGGAAAACCAAACTGAAACAGCCCTTGTGTCATCAGATAAGTAAGAAAAATATTTGAATCCTATCCACAGAGCCAGATATCTTTCTGAACCAGTCTGAAACTTTTGACCTGGGAGTATCTATGCTAGTGAGAACAGTGTAAACATAATTCTTCTTGTGGCAGGTGTGGGCGTAGGGCAGGCTCTGGGCACAAAGTGAGACACAAAGGTCTGCAAAGCAGACACTAGACATGAAGAAGAACAGATTTGTTCTTCTTTGTGATTCAACTGCAATTTCAAAAACAAAACCAAAAAAAAGTCTCTCAACAGGAATGGGGCCATAAATCTGAAGTATAGAAAAAGCTGCCCTTGGTCTTGTAAGAAGATTCCATATTGTTGGTGGCCACTGGGCAATATCTCAGAGATATGAGAGGGTAACTCACCTTTCCACTCAGGTGTGAAAAATAAAGCAATTATCAGACTTCTTACTTTGCATTACAAGAACCTGCACTAAAACTAATAGGTCTGTTTTCCTTTTGATTCTATTTTTAGTACTAGACACATAGATATCCATGCTATCTTTAAAATAGATTGGTATTGTGGCAGCGATTACATGATTACATATTTTAGAAAGAAAATACAAATTAAAATATTAGAAAAAAATCACAGTGGTGAAAAATGTCTTGTTATGATATAATAGGATAAAAATTCATGGAGAGGATAGTAAGCATTCTTTCAAAAGACAGTTCTTCATAATTATTAGTTTTGTCTAACAAAAGACCAGTAACTCATTAAAACAACAGACTATTATTTTCTGACTCTCACTTATTCTTATCTACATTTCTGTAGACTTCAGCAAGATCAAAAAGGAAAGCCATACAAGAATATTCTCTTTTAAAAATAGAATATTTTAAAAAGAGGTTACATGTACTTTTAGTCCAGCCAGTCAGACTTATGACCAATTTCTATAGATAAAATAACAGCTCTTCAAATTTTTCTCCACTGCTCTTCTCCCTCTTTCTGTTGAGTGAAATACCCATGTTAAAAACAAAATCATTGTTTTTGTGCTTCTGAAGGCAAAGCTGCAAGTGGCAATATGCAAAATGGTGCTGCATGCATGAAGTAAACACAACTGAAATAATAAGAAGAAACATATTCCACTCCCATTTCTTTCAGTTACCATGATCTTAGATGTCACTTGTAAATGTTGCAGATAAAATATTCAGACAGAAATATGAATTTTAAGGTACTCACATCGGTGAAGGTTTTAAACTTTAATAGTTATCCTGCCAGCTGCAGAAATGAAACTGGCTTTGATTTCTGACCTGAATAAATCAATTTGAGCTATGTAAAGAATGGCTTGCTAGTGCCAAGAAACCATTTCTGTCCTTTTTTTGAGTTTGTTCATGGTACAAGATTGAAGGCCTGAATGGCCTAGAAGACCATGAATATGAAGTAAATCATGAAGAGCAGAGATAAGCTGTGCCTTTTGCTACAACCTTGTTTCAGGTGGGTGTGGGCTGGAGCAGTGGTACACAGAGACTTTCCTTATCACAGCTGAAGAGCACCAGGACATCAGAAGCTGCTCTGATGCTGATCAGCAAAATTTAATGAAGGTTTAGCACCCAGAGCCCCTCAGGCACAGCCTACAAAGGGTATTTTTCCCCCCCTAATTGAACATTTTTCCCCTTTTCAAGTATGCCACTTAATACACAGTTGTAACATTCATTACAATGAAAATGTGAATTAGAGTTTAAATTGAGGGTGTGAATAAACAGGGAATTCTAAGAATGTAATTGAACAGATCTGGATGCACCAGGTTATTAATACATTTTAATATATTTAAACACAGTTGGGTTTATTCTCCTTAAGCTTAACTCCAAGTGCCACATCCCTTCTCTAAGATCACCTCTGGAGAAAAACACCTTCCTACTTTTGTGAAGAGCTTACAGCAGTATCTGTTGGTGTCCCCAGAAGGACAATATGGGATCATTCCCAGCCACATCCCAGCAGGGCTTATCCTGCTCAGCTCTCACCTGGCCTGAGCTCCCTGCAAGCCTCTGACTATTGTGAGCTGCTGAGTATCAGCCAAGATGGAGAATAAGCTGTGAAACCCTTTCAAAGGCCTGTTCCAGTAGGTTGAAAACATCACTGAAAGCTTATCTGTATCTGGGTTTTTTAATGGTTTTTTTTGCCTTCTTGGTTAATTGTCTGTTCTTGTTTGAGCAATTACTGAAAAACACTGAGGCATATGGCTAAATAAATTAAAGAATAATGATAGCTTAAAAAAACATTTTCCAAATTTTTGATTTTTCATTGTTTCATGGAGAAAATAATCCATTACGTGCAATTACTCAACTCTCTGACAATAAAAATTCCACCCCCTGCTAGTTAATGCTAAGTGAATCTGTGAATGCAGCCTGAGCCAGGAGACAAGAAATCAGCCTTTGTCACTGACCTGCTGCATTACTGTAAGCACAGAATTCCTCTGCTCTATGCCTTGAATTCCCTGTTCTGAAATGTGGGGCTCAGGGATAACAGATGCCACTGGAATGCTAGCGAGTACTTGACACTGTTGTCCTGGTGTTATGCAAGCCAAAACACTCATCCCTCCCCGGGCTTTACTTAGCTCCTTCCCCTCACTGATTCCCTCAAAATAGTAAAAGGTCCAGAAATTCATGTGGCATTGGAAGAGAGGTGATGTGGGGATCCCATTTCAAAAAGAACTGAGAAGGCAGAGGGGTCAGCTTCAAATGACATTTCAGAGAGGTTGCCTCAAGGAGGAAAAGAGCCAGAGATTTTTCTGAGCTTGCACAAAAGCTCATCTGGTGGTACATTTAACATCCTTACTGTTCCCCTATGCTCTGTATGTTTTGTTGCCAACACTGCCTCTAGACAGAGGAAAGTAAATTCAGGTTTGTCTATTCTGGCAGTTCTGTCTAAGTAGCCATGTGATACAGAAATGGGAAATTTGCTCTTGATCTTAGCTGATAAATCAAATGGCAATTCACATAAACCCACAGAGTAATCCTTTAAAAGATTTAAAGTATCTCTTGCTTGACATATATTAATTACATTTCTATCACAGTGACTGAAAAGATTTTATTTCCTGCTACTATGAACAAAAGGCAATAAGATGCAAAAGGAGCATTTTTTTTTTGTCCCTTGTTATAAGAATTTCAGAAATCTGAAGCCAGTGGTTGGTTGCAAGCTACCAGAAACAAGTGTAGTGAAAATTGAAACCACACTGTACAGCATGAAAAGCATATTAACCACCTCAGAGGGACAGTGATGGGAAATTAATAGATCCCCTTGGTACCATGGGAGAAGGCATTAAAAACCACAAGGATGAAAAAGGCCACTTTAAAAAGCCATGACAATTCTCAGAATCACTAAAGGAATGTCAAGGTTTCAGCTGACTCTTTTAAATCTTTTTTTTCCATGACATATTTACCAAGTTGTGAGAATGTAAAAAGAAACCCTCTACTATATATGGAAAAAGCAGGTAGGAATCAGGAGCCACCCCACCTCCTCCTGCCATCTGCATGGGTGCACCAAGCACTTGTCTTTCTAGATGGGGAGAATGACAATTTCCTTCCTTTTGATTATGTGGAGACCTAACTGCTTGCTGCAGCCCTTTAAATATCTCTTGAAAGGAGGATGATCTCTTTGGGAAGGGGTAATACTTGGGAAGCCCTAGATTTCATGCATTAGGTGAAATTAATCTCCATCTCTTGTGTATCACAAAGATCCTGAATTAAAAGCTGGCACATCTCTTCCTGGCTGATGAATTACAGCAAGATTACCAGTGCATTAGTCTTTAAATCCAAGAGGCTAGAAACCCTAGCAAGAACCACCTAGAAAGAATTTAAGTGTATTGCTGCCAGAATGTTTAGAAAAGCAATGGACTTGGAGGAGATTCAGGAAATCCTAGGAGCTGTGTTCAAAGAGATATTTATGAATCCTTCTTACAGTACACAGTATTTTTCATCTAATTTGTGCCTCTAAGAAAATACTGAAATCACTACCAAGGATAAAACAGGTGAGCACAATTACTAATGATGAGCAGCAGGACTTCAGAGAGAAGACAGCTGTCTTGACAAAATCCAACCTTTTATTTCACTTTTCAGAATCACAATGGAGCAGTGGCAGGGAGTGGAGGAGATGTAATACACTTGAGTATGGGAGGAAAAACTACTTCACTGAGATTGGTCAAGCTCTCTATAGCCACAAACCACTTGAAACCTTGTCTGCTGTACCCTGGGCCTTGGGAAAGAAGTGAAACCTCCTTCTAAGCAACACATTTGGAAAGATAGATGGGCCCTTTACTAAATACAGCAACCTCTCAGTCAAAAGGTGATGGCCCTTTCAGAATAGTCATCAAGAATAAGGAACCTTATGCAACTTTTCTCAGGTCTCCACAAAAGCATTCTCCTCTGCAGAAGAAAGAGCTGTGTGAAAAGCCTGAAAGCATCACCAGGTCTATTCAAGAGAGATAAGAGAAAAATATGGGATAATCTTCTAGGGAAAGACAGAAAGGTGGCAAAAATGGGAAAACTCTCTTGCTTGTAGGGGGAGCATGTGGAGTGGGGAAAGAAACAACTTTCAGGATTACCTAAACCAAACTGCCAGATGGAGGAGTAGTCTCCAGAAAGTAACTTCCCTCATTTATTTAAATTTATTTATTAGCTCCTGGAAATGAAGAGAACTAGGATTTCTCCCCAGGCCCATGCAGGGGCAGCTGCAGATGGGAATGGAGAGGGATCACATCCAGGCTGCCTGATCCCCTTTCCACCCAGCAGATATGCCCAAGGCAGATCTCTGGTCTCTGAGGGGGAGTCTCTCAGCCATTCCTATAAAATACCTTTCCCAAGTCCCTTTTCAGCTGCCTACCAAACCCCTGCCCTTTCCCCCCTCTCCAATCTGGCAAGTTTTGTAAATTTTTCATGAGCTGCCTGCATGCATTCCTGCACTAAAATCTTCCTAACAATAGAAACTGTTATTACACTGTTACACTACATCCTACACAAGGTCATTCTGTTTTTCTTCCTTCCTATCTTCCCAAAGGGAGAATGCATTAATGGCAAGGAGAAAACAGTTGCCTGCAAACAGCCACAAGAACAAGAAACTGGTGTGTTAATCACCAGCACTCATAATGTCAGGCTGAACAGCAAGAAAAACTGAAAATCAAATTTGGATTAAAATAGTAAATACAACAATGGTGTTCAGTCTCTATGTCCAGAATCTATGAACTGCTATTTCAGCCATTATGGTTATGGTTATAGCAAAAGAAAATGACAAAATATTGCACTGAATTACAGTGAGGAAATGCCAAAGAGCATATTCTTAGTGTTAACCAAGGCTTATTTATAGGATAGAACAAAAGGATCATGAACTTTACCTTTTGTTGCCATCACTACAACCAACAACAGCTTTTTTTCAGGGGCTAGAAATAATATAAGGCTGAATGAACTGAAAGTAAGAGAAAATATTGCAATAGGTTCCCCAAATTGTGATTATGTCAATTTAGTGGAGCTATCTTCCTTCTTGAAAGAGTATATTTTTCCTGAATTACAAAGCATACCATGAGCATATATAGGAGCACACAATGGTGTTCCTACAATACACAACTTTTAGTGAATACAAGCAATGCTCTCACAGCCTCTGTCTTAGCAGGGAGGCTCTGCTTACTCTAAATTGGTTAAAAGGGCTTACATTTATCTCTAAATTAATTGGATGTGAACTAGGAATTGAGAAGTCCTTGATTAAGTGGGAATGAGTGCTCACTTTTGCTAAACTCCCACTATTTTGATGGAATCTGGCAAATAAGGTAGTCATTCCTTTAAGCAACACTAAGATAATTTTTTTTTAAAGGAGTTAATAATTTAGAAAGGTTTTAATACATCTTTTATATTTTCCTATTACATTGCTACCAGAATCCTTTTTCCAAAGGCTTTGTTCAAAGTAAGACAGTGCTGATTGCTTGTGAGCAGGGGAAAGAGAATGACATATACTGGAAAATATCTTCCTAAAAAAATACCAGGGCTAAATAAATTGGTTGTCTTCAAGTTCCTTATTTCAAACACGCTTTACATATTTCATGATTGTGAGATTGCAATGACTTACATATAATTATATTCAGAAAATGATTAAATATATTTTAAATTTAGTTTGAACAGACTAATTTCTTTCTGTAAACTAAAGTACCTTTAAATAAAGACCCAGAAAAATGAGACCATCTGCACGGTCTTCCCTTGGGCATTTGTTTACATGTGTAAATTTAGCTCTAGATTTTGAATTTACTCTGAATTAACTGTGACAAATCTCTATGTTTTTTTCATACAGGTTCATACATTATTGGAAGGCATGACATCACTTAAGTTCAAGGACCCCCACTACACATACAGACATGTATGACCTCAAGTATTGCTGAAAAATATGACAGCAATTTCCACTACTGAATGCAGAGCTGGGGGGCTCAGCAAAGTCTACTACATGAACAAAATGTACCAGGATCCATTGAAATATCTTTAGAAAAAAAAAAAAAATCCCTGCTTTCCATTAAGAGGTCTGATAGAAAACATTTTATGGAAGAGGTGAGAATTGTGGTTCCCATTGCTCAGATGTTAATAGCAGCATGACGATGTGCTGCCATCAGCAGCAGGAACTCAGCCAGGCTATTAAGTGCTGTAGCTGGCAGGATTACTTACATTTTGCAGCTGGACTTGGCTTTGTGCCATACACTCCGACTTTGCCATCATGCTGGAAGCATTTAGGCTGTAGGTTTTCCTATTCTGCGTTTCTTTCAGCTGTTCGTGAATCTGCTTGGTTTGTTTCCTGCAGAGAGAAATAAAATTCTTGTAAGAAAGAGCTCGCTTGATCTTCTGCTATAGCCATGATACTTTTATAGCCACAGCTCCCTTTGTTCAAAACTTCACCGTTGTTAGATGAGCCAGCTGAGCTAATTCACTAATGTTTGATATTCCAATGCAGCCATTGTTTCCTGGCAAGGCTTAACAAAGGGAAGAAAAAACCTTCTCTTGTGTTTTAAAATACCTTCTATTCTCAGATTACTATAATAGTATGCTCGTTGCACTAGAGCAGAGTTTTGTAAGATCATCTACTGCACATTTAACAATAGCTTGCAAGTCAGTCTGAATAATAAAAAAGCATTTTGCTCTGATTTGGAAAAAAAGGTTTTGGCAAATAAAACAGGCATTAGCCCCTGCTGGCTATAAAAACTGATGAAGAATCAAAGATTTCTGCTGGCTGATTAGACTTAACCTATAACACATCCTGTATAGAGCTGCTACTGCTTATATGCTTAAACCTGGAAAAAAACATCAGTATGGCCTCTGAGGCTGTGTTTTTGACTTATTATACTATAATCCACCCTGTCAGAGGTAGGAATACCACTGGATGAATCCCTTGCATTATTCAGGAGGTAACTATACTGTTAACAAAGACTTTCTGTTTCTGCCACACTATATTGAATGGAAGTGACAGTTTTTAAGTCCTGTACATGATAGAGGATATGAGACAGCAAACTTTAAATATTACTTTTATCTTCTGCAGAAAGTTATCTCAGCTGAGCAAAAACTGTTAGCAAAATACATTTAAGCTATTTTATCAGTTTCCTTTATTTTATTTTTTTTTTTTTTTGTGATAAGCTACATTGTCTGGGACTATCAGCTTTAAACAATGATGAGCAAAAACTTCACAATACAATTTTAATTCTTTCCTTCCCTGCTTTCTTTCTCTCCCCAGAAGATGCATCTCCAGCAGTGAATCTAGAGTGGCCTTGGAAACAACCCAGTAATGTCAAAGACTCACCAGTAGCAGCATTTCATTATACCACCAGCAGGTTTTGGACAGCAACTGGTGCTGAGCCAAATTTCCGAAGGAAGTGATTTCTGGCAAGTACTTATAAGAGATAAAGAAAATACGTCCTTCCTATACTGAAATTTAGATTTTAGCAAAGCAGCTTCAAGCAGCATTTTGAAACATTTCTGGTGATTTGATTTTGGAAAGCCTTATGACATCATTAAGCTTGATAGGATATTGTGTCAGACAGTGAATTTGACACTGAATGAAGTATAAAATTAATTTTAATTTCTTATTCACAGTAATGGGCTGCCCTTTACAGCTTATAATAATTCTTATTCTCTGTCTACTGCTGAAAGTTATAAGAAAGCAGAGGAAAAGGACTTATGTGTTCAGTGGAGTGGCCTGTGAGAGGACAAGTTCCCTCAGTAGGAAAGTAAGTAGTGAGAAGTATCACAGTTCAGATATTCAATTTTAATAACATAGTTTTAATATTTCTTGAGTCCCACAGTTTTGGTTCAGTATGACACAATGTAAGCATTTGCTTAAATTCAACAAATTGTAAGTACCTGCTCAGAAATATTTGTTACAGCTTGTTTCCTGAGTACAGGTCACAAGCCATAACAAATCCAGGACTTTAAGCACCTCTTAGGCTTTCTACTTGCATCCTATTTTGAAGGAAATGGAAAAGAATGAATTTATATTGTAAGCATGTTACAAATATGAGTGGCATGTTTTGAGTATTGCTAGGAGCTCATAGTAAAATCTATGAATAGAGGTAGGCAAGGAAATAATTTCTCAAAATAATTTCACAAAAATGTTCAAGATTTTCTTTAGCAAAATCTTGTAGAATTAATATTGGAATAATCTGAACAGATATATAATCTGAAGGACTATAGAGTGAAATTAAATTAGTCAGTTGAATCTAAAACATATCTTTTAAAAATATCCGTTTTTAATATCCACTGATTTTTTGAATCCAATGAAATTGAACAATTTCATTTGTAAAATGTCTAAATGAGCTCTTCAGCTTCTCATAAAATTCCAGGGGAGATTCATAAAAGCAACTTTAGCGTTTTTACAAACAATTATTTTCTGATCAGCTAAATAAATGAGGAAATTAGCACATCTATTCCTATGTCCTACTGGCAAACCAGCCTCTTGCTTGGTCTCTAGAATGGTTATGGAATCTTCAGGAATTTTTTGCATGACTTTATGCAATGATACTGAAACACGATCACAGCGTCAGATTTTGCGAACCTTTCATGTACATACAAAATGACAATTCAATCAGGAAAATAACAAAACAATTTTTTGATTTATTTATAAAAATAGAGTTGTTTCTATGTTTATAAACATGTGTAAGTAAACTGCAAAAATTCAGCTTCAATACTGCAGTCTTTAACATTACAATTGAAATTCTTGAAGGTAATTTGCTGAGAAAAACAATCCAATCATTAATTTCTTTTTATGTTCATGTAACCTAACATTAATATCGGGTTTATGCATATTCATTTTGCTAAACTATAGGATGCACAGCTATAAAACTAGAAACCATTAATAATTCAAAGTTACTTGCTGATTAATAAATTTATTTTATAAGTTTTGTTTTCAAAACAAATGGGCCTTATGTGTTCTACTTTAGAGTTATTTGGCAATGAAGTGTTCTTACTTCAGCAAGAAATAAAGTCACTAGTCATTTGTAAAAGTCTAAGCTGTAAAGGGCAGCCCATTACTGTACTCTTCATCTGTTGCTAACACTTCCAGCACTTTCTTGATTAACCTAAAAGGAATAATTGGAAGGGCACAGAGTTTAATTATAGTCCTAAACTTTCTCAGATTGAATCTATTTTAAAAAAGGACTTTTAATTCAGTGGCATAAAGGGAAGTGCCTATTTCTAGCAGCTGGTATTATAGAATTGCTGGACTAAGTAAGTCAGGATCTTCATGGAAACTTTTAAAAGATGCACTATTCAGAGTTTCTATATCTGTTAGCAATATTCTAAATTTTTTGTATGTCAAATGAAACCCCAAGATAACCCCATGCAGGAGGAATGCTTTGATAATTCTTAAGCACAGTCAGGGTCCATATGCCTGATAAAGAAGCTCCCAAAAACCTGCTGACTCAAAGCTAACATATGGTAAGTGTTGAGGCACTTCTAACTTGTCTGGTTTTGCACCCTTAACACACTGGCCAATGTTACATTTACAATTTTACCTGGGCTCCATGAGACCCAGTCTAGATACTTCCATTTCCTTTTTGCACAGCACCATATGGAGCCACTGGCAGGGTGTTAGGGAATGATCAGTCTCCCTTGTACACTGTATCTGAGGCCTCCTGACCGAACCAGAGGTGCTCATTTTCTCATAGCTCTCCAAACTTCAGTTCCCAGAGTCTGGCACCAGCCCACTTCAACTCTTCTCAGTAACTCTCATATTTATAATGCAGACAAAGCCCCAAAGCCAGCACCCCCACCTGCTCCTGAGTTATGATGCACTATTGTCCTGTAAGCTCCTCTTTGAAGCGTTATTTCCACTCATTGTTTTCAGCCTTAGCTCTCCTCACCACCTCATCAAAGCCAGGGTGTTTTGCAGGCTGTTCCAACCCAGCTCTCACCACTCCCTAAAGCAGTGCAGGACCAAGAGGAGCACTGTGAATAACAGAGGGGCTTTTTATTCTCAGTTTGCTCATTCATTGACTGCATGTTCTTCGTACTGACAATCCCATCCTCTTCATCACTCTGAAACTCTCTTCATCAGCAAAACCCTCAAGCCTTTCCAGGGAGATTCTCACTCACTCTTTCTTCTAAGATCTGCAGATCTAAAATGCATAATGGCATTCCTAATGGCAGTGCCAAAGTGACTGTCTCTGCTCACATTTACACTACAACGAAGGAGTTGGCAGGGAGGAACTGTCCTGCCAGTCTGTCCTTCCCAGCTAGCATCACTGTCAATCTGGATGTCCAGAGAACAATTAAACAAAATCCCTCAAGACATCAGAATAATTTAGAAAAACGTGAACTGAATCAAATCTTCACTCATGGCCTACCCCTGAAGATTGAGGGGAAGAAAAAGGGGTAAAAAATACCTGGTGAGTTCTCCCCACACCCCCCCACCCCAGATAGAGAAGTCAATTTAAATTTTTTTTCTAAATAAAATCCAATCCACATTAGATTTCCTAGACATTTAAATAAATTCTAGAAAGGGGGATTCAGATAAACATCCAAACTTTTAAACAGTGCCAACCTTCACATTTTTGATGCTCAGCCACCCTGACTAGCCTCATGCAGGTACTTTTTGATGTTGATTTGTGTTCTCTCATAAACTCCAGCTGGAACAGGACTGAAGGATGACCACCCACCATACAGAACATATTTATTGATACAGGGGCGCTGACAAGCATGCCATACAACTGCTATGAGGTTTTTGCAACTCAGATTACACACATAACAATAAATATTATAAAATAATATGCAGTTGGGAAGATAAAAGAATAGAGTGGACAGTATTTCACTTGAAACTAGTTTAGTTCAGATGATTTCATGAGTGCTTCTGTGTTACAGACACTCATATGCATCTTCATCAACAGGCTGCTGTATTAGCTACAGGTTACAGATATCTGCAGAGAACTTGTTTCTGCATTTCTAACTTTACTTTTTGTTTTCAGCATACAGAAATGGACATTCAGGGATATGAAATGAAATGCAAAAAGGAGATGGTATCTTTAAACTATCATTTTCAGAAGAGCAAAGTGATTATTGCACTGATGGTAAATGACACAAAATTATTACTGTCAAAAAAAAAAAAAAAAAAAGAAGAAGAACTGGATATGACACAATCTACTCTTTCATGATATCAGAAAATAGAAAGAAGAACACATATTGCTCCTGTTTATGTTTTGGGGAGGACTTAGTGCAGCCATGGGGACCTGCTGTAGCTGGACCGGAGATAACAGCAACTTCAACAGGAGGGGAGAGGCTGAAGAACTCTAAAGCTGTAAAAAGGACAGCAGCTAAACCCCAGAGACAGCAGAGGAGGGCTCTTACTTTGTTTTGAAGTAGAAGGCTGCACAAAGCATGCCCACCACGACGATGCCAAAGACGATGCAGGCGATGGACAGCACCTGGCGCTGGTACACCTCCTCGCTCTCTGTGGACAGCAAAGGGCACCGTTAGGGAAGCACAGAAAACAGCACCAAAGGGGACTGCAGCACCTCCTGCTTTCACTAATAATAGACAGGTACTTGGAGATCTGGGCTGGCTGGCCCCTCCACAGAATGGGTGCTTCTCTGAAGCTCTCCTCTAGATAAGTTTCATGCAGCTGTGGCCACCCTGGAAGTTTTAGAAAATGGCCCCAGTACACTCTGAGAGATACATGATAATGACAATCAGGACAGTTTAATCTTTTCTCTGCCCTACATGCTGTTTTTCACCTTTTCTTAACAAAGATTTTACCATCAATAGGATAAAGTGCCCTACTACCATGGAGTTTTTCTGGCCTAAGGAAAGAGCAATCAGAACTCTTCTAATGTCACACAAGGGTCAGAGTTCTCCTTTAGCTACCTCAAAAATGTAAAGGTTTTTTGATTTGAGTGGTGATTACAACACCTTTCTCCCATGTCCTGAAGATTATGAAAAGCATGCCAGAGTAAAAAATCAACTCAATGAACTTGCATGGAACCCAATGACTATTTTGCTATGAAGCACCAGATATTGCTTTGATAGGTGTTTATTTTTAAAAAAAACAGATTTTCTTTATAAATCTCATAATATTCTAAATAACTTTAAAACAGAAACAGAATGAAAGTAAAAAAAAAAAAGAAAAAAGCTAAGGAAATAAGAGAAAACACTCATTCATGACAGCAGACAGGAGCTGATAAGCAACTGGAGATCATTCAATTCAACAGTTCCTTAAGTGTTATATTCTATGTTTTTTCTTCCAACCACTTTTCTAGTTAGAAATGTGAACATGCCAAACAGATTGCTATTTTTAAAGATCAGTTTCTCCAAACATGCAACGTACAAACCAGCATTTTCATCCACAAATTCCAGGTGGAAAGCCAACACGTAGGATTATCAGAGCACAGTACAAGCCCTGTGTGCTGACAAACCTACACTTCCTTCCTGGGCTGGAGCTCCTCAGTGCAGACACCCCCATCAATGAGAACACCAGGCACACATGTCAAGTAGGTGGCAGTAGCTCCAAGTTTGTAACTCTCAGGTTCATAACAAATATTGTATGAAAACACCAAGGTAAATCTAGGCAAATCACTAAAGACTATGTACAGTAATCTAATCAGTACTAATTAATAATTTTTCAAGAATGAATATCACAGAGCTGTTACTAAAAATTTGGAATCTTAAACACAAGCATCTGTCTCTTGTAAGAACCAGTTATTATTTTGTAAGCTATTAAAATAAAATTACAGTATCAAATCTTGATTTTTTAATTACTTGTCTACTTGCTCTCTCAAACACCACCATAGTGATCTAAGATAGAAAATGTCCTCAGCTTCTGCTGACATTTCCCCATCATTTAAATTTCAAATTCCAGTAGTTGTACTTCTAAAACACTATCTTAAAAATAAAAATGAAGCAAACAGACTTTTCACCTGTCTAAAATATAACCAGAAAAATTGTAACTCAAGAGGAAATTCTGTCCACATTGCACTAAAAGGGATTCCAGTACAGCTTTAGGCCTATTCCTCACTGGGAGGTACAAAATCTGGATTTAGACAGTAAATCCTTACTGGCACTGAACTCAATGTTTGGGTTTTAATGTCTTTTGTTTTATTTATTTGTTTGTTGTTAAAAGCAATTGTGCAAACACAGTTACCTTCCATTTCCACAGTAATAAACAAATCTAACAAATTTGAATTCTTACGTTGATGTAATCACATTGAAACTCATTAAAAAACTCTTCATTTCAGCAATTGTTAACCTATTCTGCCTGAATAATGATGTCAGCACCTACTGCCTAAGCCCTAACTAAACCATACACAATTATGAACTGCAGTTTCACTCAAACATTCCATATAAGTAACAATTAAAAAATCTGTTCATGAAAATAAACTGATTTAAGTAATGTGTGCACTAGGCTTAATTTTGATTTTCTTTCAACAGAAGTCCTCATTAAATACTTTATTTTTTCTCTTGCTATTTCTTTTTGAGAATTTGGGAGTTTAGTACAGCTATGCTCTTTTGTCAGTCCTGAATAGTGATCAGTGCCTTGTTAAAGATGCTTTAGAATAAGCCTTACCAAGATAAAAGCAATTCAGAGACCAGACAATATTATCTTGCTGAAACAACTATGGAAGATTTAAGTCGTTTGTGCAGTCAGATTAATCCCTGTCACCAGCTTTCAACACATGCTGATCAATATCTTCTTTCCTTTTTGTTTACTTTGTACAGTGCATATTTAAAGAAGTACTTATTGATTACCCGTACTCCGTTTTTTTAGACACCTTTGTTCATTTTTACATCCTGTAAATATTTATTTATGTATTGGATTCCACCATTTTTTGTCTTTAACACTTTTAAATATAATCAGTTTGGCATTTTTCCATTCTCTAATCTTCTGCATTGGCTTCATTTAAAATTCACCTTCTTACCAGCAGTAATGCAATCTGTCTTTCTCTGCAAACTACAAAGGTCTCCTCATGGCTGCCTTGATTTAACCTCACTATTGTGCTAAGCATGGGGAGCACAGCTGAGACAAGGAGCATCAAAAATGGCTTGAATCTGGAGATGGCTGTAGCCAAGCACTGCAAAGCACTTGGGCCCTCACAGAACAGAAACCTGGAGAAATTAAAAGTGTATAAAGGAGAATGAACTGCAAATTCCTTCTCCTTCGCTCAAGGATTTGCATCAGCTGGTGCATCCATGTATTTACATACTGAAACTAACTTCCCAAGGTAAACTAAAGTGTGACTGAAATTATAAGTCTCTCTTTATTCACATATATTCATATATTCCTTGTGAAGTATATCACCTCAATTACAGTCTGTTGAAATAAATACTCTCAGGAGAGGATTCCTCATTTAATGAGAAGCCAAGAAAATATTTCTGCTAAAAACCGAGATATAAACTGCCATGGATATTCCTGGATAATCCACTGGAGGATTAAGACTACAGAATGTGAATTTCACCAAGCATTCAAATTATAAAAAATACACAACCTCTACTGAGAGAAATACAACCACAGTGCTAAAAAGTGACACAGTAAACTGTTTAGATACAGACTATTTGTTTAATAAAAAATAGGGAAAGAAAGGTCTTCTCAGAACATAAAGACAAGACAAACTCACACAGAACATACATAGTGCTTGTTGCAAGGCTGAGTTTCCAAAGAAAAGTCCCCATGCACTGTGTGCCCTCTTACATGTAGAGCCCATCCTCAATTATGCTATTGATTGTTTCTAATTTTCCAACCTGCTACAACATTTTCTAAGCTTATCTCACTCATTTGCTGCTATTATAAAACACAAAATGACTGCCGGTGCCCCATTGCTCACAGCACAGTTAAATTTCACATGCATGATGAAAAAAAAATACATGGTACATTCCAGGTACTGGGGGTTTGGGTTTTTTAATTCTCTTGCTCTTTAAAATTTACAGTCTGTACCCTCTTTGCTTTATGCATGTGGACAGACCCACTGAAGCATACACGTACATCTTCAGAGGATTAAAAAATGTAGGGTAGACACATTTTTATCATGACTATTATTTCTAAAGGATATGGTAGTTTTTAAAATTGTACATAAGCTGAAACTGGTCTCTTCTTTTTGACTTTATTATAAAAGGAAGAATGCTGGTACAAGGTCCTTGAGTATGGTTATAACCATACTACTGAGGAAAAAAAATTGTTAATTAAACCAGATTATGCTAGGCTTTGTCAGCACCTAAATCCACAATATCATTACCAGCCATAATCACAGGATCCTCTGGTTCTATTGTGTGTTTTGAGTTGAACTATATTTGAAAGGGATTTCAAATATGAAGAACAGCATTGTGCATGTGGCCTATACAAAACAATAACAAAACAAAAATAGTAACTTTCCCCCTTGTGCTTATTTCAATAGCTTTTGAATAAAATCTCAATATGGTCACAAGCATCACAGAGAATAATTACTGACTATTCAAACCAAGCCAACTGAGAAATTACGACATTTACCATACAAATGCATTACTTAACCTTTGCTCTGTGAAGAAAAACCCCCCATAAAAATGAATAAAGGTGCAGATTAATTTTTATGCTGAAATTTTTACTCCCAGCCCAAAAAGCACAAACCTGAACAGCACCCAGCATCTCCTTAACTTCCTCACTCCCTTCTCCTAAGAGGACCCACTCTGCATTACTGCAAGTAACAACATGCTATAAACAAATATGGGAAACCCTTTATCTTGCCATTGGTGTACATGAAACCCAACAGCTTTCCATGTGCCCAGAGGCATCTTTTCCTCAATAGATTACAAGACAGCATGCAGGCAGTGCTTTGGGTTGTTTTTTTTTTTGTCCCCATGCAAAAACCGAGCCATGCAGAGGCAGTGAATTGGGCACTGTGATCTCTGCTGTGACCTCACCACCACACTTTTTGCATTTCCCTCCATGCCCTGCCCATGCCTTTCCTGCCACACCTCAATTCCACATGGTATTGGAATATCCTGCAGAGCCAGAGCCTCACTTCTCAACTGAACCTCAAAAGTATCATTTGGCACTTAAACGCTCTTTGGTGTCCAGCAGCCTCAAAGTGCCACAGACAATGAAGGAGGACTACATGGAAACCTCATCCACAATATCAAGATTTTCAATAAAATACAGATTCCCATAAGTTAAAAGAGAGTAGTTAAAGCATGTTTCTCAGTATAGGTAGATTTATGTGTGAGAAGCACTGAACTATATACGGCATTCTAAATTTAATTCATGAAGAGAATAAAAAAAGCCTGCATGTTCCACAAAATCTGTGATTGCCTCAGCATCAGACATTCCACTCTCCCAAGAGTTTTCTCTGTTCTTGCACTTGCAAAAACCTACTGCACAGATTCTCTGCCATATGCTGTGGCTTGTGCTAAGGCAGAGGGAAATGGTTGAAATGCTACAAGGCACAGTTCACAAATTTCTTTGACCTTGAGTAAGTCAAGACCCTTGTTCTTTCTGTAACCACAAGGATATTGCTTCTTCCATTGCAGAGGTTAACAAGACAAAATGTAATACAAACATATTAACCTCTAAAGAAGTCTTTGCAAATACATGAAATACATAAACCCACCCCAGACAACTCTGTTTCAACATCTTTAAGAGCATATGGATTACTTCACATAAAATATCATGGTGTTTTTTAAGTCTCAGCTACTTTTAAAAGACACAGAGTTTTCTTCCTTAAGACTTTCATCTGTCTGGGTAGAATTTCCCTTTTAAAAGGGATTCAAGACACTTAGGTTCCCAAAACAGAAGCAGAAGTTTTTATCTGCTATCATTTTCAGAGAGGACAGTGTCAAGGTTAATTGCACAGATTCCCATCTCAGACTGGAAACAAAGCCAGCTGACTTCTGCTGGCAGAAGTTCATAAAACATTTCACATTTTCACAGTGATTCTTTCTTGGGAAGAACTGTTCGATAATTCTGATTGTAACAAAGATGAACAAAATAATTTTATTCTACTGGTGGAACGTCCACAGCACAAGGATTTTAATGAATGCAAAGTGAAATAGATGCAGCCCATTATATATTACAACTGCATGATATTTACACTGTTTGACTATTGGCATTTAACACTGGTGAGATCATTTCCTGCATACACAGAAGACAGAAAAGGAAAGAAAGACTGCTCAACATGTCTGACTGACCTATTTTGAGTACTTGATCCTACAGCATTAATGCTAGAGTGGGACTGGTTTTGCATGAGATTAAAAATGAAGCAATGAATAAGGTGCAATGTTATACACTCATTATGAAAAGGGATGCAAAGGTATGTGCTGTTACTCTGATGCTGAGCTCTCAATTTTAGGTTGGTGAGTGAAAGGTGAAATCTCAAACAAAAAGTAATGAAAAAAATATCCTCAAATGAAATGAGGTGAATGCTGGAGAGTTACCTGCAAAAAACCCCAAACAATCAAAAAACCAACATATAACCTTACACAGCTCTTGTTGTCTATGGTTACAGCAGGAGTGAAGGTGCCAATATCCTTAGAAAGGACATGCTGCTTAGTAAGTATATGCTACTTGTTACAAAGTGAAAATTCCATTAGCACTTTTAAACAGCAAGACCTTAATTCTGAAGGTAAATTAATTTTAACTTGGGTATCCTAAGAAACTATCTTTTCTGTTTATCTGCAGGGAACTTGGGATTTGTGCCAGCTACCTCCAGAACTCAAATCTAACAAACTCTCAAAGCCATATCTAAGAATATTCACTGCAACATATTCATTAAATTTTAGGCTTGAAACAGCCCCATAGGAAGCTAAGGGATGAGAGGTAACCTTTTTATTTTAAGAAAAAATCTTGTTACAAGTTCTTTTGTATTGACAGTTTACAAGTAAGACAAACCAATCCTATTACAAACTTTATCTATCTTCCTTTTATTTCCAAGATGAATAAGGTCAGTCACTAACCAAATTCACTACCTAAATCTCATCAGTTCTCTGTGTGTGAGCACTAATTTTCCTTGCTGAATGATTCAGTTTTAGAATTTATTATAGCAATTCTAAGTTTCTCCAAGACTTTTTACTGTTGCAAAAATACACCCAGTATGCCAACCTGTAATACATTTCTATTATATACCAATAAGAATTAAAATTACATATGAACCTTTCTTTTCTTAGCCTATTAATTTTTCATACTATCTGAATATACATGTTTTAACTTGAGTTGTCTAAATATAAGATAAAGATTAATATGAAGGCCATTCTTCCTCCCTCCCCAAACTTAATTTTCAGTGTGGATATAGGGGAAAAAAATTTATCTGGGTAATAGAGGCTGACAGCTAAAAATCTATGGTGATATTTTAGACAATGAGCTCACTGAAAAAAGTTATGATAAAAGGGTAAAGCTGTCTAAGACTGTGATCCTCTGGCAGTAATCTTCCTGCCTGATGGCTGCCTGTACTTTTGCTGATGTGTGAAAGGGATAAGAAGCTAAGAAACAGCCCCCTAAGGAGCAGAAGTCCCACTGGAGAGAAATTTGATAGCTGGTGGAGAGAAAAAAAAACCCTAAATGGTCTGAAACATTTGATTTCTATTTTACATTAGTCCATTGTTGAGGACATTTCTACTAAAATGCATCAGGGCACTGAAGAAATAGTATCATAGTAATAGGATGTGAAATTATGGGCCAAACAGCTAGACCTAAACAAGATGAACTCTTGCCCTAATCACACATGAAAGCTTGCATATCTGAGATATAAAGCTAAAGATTTGTGCAAGGTCCTCCTGGGCAACAAGGATGGCACCTGGCCCTGAATGCTGTGGTACCCCAGCAGCTGAGTTGTAGTAGAGAAAAGCAATGAGCAGCTCTGGGCAGAAAAAGCAGGGAAGCAGCAGGCATTTTCAAAGAAACTCTTTCCCTCAAAACAACACATCATGTCTAAAATGGAGGGGGCTGGCACCCCACAGAGCCCCTCTGGTTTTTTGTCATCTATCGTTCAGTACAGAAGGGCACGGGCCAAAAATGACCCTTGTCACTAAGCCAAACATACCCAGCTCAGTTGTAACTCCATGAGCCATCAGCATTGAGCCCCAAAAGCAGCCTGGCAGCTACTGGTTTCTGAACACAGAAAGTTCTGCCCTTGCTACCAAAAATGAAGATTAAAGAGAGATTGAGGACAGCAAGAGGAATTAGACACCAGTGAATACGAACAGACAAACCTTTACAGGACAATGAGGCAGGACAATTTCCCCCCTTATTCTTCCACAGGGAAGAAACTTTGGAACCCAATATCCCCTCTCTGTGTGCTTTTGCTCAAGAGAAAACCCTGATGTCAGGGCTGTGTGAGTGCTTCTCCTGGCACAGAGAATGAGGGGAGCAGGGAGAATCCACCATGGACAGCACCAGCAGCAGTGACCCATGCAGCCACCAGAAAAGGAATGGCAATGGGGTAACAGGAAAGAAACCAACTGCAAAAGCACACTGAAAGAAACTTCCAGTGGAAGAGCAGGAGGGTTTTTAAACCTTTTCAGTGCTCTACACATTTAGGTAGTGCAAAGCCTCTTTATGGCACCCTTGCCTGCTAGTGCCTCAATACTGCACCAATAGCTAAAACTAATAGCTACTGGTTTTGGCTGGGACAGAGTTAGTTTTCTTCCTGGTAGCTGGTGTTATCAACATAATTCTCATACTTTTGAACCCAAAATATAGCTCTGTAGCTGGTACAGAGCTATATTTTGGGTTCAAAAGTATGAGAATTATGTTGATAACACCCTGATGTTGCAGTTGTTGCTAAATAGTGCACAACACTACTGAAATTACAGTTAAACCTACTTGAGTGCTAGGTACTGACACCTTCAAGTTAATATCAGAAATTTCTTCTACTTGGTCTACCATCAAGTCTTTATGTCACTTTTGCTTACTGAAAACAAGCTCAAATCACAGCTCCAAGCATTCTACTACACATCTTAGGGATGCAAAAAGCTTCAAAGCATAAAGAACAAAAACTTAAAAATTGAAAAATATTACAACCATATGGTGATTTGTTTTTTTAACTAAATAACATTTTTTCCAGAAGGATTTTGTTTTGGCAAAGATTTTTTCCCAGTACTTAGGTTTCCACATCCATTCTTGCAGGATATCAATTATTTGCCAGTTCCTAGAGACCTTTAAAACCATAGATTTCCTACATAAAGTATTATTCATGGAATTGGTAAGGCTGGAAGGGATCACTGGTGAGGTCACCTGGTCCAACCTCCCTGCTGAAGCAGAATCATCATGGCACAGGATTGCCTCCAGCTGGCTCTCTTGCTCACTCTCTGACAGAACGTGTGAGCTCCACAATTCTGTATGAGAGCCTGAAGTGTGTGTGTGTGGGAAATGGTGTACTATCCTGCTCCAGAATGATGACTCACTCCTTTTTCCTATCTTAATTTTTGGCTGCTTTTTGGCACTTCTCTACATCTTCTCTTAGTCTGTTACATTCCCTTCTTGTCTTTATTTTTCATTCTAAATCTTATAATCACACACAGTTCTGCACTTTTAAAATGTCTTTGCTAACATATTTTTCCCCCACCACCAGTATGAAAAATCTTGCAAAGTGAAACTTCCATTCTGCCTTTATTCTTCTTGCACTGTGACCTTCCATTTCTGCAAAACCCATGCTGAGCTGAGCTCTCCAGCTCCCCTGAGGCCCTTGTTCAGCCATGCTTTGTGCTGGCAACTGGAGGAACCAGAGGGAAGGATATTTAGATACAAACTTCCTGCATGAGTTACTGTAGAGTTTGTCAAGGTTCCTTTAGGATGTATACATATACACAGGGATCAATGTAAAGACCATTAAGTGCAATAGGCCCTGGAGAAGTGACATAATCATTTTATATGTAACTCCATAAAGGTAGTTTCTGAGAAGTTTATTCCATAAAAATATTATGGCTTTATAAAGCAATAGCATTCTTTAATTCTGCTTTAGTAATTCCTTAGCTGATGAGGGCTGTTATTCCTAAGATCCTAAGCATCCCTAACACTATAATATAATAACACATTATAATATAATAGCATCTTAATTTCCCAGCTGATGTTTTATTTGATCTCAGAGCTTGTGTTGCTACTATCAACAAAGCCCTGTCACTGGAATTTCTCCCAATATCTTGCTCAATTGCTGGTATTGAACATTCCACTCAAATCTCAAGCTAACCTCAGAGCTGCCAAAGTGTATTTGACAGTTACTGTTGATGGCTACATTGTCAGGAGCTTGCAGCAAGTCAAGCAATATCATAATTAAGTGCCATTTCTTTTGCCTGTTACTGTTTTAACCAGGGTGCATTTATGGATTTTTTTTTTTTCCCTACAAAAATGTGGTCAGAGCAGTGACAGGAAAACCACAGAAAATGATTGTTAATAACTTGAAAAGTATTTTGCTTTTCATACATATAAACAGAAAAGTGATGTTCTGCCTGGAGGGCTCTGGAGGGTGAGGACTCAGAGGGTAAGGACAAGGGCTTAGTCAGATGCAGAAAGATGTGACAAGGGACACTGTGTTCCCACTGAAGTACTACAGTTTCTGAACAAGACTCTGCAGGCACAGGACTATGTACTTATGCACTGCCTTGTTTTTGTTCCAAGCCTCACCTTCCCAAAGCCAGCATTCAGGGATGGATGTGACAAAAGGAGAGAGACTGACAGAGTGTCCTTCGCACAGAGCTGTGTGCCCATCTGTGCTCCCCTTGAAGCCACCTCCACCCACAGCTGCCAGCTATGTGCAGGATTGAAGGACTGGACACCTTTGTGCACATCTCTTGTTCTGCTGATTTTCCCAGCCTACTCCATGAGCCAGTGGAACTTCGAGAAAGAGATCTGGCTTGGTGTGCTCAGTCCCTCACCTCTACAGGCACGCCCCTCACCTCGTCACAAAACCTCCCCTTCACTCAGGTCCCCAGCAGAGAAAGGGAATGTTTGCTCACCACAATGACTACAGCACTCAGGTCTAGGCTGGACAAATGATCAGAGGGAAAACCAGACTGTACTGGCAGAGAGAGAAAAGTAAATATGGTGACTGCAAGCAGCTACACTCTTCCTTTAATCCTGCAGTCTTTTTGCCAGCAAGAGGGATAACACCCATTGCTCATAGTGAGCCATGGCAGGTGCCCAGAGGCTCCTAATGCAAGCAGCAGTGTTAGGACAGAGTGAAGCCCCAGCCCCCAGAACGTCTAGCAGGGCGCTCCCAGCACTCACCCACGTGGAGGGATCTGCTCCATCAGCTTGGCAGGGGCTGCAGGTTGGCAGCAGCTGCCAAAGCTGAGCTGCTCAAATGCCAGCTTGTCTGGGTGTGTGACTGCTGGGACTGCTGTCTGTGAGCCTCACCACAGCCCTGTGCTTCAGAAGGACTGAAGGACGGCATTTCAATCTGTAGAAACTGATATATTGCATGACATCAATAAAACACCCTGTTTGTGTTCCCAGTTAAAAGAAAGTTCTTACAGAGCTTGAGAACACAAGAATTACTCATTCTTGTATTCCTCTTCCTGGCCACCCAACTGATATATATGAAACCCAATATATAGTCCAATCTCTATGTATTAATATGTTTAGGTGGATTTTGAACACATGCAAATTGCAGCTCAAAGGGATACAAACACATGTTTTAAGTCAAGTAGGTATATGTAAAAGATATATAAACATTGTACTATCCTTCAGGAGAAGATAAATTTTGGCCACCCTCTCCTTTATTAAAAAATACACGTTTTTTACTAATAGCATTTTAAATTTCAAAATCCCTTACATGGGTTGACTTTTTTTTTTTTTCAAGAATGAAGCACAGTAATTGTTAAACTTGCCACTTCAAAAGGATGCATGGTTACATGAAACCATACAGTGTAACAAAATTTCTTATAATCTACAGAATAATAAGAAATTAAATGCAGCAATAGGAAAAGTGTTTTCAGAATGACACAGATAATGACTTCAAAGCTAAAAGTGACTTTAAAATTAGTATCTCTGACCATGAGGAGGTTATTGAGAAGATGGAGCCAGCAGTGCAGGACAGAAGGAAAAAACAGACAATAATTGAGACAAGTTTCCCACTGGGTGTGAGGAAGAACCTCTTCTAATGAGGACAGCTGGGTGGTGGGCCAGGCTGCCCAGTGAGCCCATGCCATGTCCATTCCTGGAATCACAGAACATCCTGAGCTGCAAAGGACCCACAAAAATCATCAAATCCAACTCCTGGCCCTGCCAGGACCACCCCAAGAGTCACACCATGTGCCCAAGGGCATTGGCCAAACGCTTCTTGAACTCAGCCAGCCTTGGAGCTGTGACCACTGCCCTGGGAAGCCTGTTCCACTGCCCAACCCCCTCTGGTGAAGAACCTTTTCCCAATTTTTAACATAAATCCTCCCTGACACAACTCCAGGCCACTCCCTTGGCTCCTGTCAGTGTCACCACAGAGCAGAGATCAGTGCCTGCCCCTCCTCTTCCCCTCACGAGGAAATTGCGACTGCAATTGTGATTGAAATTGTGACTGAGGTCTCCCTCAGTCTCCTCCTCTCCAGGCTGAACTGACCAAGGGACCTCACCCTTTCCTCACACAGCTTCCTCTCAAGGCCCTTCACCATCCTCAAGGCCTCCTTTGGACACTCTCCACCAGTTTTATGTCTCTTTCAAACTGTGGTGCCCAAATCTGCACACATCACACCAGTGCAGAGCAGAGCAGGACAATCACTGGAGGTTTTTGGCAGTCAACCAGTTGACTGTGGAGCTCCTGAATTATTTTCTGACTGCATGAAAGGGAGCAGCTTTACACAGTCACTCTATGGCAAGCTGTAGGACAGATTACACCAATGTCAAACGTTTTCAACAGAAGCCTGTCTGGTGGCACCAGTAATAAACATTTCTCCCCAGACTGCCTGGGTGGGTCTTACAAGCCAGAAGCTGTCATACACAATAGTGATTCCAACAGCACAGGGCAGCTTCTGATGTGCTTTATAACATTTCTGGTCATTTTTATCTAAAAAAACTGCAAATGAAAATACCGTGCCAGAAGCAAGCGCTGCCTCTGGTTCATCACAACGTTTTAGCACAAAGCTCACTTTGCCATGCAGTAATGGCCAAGTGTTTCCTGACTCATGCTTTACACGACAGCCTTTTCTGCATCCCTCAGCCTCACATCTTTTAAAAATATTCACATTTCTTTCTGTGGCAGTCATGATGGACAGCTCATAGCTAGAGGTCTTGAGCCTTAAACAAACACTGCCGAAACACCACAGCTCTGAGTACAGCTTAATGAAAAGAATAAGCAGACCTGAAGAGGCTTAAGAGAACAACTCAAACTAAAGCAGCTGAATAGCAATAACTTGGCCTACTTGGGCTTGCCTGTGACCCAGTTTTCTTTCCTGCCTGGGCGAGACAAATTTTGAAGAGCTCGGGTAGCACCGAGAGACCGAGGGCGGCTGACGGCGAGGCAGGAGGCAACAGCTGCTGCATTGCCCTGAAAGCAAAAGGGGAAAGAACACCAAAGAACAGGCTGCAGAAGAATGTGCTGCTTCCAATCCCAAGGCTGTGGACAAAGTGTGAGAGTTCGTGGAGATATCTTTATGGTTGCAACCGAAATTCCACACAAAAAGGCTTCCCTGCTGGCCAACCTGATGCCTCTGGCTCTAAGGCCTTGCTCTCTCTCCTACATCTGAAGTTACTCTTTTTAAAATGAGCTATCTTCATCATATTTATCAGCAGATTTAGATAGTTATGTCATCAAATCAGGAAAAATCCAGTTTGCAAAATTATCAAGAAGGCATTTAGGTAAAATCTCTGCACATCTTTACTGTTTTTGAAGTTTTCCTTTGCTGTCAGGTGTTGCAAAAGCCAAAGAAAACATATTGCAATTCCATGTTGCTCTTCATAAATCCTCTTTGACAGTTCCTATCTGTTTTGTCTCTCTGAGCAGGACTAGAGAGGAGATTCCTTCAGATGACCCCTTTCTACTCATCACCGTAGGGGTATGCATCTTATATCAACTCTAAGAAACACTCAGAAAGCAACATGATTTTTCAAGTTGCCTACATATTGCTACCATCAATTTCATTTTTAACAATATTGTCAGAGAATGCAGAGGTGATATGCAAAAGTGGTAGCTGTGAACTAAGATAAATGAACTAATAAAATGTTCCTAAGTTAAGGATTTACAGATCACTCAGTTGCCAGCAATGAATGAGACATCCAGTCTCAGCTTAGATATCTTTTCCTCTAAACCAGTTTTGTTTATATATGTGATATATATCAGAAAGATGTATAAATATGTGTTTATACTATGTTGTCATTATGGGAACCCTATTCAAGAACCTTCCAGACTGACATTTCTCAACTCCCAGTTCTTCTCACTTGCAGCTTTTATTAAATCTTACTGGGTATTTCTACTTTGTTTAGACTAATTTTTGAATTGGAAACATTTAAGAAGTATTTTTTATGAATTAATCTGAAATCCACTTGTGAGGAGTCTTGCACAGAGTAAATCAAGAATTGCTAGAAATAGTGGGACTGATTCTGGTCTACTTTGCAATATGCAAGAAAATTAAAGAGTCAGAGTAGAAACACAAGAACTGTCATTCAGGTGTGAGGTGTCCTCTTATACTTTGTCTCACATGGCTCTTATTGAACCAAAAATCAATTTCCAGGTATTCTTGACTGGCACAAGGAACATCAAATGTTCTAATAACGCAGAATTAGATCTTATAAAATACAGACAATAGAATCAACTCCCACCTATGGGTTCCAATAGGCAATCCTTCATTGATCAGGCCTATTGGGAAACAACAGACTTCGGCTCACTAAGAGTATTTTCACAAATGCAACTGATGTTTTCCCAGGCAGAGGCTTTTGAATCCTCTAATCAGACATTTTGGAATAGAAATCTAAATCAGAAAGGCTGACCAGGATGCTCTCTGAATACATTGTGGTTTTATGCTCACCTGTTTCCTGCTCCATGTTTTATCTGTCTCACAATGGAATTATATACTAAGTCCTAAACTTTTTTGTTTGTTTTTAACCTTTTGACAAAAACAACATCATACTCCAGATATTCTGAAATCAGCCTAAATTTGCACAACTTTATGAGCCAAACTATGTCCTGCAATGATTTCAGACCTGTATTAGTTAAATTTACAGAGAACCATGACTGACATCTCCATCAAATGCTGTGAATTTCTCCAAATCATCCAGTCATTGAGGCCACTTATGGGATGCTGACCATCAGTAAGTGACTGTGTTAAAGTGTGTATTTTTGCTTCAGTGGATTCAAAAGCATAAGCCAGTCACTAGAAAATAATTTAGGGGTAACTCTTGCAGTACATTTGTAGCTTGCTATCAGATTTATCACATTTTTTAATAAAGACCAGTATGAATGTTAAAAAAAATATATATCCAAGACCTATGGTAACCAAGGCCAAACTGTTGAAAAGAACCCCAATTATTTTTAGTAGAATAATTTTATGACATTCAGAACAGTTTACTCCATAAGTTCTGTGACCAGGATAGAGAGGAGTTATTGGCTGATTCTTCTCACTGAAGTCCTTCTCACAGAAAAGAAAAAAATGCTTTAAATAGTTGAGAAAGATACAGGGATTTTTCAAAAGAGTCCTTAAGTTTTATTCAGTGGAAAAAAGCTAAACAAACTGCAGTGAAGGCTGCCATCATTTCCCTACCAGGTGGAGAATAGCCACAACCCAGAAGTAGAAAAGGAACTTTGGAAATGTTTCTGAAAGAATCTCTGAAAAATTAATTTCCAAAACTTTACAACTAACATCCAATAGCACAAAGATATGTGAAACACTCTCCAGATGCAAGATCAAAATTTACCCTGGATCAAACCTTACCCTTTCACACTTTCTAGCTTGGGTTGGGCTCAGAACTAGGTAACTCTTCCAGAGTGCCTGGGAAAGGAAATAGAACAGTGAAATCATCCTCCCATCAGAGTGTTTTGAAAGTCTGTGTAAATTCTTCTGAATCCTATTGCTACCTCAACTATCTTGTTTAAGTTCATGTGGTCTACGTGCTGCAATTGCATACACATGCTAGGATTTTCCCCAAAGCTTCCACAATGGTTAAAGAAAATTCAGATCTTGGTAATTAATCTTTAATATGAAATGGGTTGAAATTGACAGAACAAGTTTGTGGCTGGCTAGGTACAAGTGATATAAAGCCCTCTCTCATGAATAATGGAGCAGAAACATCTGAGATAAAGAAAGTCTCAAAGTTTAAATATCTGTCTAGACATTTGGGTTTGCTGCCTTTTTTTTTCTTTTTTTTTTTAACACTTCCAAAGCCTAAGAACAAACATTTTTAGATACCAATTAAGAGACACATATAAGTATTCCTCTACTTTAGGGAATTAGCTAGAGAGAGGGATGAAATGATTAAAGATAAGAAGGAAAGATTTGAAGAACTTGATTTCTCAGAGCGTCCCACATACATGCTGGCCACTTCTTACAATGCTGAAATGTAACAGACTTCTGCTTGCATGTTTGCAACTTCAGTAAACTTCAGTGTTGCTGTTGAGGAAGAGATTCTGAATAACATGCACACAACATGGACAAACATTACCTTGTCTTAAAGACTGACTGGAGCTACCCAATATGGGCTAAACTCCAGGATTTTTGCAGTAGGCATTGTCAGGTTTTTATGCAGACACACACTCCTTTCTCTCAGTCAATCTTTCTCAAGTGCTCCTGCTCCTGTGAGCTAAATCTCCTCTGGCAATATTTCATGACTAATAATTAGAGCAAGTTTAGGTGATGAAGGAAGTACCCAGGAAGAAAGCTCATCCCTAGTACAATCAAAACAAGCAGTGCATTTCCTGGGAAAAGTCAGTGGTCCAAAAAAACCACTGGGTTTTTCCAGGGGAACAAAACATTTTACTACCTGGAAAGCCTCTCAGGTTTAGCAGGAACAAAATAAATGAGGATGCCAAATATCTCTCTTGAAAAAAAAAAAAACAAAAAAAACAACCAAAAAAACCCAAACAAACAAACAAAAAAAAACCAACCAAAAAACCAACTCTCTTTTCCTAAATAAACTCCCAAACATGGATCAAACAGCTCACGTACACATGAATGTTCAAGGCATGCACTGGTCCAACATGACCCCCACTGCACCTTACTCTGCTTCTCTAACATTACTCTTGTTTCTCTCCTAAATTATAAATACCCTTCAAGGCAAACCATCAACAAAACTAAGCTTTGTGTGTGTCCAGGAGGTTATAATCTGACTTTTTAATGCCTTCTAAGTTGCCTTATCCCAATTTGTCCTATCTGCCTAGCTTACAAAACAAAAAGACAACTTGCTTTTGTTATTCACTGCTGCTCTGCAGATGAAAATGCAGGTCTCTGGAATAATGCAATGATTTATTTTGAAGTACCATATGAACTTTATTTCAACTTTTCCAAATGAGAGCTTTGCCTGGTGTTAAAATTGTCAAATGTCTAACCAGATTTCCAATAATCTTATCTTATTTTTATTTGTACAGAAAAATAGCATGCTTATATGTTATAAAAACTAATTATAATTATTTAATTATAAAGATCTTTTACAAGAATCCTACCTATTAGACCACAGAGATGCTGCTCTTAAGGAAACATTAAAAACCCTTCATAGTTTTGAAGCCATGTATATTTATCTTTCATTCAAACCTCTGGTTTCTGTGTATTAACCTACTGTCTTTTTAAAAAGGAATTAATAAATGACTGCAATAACTTCTAATATAGGGGTTAATTCTGGAGCTTACAGAAAATATAATATATTTAGCTTTGCATTTAAGAGTTCAATTAAATCTTTTTGCTTGATTTGCAACAAAGCTGGATCATTTTGATATAAAAGTCATCTCAGGACACAAGGACCCTTTAGGACCTATGAAGTCAACATAGCCCAGAAACTTTTTTTGAAGTTAGAATTTGCTTTATTTCCTATCAACAATAACTTTTATTTATTATATAGGTTTATTCAGTATCAAAATATTGCCCCTAACCCAGTTTATAGTCTGATTCTAGTGAAAAACTACTGGCTAAATCTCATAAGATCTCTTCAAAGACAAGAAACAAAACCATCTGCTCCCCTCTAACAGGCACAAACTACTATTTTCCTACCCTAAAACTAGAGATTGAACAATGCAATCAAATGCAAACAACTTTTTTTTTTGTAAGACAGCATGAAATACAAGGGGTTATACATATTCAAAAATATTCAGATATGAAATGAGGCAAAATCCTTTGTATGTTAATCAAATAGCCAAATGTCAGCAACAGCTCTGCTATTCAGCAGCTCATAGAAGCTGCAGTGAAAGAGGAAAAAAATGTTTAAATAAATCCAATCCAAACAAATTTTTCAGCCAAATTGTACCCTGTTAAACTTTCTCTACTGAAACATTTCAAGTCTATGGGAAACTATAAATATTGCCATTGAATGAATTTTTATATATATTTATATACATGTAAAATAATGCCTAAGCATTTCTCTCTGGACCACTGAATATTCTTACATGCTCCAAAAAAATTTCCTCTCCAGAGAAAAACATAGCACTGAATGAAAGATTTCAGAAAATTATAGCCATGAGACATAAAAGATACTATTAAAAAATTATATTTAGCCTAAATTGTAGAAATTCTTACAATGAAATAAAACACAGAGCTGTCTAAGGGAAGTGCCAGGGGAGGAGAACTTTAGACAAATGCTACACCAGGAACATTTGGCTTTTTGTTGCTATTTCTGTGATATTAACACATCGGTTACAACTTTTTTTTCACTAATGAGCAGCAATCATCACTAATAAGCAAGTGAAATTATTTGGGAAATGCAGATAATGAATCTACCAGGTTTACCTGCAATGCAAGGTAAACCACTTGGATTGTATAATATAGATTTTCTCTCTGTTAATTGAAAAAAGAAAGTGAGCTCCCAATACCTCTATATTAACTGAAAAGAGGGTAAGACCTAAATTCATAAATTTTACAGAAAATTGCTCTTTACATATATTTAGAGATACTAGCTGTCTCATATCCTATGATTTTTAACTTAATAGTTACTGCACTCAGGTAAGATATGCATTTCCTTCCTGTTTCTTTTTTTTTTTTTTTCTGAATGCAAATCCCTTTTCCAAATTGGATATTAATTTGTATGACCTTTTCAATATTTTCTGAAGAGCAGGTTGATTAATTCAGATTGTGTCAAAATATTTGACTGAAGAAAGGAGTGAATTAACTTCAGTTGTATCAACAGAAGTAAAATTCACTCTGTTTTAAAGTCTGCCCCTGCAACAGGTTTTGTATCTGCCAAATCCAAGACCTGTTTTACTCCCCATGCAGGTGAATATATTAATAGCACATGGTAATTCCTCAGTGGAGAATCCCAGGGATAAATGCCACAAGACCAGTGATTCCCATCATCCTGCTTCTACTCCACCTGAAAAGTGTTAGGAGGAACTCAGCTGACCAGCAGACAAAATTCAGCTCATGATTTAGGGAGGGCTGCTTTATACTGAGGACTTCAGTTAAGACATTATCCAGTTAGCTTCAATTAAGACATCATTCTGGAAGCACGAGCAATTATTAGCCCACTTCTGGTATTTTAAACACAAATCACTGGGTTTTTTTGGTTTTTTGTTTTGGTTTTTTTTTTTTTTTTTTTCTAACAGCTAACTGGGTGTAAGAGAATGCAAGAGAGGACATGAGGATTTGAGATTATAAATAGAAAACACACCCACACAAGGTAATTATGTTCTCTGAAATTTTACTCAACTGCTGCTAGTAGTAGGAGTAATCTGGACACAGAGAGTGTCCAGATCACAGCCAGGGTTAACTGTTCTCTGTTAACTCCACTGAATGGCAGATTTTAGTACCTCTGACATGGGGAAATGGCTCAAGCCAAGTAACTAGTGAAAGACATGCACTCTCTGGTTTATGGAACATTTTAGTAAGCCTGGGCAAGTGGTATCTATACTACTCCTACCAATAATGCATTTCATAAAGATCACAATATTTAAAGCTCTGTGGAAGGCACAGTGACAATAGTTAAAAAGTCAGAACTGATATTTATGTAAATTGTTGTACCACACTGGAACACTACATCTTCAGTAAAAAATTGTAAAGCAAACAAGCCTACCAGTCCTCCCCAAAAAATTAAGACAAAAATCTTCAATCAAAGCTCCAGAACTTTTCACTGTTAGGAAGAAAACAAACAAGCAAACAAGAAACAACTGGTGAAAGTATTTAGCTTTGACAGTTAAGATGAGATTTTTCAAGGAGCCTAATGAATGCTCCAGCTGCATTTTGGATTAAATTAAGTGGCTAATTTATGTTGTGCTTCTTTGTTGGCTGCTAGTGATGGGCAAGCCCAGCAGCACGGATGCAGAACAGCAGTAATGGACTTTGCATGACATGATTATTCACCAGTAAATGAGGCTGGGGACAGCCCAATACTGCTGTCACTTAAAGCTGTATTAAAGTGCCTGACATGGGCAAGTTTAACTAAACACTGAGATGGCAGCTCCCAGAGTGATCACTGGGTTAGGAATGGCAAGATTCAAACTAAAGGAGCTCTACTCAGCAGTAGAAACTCCAAAATGCACCAACAGGCTTTTAAAAAGATTACCTATTAACTTCTTGTCAAATAATTATATCTTCTCAGATGCTCCTGGGGTTCATTTCTTCCTTCACAAAGCAAACTGTTCTCCTTACTTTTTGCAAGGCTTAACAATATAGACTGAATACAAATGTCAAAGTCAGTCAGTGTTTTCTCAGACACCTTGTTCCTAGTTATGGCTAAGACTCTTCCATGCTGAATAAAAAGAATAAATGATAGGAAATAAAATATGAAAGTGAACTGCAGGCACTGTGCTTGTTCACAGTTGATCAGATTCTTACTCAAAAACAACAAACCTGAGCGGAAAATATTGCACCCCTGCTATTACTAGATCAGTGTGTATCTTTTATTTTAGTTTGAGGTCAAGACAGATATATATCTCTGTATTTGCAGTGTTGAACCCACGTTGTCTCAACAACACCTAACACTTTGCACAATAAACTCTCAGGAGCACTGAACACGTATTGTGCTTAATGTCCTGGACCCCCACTCAGGCTGCCACATGCTACATAAAGCAAATAAACAGCTAAAAGGATCTAAAACATTTGAGGAAAAGCAGCAATACATAAGTCTTTCCACCTCAAGCTCAGTGGGTATTTGCTGGGATGTACTTCACACAGATAGAGTTTCAAGTTCAGAGAAAGCTGACTGGAAGATAAAAGGTCCTGATAACCTTCAAAGCTGTGCATTGCTGCTGAAAAATGCTCACTTCCCACAAAAGTCTCCAATGGATTAGCAGCTTTGTGGTGTGCGAGCCCTCCCCACGGCCTTTCATTATATTTCATAGTCACTTAAGCCTTTTCCTAATAAAAAGACAATGCCAAGGGTAAGATTATGAAATACCCCAAAGTTAAGTTGATAACAGTTTAATTAAATGTTGCTCCCTAACAACATTTCTGGCATGGTTCTGGCAATAAAAGGAAAAGTGAATGTTGCAATTGCTTCCTTTGCTTTTCCCATGACACTGCCTTTCAGAGCATGCTGCAGAAGGTCTGGTTACATGACATGGTTGCTAAATTCAGTTTTACACTGAGCACAAAGAATTCATTTTAACTTTGGGTTTGGTATGGAGAAGGCTCTGTATGATCAGATTTTGTCTGCTGCTTTTTAATTAAAATAATAGGGACAGGTCCTCAAAGGGAGCAAGCAAGCATAGCTCTGTTAAAGTGAGTACTTTCCAAACCTTCAAAGTCAACAGCAAAAATTTGCTATTAAATCCACACTGTGCTTTTTGTGGAGATGCACATCTCTGTACAGACGAAGTTCATGGCACTTATAAGCAGGATTCATTCACTTAATCCAGACAAAAAATGCACATTTCTCTTCTGTAGTTATTCTTTTAGCTGTTGCTTCATTCCTTCATGCTGCAAGTAATGGCTCTAAGTGCCACAGCCTTGCTTTCACCTGTGATGGATAAGCAGATAAATGGTTTCCTAGTATCTTCTCTATGATAACTCCTTCTACAGTGTTATATTTTTTCTAAATGAAAACCAACTCTGATTCAACTTAAGCTTGGAAATTTTACTTTGATAAGGGCTTGGGGTCAGTGCCTTATCATCTGCTGCTGTTGAAACAGGCAATATGTGACATACACCAAAATGTAGAAAACATCAGCTATTTTCTGTGGAAGGCATGGAGAGGAGTGATTAATTTTACATTGCCCCTTAAAACTGGACTGCTCTTATGGCTGTGAATTGTATGACACAATAATTGTGTCTGTTAAAACTCCAAACATCCTTCCAGTAGACTTTCAGCATAATTATCCCTTACAACACTCCAAAATGAGGATACACTTAGATTGTGTTAAATGAGTAGTACATGAGGGTATATAGGAGTTTTACCAGGGCAAACTGGATTCACCAAATAAAATTTAAAAAAGGCATAATGTCACAGAAATTAAATAAGGAAAAAAAGCTGAGTTCATCTTCAAAAATAGAAATACCAATAAAAATATGGACAAGGAACACTTGATCATATGAGAAGCAAAATTAATTAAATCCCAATGTGACACTTTGCCATGGTACATTTACTAGGCAGTGTACAAAGCCATGAACTCTGACTCAGACATCCCATATCACGCACAGAACAGCCAGAAAAAACACTTCTCATGTCTGCAAAAGCAGCAGCTTGCAGTGGTAGTTCATGGCATCATAGATCTCACCCACACTGGAAGAACCTTCACTCCTCTCCTGATCTGCAAGGCACATTTTATTGATGTTTCTCCCCAGACCAACACTCATTTTCTGACTCAGCTGCAGCACTCCTGATTTGTCTCCTCAGCAAAACTCCTGGCTTCACTTTTGCCATGAGAATCATCATTCCCAGACTTGGCTTTTAGGTAACAACAGGAATCAACCCCTTTTCCTCTCCAGCAAGAGAATCACAGTGTTCCATAGGATCACTGCTGCCTTTTCCAGCTGATTACACTGCCTCCTAACCAACAACTGAAGGGGTTTCTTTTCTTGAAGAGGCACTGGATGTTCCTCTGTTTTTAACCTTACCTTTCCTGCCTACATCAGCTTCTGTCTTAAATGATCTGGCATAAAAACATGGGTCAACAGGAGGGCTGACAGCATTTTACAACCCTGATCCGTGGCACTCCATGCTGAGCAAACAGCACTGGGAAGCAATCCAGCAGACATGAGTGTTTTTCAGACACTACTTGTCTCCTCCCTGAAAAGCTGCAATTTAGCAGTAGGTGCAGAAAAGCACAGCAGCAAAGAGAAGGGCTCAGACACTTCATACACTGTATTTTGGACAATAAAACATTATTTCTTCATTGTATTCATAACAAATGCTCTTGAAAACACCAAGTGCAACACTAACAGCTAAACATAAATGGAATTTGATTATTTTAGAAAGGTACCCCTGTGGTTTTGGACACGGCTTCAGTTGTTAATTTACCCCTACATGAGACAGACTAGGCAGAACAGACACTGATGTGTGTGGCAAGGGGGTGAGCAGCTCAGCTCTGCTCCTGAGCACAGCACTTGTGCCTCTTCAGGCAGGTAGAGGAATATTAGCACTGCTGCCAAAGCAGTTCTGACACACAGACTTTGCTTTCTCTAGTAATGGACTGTTTGACTGGTTCATCTCAGGAGCTGAGGTCTTCTAATTCAGTGACATTAAACTGGTAAACTGCATAACTCCTTACCTGTGTGGTACTTTGGGTTTTTAGAGCAGTAACAAACTTATTAACCAAGAATGATTGAATTTACAGTAAGAAACCATTTTCCTCTGCAATACTTCCTAGTAGTAGACAACCTGAAGTGGTTCCTTTCTGCTTTCTGTTCCACAAAAAAAACCCAAAAAACCAAAAACCCAAGAAGCAGAGCACCCACAACATGATGGTCCGTATTAACAGCATTCTTAAGGAAAGAAACATTAATTTCATACATTGCTATAAATGTGCCTGGACAAAAGGGGATGGATCATTACACAACACATGATTAGATCAGTAAGTTGGAATGAATTAGAAGTTGTGTGTTTGTGCATAACACAAATGGAAAAAAAAAAAGTTACTTTAATTAAATGTGTGGGTACATGCTTTAATGAAAACAGAATTAGAAAAGATGACAGAAATAAAGGAGGAATCTATACACAGGATAGCTGGTTTAGGTATTCGCATAGACAAAAAGAATTTGGGAGAACAGTAATTTTCCATTTACAACTCTTGAGTTGTATTTTTGTTCATGAAACTTTGGATTTCAGAACTGATTCCTCTGACATTTTCTGTCATGAATTAAGATTTATTTTATTTTATACAATAATGCATTTATACATTTAGCCACTTAACAATTTTTCATAAGATATAGGGGCATTTGTCAGCATTTATCTTTCAATCCCCTACAGTGTAAAACATCTTTGACAGATGCAATGATAAAAAGATGTGAATGCCAGATTACATAAAGAATTCACAATAAAATTATTTCTTGGGAATTATTATTAGAACTGTAAGTTAGCATCTATTGCAGCACCTGGATACAAAAACTATGGTGTTTATATATTTTTTAATCACTTATATTAATTTCAGATACAATTCTGTCAACTTGTAAATGAAAATCATTATGTTATCTGAAATTACTTTTGTTCACTAACTATACAAACAGTTTCAAATCAGTTTGCAACCATGAATTTTATCACACTGCACAAGAGAAATCTCACGTTAATCCAGGAGTGCAACTATGTCTTTAAAAAGACATAGATCTCTTCCTGGTTAAGAAAGTAAAATTATGGTGAAAATTCTCTGTTTCTTGCCATCACTCTTTCAGTGAATTCATGCCCTCCTGCAACTCTGTTTCTCACCTGTGCTCCAGTACCAGCTCACCTTCCCATGAAATCAGCTGGAGCCACAGCTCTGCAGGGCAACTCTGGCCTCTGGCAGATCCCTCTGGGCTGTTCCCAACTAAACGGGTCAGGCATGATCAAAGATGGCAGAGTTATTTTACCAAATATTTCTAAAAAATTGCAAGAAAAAAAATTTAAAAATACCACAAGCAACGAACCTAACAAACAATGTTGTTGTAAAAAGCACTAAAGGTTACCTTTGGTTTCCAAAATGGAAAGATCTTCTGCGATTATTTTTTTTCTGTTTGGCTAACTAAAAAATCTCACACAGTTTCATTCAGGCTTCTTAGTGAATAAAAGAACTTAATGCATAATCATTTGCTGAAGAAAATGAAAAATAATGAAAATTATTATGTCATTTTACATTCCAGTCAGATGACAGAAAGAAGTATCAATATTTGCATTTCCTCTCTTACTTATTACAATGATAAGTAAGAGAGGAAAGTAAAAATGGTATCTAAGGAGGTATTTAAATTATTTTAAAGTTATTAAAAGTTTCACAGAGTTCATGTATTTGGAATATATAATGCAGCTAAAGCAATTTAAATATAGACAATGTTAGAAAGGAAAACAGCATAAGAGCAATCAAAACCCCCTTTCCATAGATTTTCAAAGCTGAGGGTGGGAGTCAATACTGACTGTTAATCCACTTTTCATGTTCATGCTCCTCCTTCAGGTTATTGCAAAAGTACATGTTAATAAAAGCACTTATGGAACAAAGTGTGTTTAAGTTGTTTAGTAAAAGCCAGGCCTTATTTTGATGGCATTCTCAGAAGTCTGTAACTCTTTTACTAAGGCTCTTTGAAGAGGAGGCTGCATTAGGGGAGCTGTATCAAACAAGATTGTTAAACTGCTTTGCACATCTTTGTGGCCATTAGAAATCTCAATACTTCCATTTTTCCCTTTACATTGCCTAAATACAGAATTTAATGTGAAACCAGGTACTAGGTGAGAAATTCTCGCTATCACAAACATACAGTAAATAAGCAAAGGTGTCTAGAATAGAATAACTTCCTGACCTTTCAGTTGTGATGATCTAAGCCAAAACAATGGACTGCAGCTCATTACTTTTAGAACTTGCTTTTGCATAAAGCTGATAAAATATTGTACTGTAGGCCTGGATAATTACAAAGCTGCAGAGGGAGGTTTACTTTAGAGTTACATCACATACTTTTTCTAGCAGTAAAATGACATAAATAAATGAGGACTAGTATAGCTTCAACAGGACAAGAAAAATAGGACAATCAAAACTAGGACTAAATTCTTTTTTACCTACCCAGAGCACAGCATTGTAAATAAGAATAGAATTGAGTATCAATAAGCAATTATTTGTCTGAATCACAAAATATCAAGTAGCAGAAAATACATTATTCCAGAGCATTTCTAGAAAAATAACAAATTGAGACATTTTCACTAGATATAAGGAAAATCTTTCACCACTAGAAGAGTCAAGGACTGGAACAGGTTGCCTGGGGAAGTTGCACAGTCCTACGTTTTTAAGATTAATCTGGATAAAGTCCTGAGCAGCCTGGTGGAATCTGAGTTGACCCTGCTTCAAGCCTCAGGTTAGAGACCTTCAGGTTCCACCCTGAATCATGCAGGGGTTCTGGGACATCCATTTTACAAATACTTTTTTAAGTAAGAAGGTAACTCACAGGCACACCAACTACTGCTCTAGAGGACAGAAGCTGCGGACAACACGGAACATAAATAAAAAAGTACATGTGGGAGTATAATAAGTGGCATAAAGCAAAATAAAACTTTAAAAAATTGAATTAGCACCTCGTTAAAGGTAAAAATGCAATAACTATTAAGAAATACTCACAGATAAAAGATTGGAGAAAAGAATTAGAGAAAAAAGATTTTTATGCTAGTAAATAATCTATTCTAGACCAAGAACCACTTCAAACATATTGCACAGGGAAGCCAGTGCATGAAGACAGAGACAGCAAAGAGGGAAGGGATACTCTAAATTATTCTAACAAGTCTGTAGCTCCTTGCACTGCAGGGGTTGCACAATTAAGTAAAAGACAGTTGGGAGGTAAACATGAGGTTGGCAAAAAAAACCTCAATAAACTGAAGGCTCTCATTTATTACTGAATTATAAAAGAGGTTCTAGGCTCTAGCATAAAAAAAATAAGGAGTTCTGAATAATAGATGCAGGTGTTCATATATGGCCTTATGAATAATTCAGAAAATTTAACATTACAGACTTTTTTAAGGGAAAAAAAGATTACATCGACACCAGAAGTAATGGTGATACCGAAATAAGCAGGGAGTGAGAGATGGCTGTAGAGCTGTGACAAGCAATGGAAGAGGAAAGGAAAACAGCCAGAGGAAGTTAAGAGCTAAAAAGCTGTTCTTAAGAACAATGACAGGGAGAGACAGACTCCTTTGAACAGCAGAAGACTTTGCAAGCAGGTTCATCAGCTCAGCTGCGCTACCAATGTGAGCATCCACATTTTTTATAACACTGAGAGCAAAAAAAGGAAGGATAAGGTGAAGGTATCAAAGTGATTGAGCAAGCAATAAAGATGACAAAAGTGTAAATTAAATGATTGATGGTACACATCTTGGCACTATAAAATGAGTTGTATAGAATGGGAGAAAAAGTAACATTACATCATGGGGGGTATTGTGGTAAGATAACTCCCTGAAAAGGCAATCATATACTGCTAATTTTTATTAGCATACTTCATTAAGAGAAAAAACTCTATGAATTTAAATTGAAGAAAGAGTTAGGGAAATGGATCATATTTTAGGTTTTGGGGAGGCAGAGAGTGGGCTTCTTAAAAAGTGAACAGTTTTTCCACCACATTCGTCACAGTTCCAAAAGGGTAACAGACTATGTCCTATTTTTGCTGAATTAGCACCACCAGAACCAGGAACACAGGCTGGATATCCAGTAAAGTGTCTGGAGCACATTTCAATTCTGAATTCACAAGGAATTTGCCACAGTAAGAGTTATACCTGCAGACTTATAGGTGATTCTGAATTTTCTTTGCACAAGGACTGTTTGACTTTCACTGAGCAGACTGAAAGGGATGATTTCCAAACTGATTCATGGCCTACAGATGCTAAACCCAATCCACAAAGGTGTTGAGGCAATGAAACCATCAAAATAGCTAACACATGGATACTAAAACATCTTAAAAGGTATACAAAAAATTACAAATCACTTGAAAAAACAAGGTAATGTCATTACATTGCTCACCCTTTGAGGAAACAACTCCTGACCTAACAAGTTGGATAAAGCAGCATCAGTGCCAAGGCATACATTTGAATTGTCTTTCACCTGTCCTCTCTCCACATCAATTATATCAGAGTCAAATAATAATCTTTGACCCAATACTGACAAGTCAGATGTTGGCCATCCAGGGTAGTTCTCACAAATCACCACTTGCATTCAGCAAAAATTAATGATAGAATTTCCACATTTTCCCTGAGATTTAAATGAATATTTTTCATAGTTTTTTCGGAACAATAACTTGACTAGAACATGTGCTCAAAAGTAATTTTTTAAAAAAACCCACATGAATACACATTTAACTTCAAAAAACAGCATAATTTAAGCAATTACATCTGCTTTTTCTCTCCAGTTCACCTTTAAGTAACTTTATGGAATAAATTTAAAGTGACTCAATTTGTTCTATAGGATTTTTATAGGATTCACTCACCTTCTCCCACCAATGGTTAGCCATCTTATTTCAAGACAGGATTCACTACTAATTGAAAGAATGACATGCTCTGGTACCACCTTACCTTGAAAAGAGACTCCATCAGGCAAGAGAAATTTTTAAAATGCACTAGACAGATTCACAAGAAAAAACTGATTGAAATAAAATATTCACTTGTTTTTTGTAACTTTCTCTTCATCATTCATTAAATAGACATTTAACTGAGGCTGCTTCTTTGGTGTGGGAAGGAACATTACCTAAAGTGCAGAAGCATAAAAAACCTTCATGTAGCAAAATCACATTCAGCAGAAGTCACACTCTCACAATCTCACTGAGGCAGGTTGTTAATTGAGTTTAATAAAGTCTTACATTTTTATGATACACTTCCTAACAATGCACTATGTGCAACTGTTTACAACTCAACAATTTTAAAGATCTACTCTGTCAGTCCACTGTAATGTACAAAATGTCCAGCCCAGCTGGCTTTATATGCAGTGCATAGACTCTACTTCACAGCCTAAAAGAAAAATAGGGCACAGAAGTCATCCAGACTTTTCTCATCAGCAGCAAATCATCCTTATCTTGAAAGCAAACTTAAATTATTTCAATGAGAGTAATGAGCACGGTGTAGAATAAACACAGAAAATGATGTATCTGGTATTTTTCATTAATATCCCATGCATGTATGTATTATAGTGATAAATACATATTTTTGTTTCTCTAAAGCTGATTAACTGTATTTAACACTGCTGTATTCATTTTCTGAGCATTCATATTTTATGAGCTGGTAAATTTAGTGTATATTGTGATTTCCATTTTTCAAATGCTGCATCATTTCTGGGTACAGGAGAGGGCATTATGATAATAAATGAGTAAAACATCAGTGTGTGCATGCTGTACTCTCCATTAAAGCTAAATAGAGCAGTTAGTGATACAACTGATTTGTAGTCACTGCTGTAAACAGCAACACACTTAAACAGAGTAAGTTCATTGATCAGTAGGTTTATGAAAATAACAGAAAAAGAAAGTCCACAGGGGTACATAAAAAAAGAAAAAAAAAAAAAAGAAAACAATCAGGAAGGTACAAAAGATAAAAGGTAGGGAGAAGAAGAATGGAAGTTCAAGAGAGGAAACAAAGATACTCCTAGCTTTGCACAATTGCACCAAATTACTTGCCCATACTCAATTTTATAACTACTCTTGAGAGATTTATCTAGTGTTTTAGATTTAGGTAATTTGGAGCCAATCAGGAAAAGGACAGGCTCACTTCATATGCCAGTCTAGTCACACACTGGATCCTGATTTCAGGTTCTGTACATTATATTAGAAATAACACACATGATACCAAAATATCCACTGACTTCCATGTGTTTTAGTCAGAAATCAAGAGCAACACAAAAGTAATTCTTATTAAGTCCATCTGCAATTCTCAAAATATGCACTCAACTAACAGTCTGAAAACACCCAAAATCTGTGTAGGCATCAACTTTAAATACTCTTGGCTTGCACTGAGATACTGAAGTCTTTACTGCTGTAAAGAACTTTATCTCATGCCACAGAGAACTGGCAAGAGCTGGAAGTGCTTGAGGGAGGCCAGGCTTAGGCAGGCAGCCACCAGCACTGCCCTATGGAAATGCATCAGCTGCCTTCACTCCGTGCTCCTTGCACTACTCGAAACCTTGAACTTTGGGTGACTAAGGTCATTGTTTCAGTGAGGAAACAACTTACACACCTAGCAATTAACAGCAACCTGTGGGAAGCTAGTAATAGAAGTAATAATGCTCTTGATGGCAAATAAACTGCTTTTTCTCTCACTTTCATCTCCTTTATAAACTGCTTGCTCTAATTCATTTTAGGCTCTTCTCTGTTACTTTGTATTTCACTATTGAACAGTGAAGACCCTAAATTGTTTTATTAAATTCTGCTGAGAACTAATATACTGTCCTTTTTGTGCTCCTCCATTACCAGGTTATTTTTGTATTCCATTTTTTATTTTCTATCTGAATGTGAAATGCAAAATTACAAAGAGATGTAAAAAATAACCATAGAGTAATACTATATTACAATAGAGTTTAGTTGGTAAAGTAGGCATGGAGTAGTACATAATTAACTTAGCACAAAAATAAAAAGATCATATTAATTCATATGATAATTACAGGATGCCTGATGCAATAGATATAAACGCAGTAAGTAAATTACATGAACATGATCCAAAAGGATCCGGATCCATAGCAAATGAAAATACCTCATGGTGATTTATTTAACCATACAAAGAAGAAAAGCCACCAGTGGTAAACAAAAAAGTCCATTTGTCATCTGAATGTAACAGTTTACAAGCAACTCTGAGATTATTTCCACTGTTGTTAAGAACTGAGCATACAAGAGCACCACCTGCACACTCATACACAGGATTTGTTTTTCCCTCTTCCTTTTGTGCTGCTCAAGCTTGTGTCCCAGATAATTGTTGGCTGTTAAGTCTGAAGCAATACCAACAGATACCCCTGGGCCACTGGACAGAGTCTTTGTCAGCAGAATCACGCTTGAAATGAGGATAAACCGATGCTGATTGGAACAGGCAATGATCATGAGACAATTTTCAATTACAATAAAAATGCCTTTATTAGAAACTGTCAGCCAGAGTAGGAAATATCTCTGCGCTTCTCCATGTGCCAATATCCTACAGCTCCTGCAAAAGAAGAGAAAAGGCAGTGCATGAAACAATAACTTAGTGCTCTAAGCAGCACGTTGCCAATTTTCCCACACTGCTTACCCTTCTCCTCTGCTTCCAGCAATTACTGGCAGGACACCGTCTCTACTTGCTCTAGGCAGGACACAGAAGGACAGAAAAAGATTTAGCTCACTGTCAAAACCATTGATTTTTCTATACAACTGCAGTATACATTACAAGCACACCACTGCCATGGAACATCTATTGAGGTACTTACGTTCTGCTTTCCAAATCCTTGCATCATTTACTGAATGAGACTTGACATCTGGGTGGCACCTCCAAGCCACAGTGCTCCAAAGTAGCACTGTGGCTGCACAAACATGGTGCAGATCAGGTGTTTGGAGCCTCTCCTCCTGTGCCAAGATAACCTCAACACACAGTGAGCAACCTTCTACTAATAATAAATCCCCCCCAGCCCAAACAACAGATCCCAAGTTCTCACTGACATGTCCAGATGGTACTCACTGCTTTGAAGCCTCCTCCCAGTCCTCTCTCAACTGGAAATACGAAGTGTTATTGCAGATCTTGTGGCAGCTGTCTGTAGCACCACCTTTGACACGTGGATCTCACCTTTGCCCTGCTAGGCTTGTTTTAGCAGTGTACAAGTTATTGTCTACATATTTTTGCATCTGGTTAAACTGCAACTGAGCCCAAACAAAGGCCAAATCTCAGCACTGCAAGTCATCTAATTGCATTAGCATACCATTGTGTCACTTTTAACAATTCCTCAGGCTCAGCACAGCATTTACCTAAATACCATATTCAAAATGTAGGTTATGAGACTGGCTGGGTATAAGGTCACATTTAAATACACAGCTGTCTGCTCAGTGTTGAAGCCATCTAATTACCTGTATTTCATGATAAAAAGTGTTTAACTCTGAGGCACACCAGCTGTGCAGGAACCGAGGGCACATGCCTAATCCCAAACCAGAATGTACACATAATATGTGTATGTAGAGACAGGACAAAGCAAACCCCTCTGTGAGCAGATGAGATGCTGTATCACCAGCTGAAATCCAACCTGGAAGCCCATGCCCCTTCTCCCTGAGGTGCCAAAGTTTTGAAGCTGGCATGATGAACAAGAGGTTGTACCTGGCACTAGGAAGTACATGGAAACTTACCTGGAGGCTTGTACACAACATCCATTTTTGAGGCTTCACAAATTCTTTTCTAACCCACAGGTAACACTTGGACCTTACTAGTGCCCCCCCAAACAGTACACAATGGAACTCAGTCCACATTCACCTTGGGAGTGACAGAATAACAGTCCTTATGTATCATTAGGGATGATGCACAACCCCTTTTACAGCCTGACACAGACCTCACCTAATGCAACTTTCTCCTCCTCCCAGCTCAGAACCCTGCAAAACAGAGAAACCCAGACCAGCTCTGGCTTTCTCAACTTGTCAGTACACCTTGTTATCATTTTGTGGTTTTTAAATTTCTGTAAGTTTCATCACAAATGATCAGGAGGTTCAGCAGAACAGAGTAGAGAGAACAGCAGAAACCAAATACTGGGGAAGGTCACCAGAGTAAGTTATATGTATTAAAATTATTTTATCCACCCAGTTCACAGAATTACTCTTTTGATAAAGCATCACAATAAGGCAATTAATGACACACATAAGGTAATCACACAGTAAATCTTTTAAAAATAATGCAAGTTAATCCAACCCAGTTCACTGCCAATACAAAAAGTGCAGATAAATTGGAAAAATGACATATCAAGAAAAGTAAAGATGGTAGCACCAAACCAAGATGGCAGACAGATTACAAAACACTCAGGTAAAAATCTTTCCCTCTCACTAAACTAGAACCATATGCCCTAAACTGAGCCAAGAAGTGAGGCAGCCTGCAACTTATGCACCAGATGCATGCTGACTTTCATTTAGGAGATGTGTTTTCCTAAAGAGGTACAACCACTGGCAGAGCTTCCTGCAGCCCCTGAGGAACCTCTGCTCCATCACAGCACTCAGGCATCAGCTGTTCCTGTAAAACTCTCTCTTCTGCTGCTCAGGTCTCTTTTCTCTAGAGATGATAAATGACTCTTCTTCCCAGCTAAGTGAATCCCATGGAAAGTGCTGAGGGTCTAAATCCATTTCATGCCTCAGGATGCTATTGTTATTTTGCAGCACACTTAAAAAGGACAGGTATTTCATAAAGCAAACTGAAAGATGAGGTCCCAAGAGCAAAGCCTTTAGTGAATTTGGAAAAGATCCTAAGAGCAAAGTCTTTACTGAGTTTGAAAAGATAAAAGCCAGAAGGAGGTAATGAAAATTTGAGACAGGATGAAGAACAAAGGGATTCAAGGAGCAATGATGATGGTAGAAAACATTGCAAACATCAATGCCTACCAGAATAGCCCTTCTTAGTTCAGAAATTTACCAACAGAGTACAGATGAAATAATTTAAATGCTTATTGATTAATAACAATATAATTATTAGAAAGAGACAGTCTCACAGTTCTGGGGGATGATTGTGATCAGAATCTCTAATAAGATTTTGTGTAAACAGGAGCATAAAAGCAAGTCAGTGTGCCATATTATCAGCAAAAGATCTACCTGCTTTATACTATTAAAAAGGAAGACAGGGGAAATTGAACTTAATTTCTTTATTTTTTAAGCATATATATTCTTTAGAACACATACAGTTTTGATCATGTAATTCAATGAATGTTCATTCATCCTCTCTTCCAGCAAGGACTGGAGCATTACAAGGTTTTATAACAGTTAAGAGCTTCTGAATGGTAACTAAGGCAAGGACCATCCATGCACACACTGGTTATTTATTATCATTTTCTGGTTGCTACTGCAAAACATTAAGTTTCAGAGGAAAGAATCCAGGTTCCCAGTTTTTGAGCTGTGCAAGGACTAATGAACTTTGCTTTTATATTTCTGGCATACTGGAAAAATACTAAGTTATTACACTGTTGGTTATCCTGCCCACCAGCAAAACCAACTTTTGCAGTCTGTAAAAATCAAAATGCATCCATCACAGTGCATGACACAAGGTCACTGAGTCAATCTGGTTAACTGGAGCAGGTATTCCCAGAGTCTTACATCATCTTAGCACAATGAGGAGGCAGCAAGAATAGGCACAGTGAAAATACAGCATGCACCATCTTCTCCAGTGTTAGCAGCTGCTCAGACTACAGAAAACAGAATACATTTCACGTTGTAGTCATTGCAAGGAGATAGACAAAGTTTAATAGGATCTCATTCTTGAGTTACTTTATTACTCTGCTCAATTAAATGCTATTTAATGATTCAGCACTTACAAGGTATTATATACCATTCATACTCCATTGACTTCAGTGAAGCTCCTGATTTTTTCCAGAAAAGATGAGTAGTTCTAAGGAAAAATATTAACTTTCTGTTTAAGACTTAAGAAGAAACAAATTAAAAGTAGTGACTAAATATAACAACCACTACATTGGTTTTCTGTAATTCACACATGGGGAGATTGAGATTATCACATCAAAATTCTTTACACCACTGATACTGATTTAACTGGTAAGCAGCCCAGGGATGAAGACTACTTCATGTTATGTCTGCATTTCCATCAAAACTGCAGTGATTTGGCTGTTGCACTTTATTGGAGCATTTTATTTCCAGCTGTATCCACCAGAAATTACTGTTACAGCATAAAAGATCATCATTTCTGGATCATCAGAGTAGGTGGTGTAGGAAAGGTGCTGCAGCAGGTTATTCCAATACTCACCTTTGTTTGTTCCTGTGCTGCAGCAGGTTATTCCAATACTCACCTTTGTGTTTCATGCCTTAGCACACCTTAACTCAACTCATCCTCAGTGCAGGACATGAGTTGAAAAGGCAACTCCTTGTCTCGGGCATTGGCTTGCAGCTCAGAACATCCACAGATGACTCTCAGGTAACTATTTCACCCTGCAGCTGGGAGAACATGCACCAGGCCAGTCCCTACAACAGCTTTCTGCTGCTACCTGTTGCTCCAAAGTGACCATGTTTGCTGTCACAGATATCTTCCCTCATGAACAAAATTTTCACCAGAAAGGTAAACCATTCAGCCCTGAATTGCAGTTAACCACTTGGGCCAAAAAATGATTATAAGCTGTAGATACTTGTATCCCCATGCTCTCTAATGCTAATAACACATCACTTAGTTTTTTCATTGTGTAAAAGTATAACAGCTGCTTCTTTCGATATTATTTTTTTAACAATCTCTCTTGCTCACATATGCATTACCAACCACCAGCCTGCTTCCCACTGACACAGAATTGTTAATACTGCTCATATGTTTCCAGTTCGTAGGACCATGATGACAACTTGTCCTTACTTTTGTGTTGGAAATGTGAATAAAATTGCCTGCATCCTCCTTGGTGAGACACAGGGCACCAAAGCAGACCAGGTGAGCTGCACGGTGCTCTCCTCACACCCGCACCAGGAGGGGAAAGGACACAGCCAAGTCTGCACTCTCTCACAAGGAAGAAATCGTTTCTGTGGCACTGAGAGATATCCCCCTGAGAGCTGAGGAATCTAAATTCAGAAAGTTTGAAAAAACTTACTGCAACTGAGAATCTGAAGCCCAGACAGATTAAAAGACCGTGCCCAAAGCCTGTCCAGGAGATTGCATCACAGATGGATATTGAATAAGTGACAATCAGACACATGACTTTTTTTTTTCTTTTGATTTGATGTACAAGAAAATATAAACCATTTCTTTATCACCAGAAGTTTCATAAAGCTGGACCACTGATGACAACACATCAATCCACAATTTTAAGGACATAGTGTCCCTTGACATACTTGGCTTTCATTTAATTCAGGAGGTGCTGCACATGAATACATCAGAACCATACATTATTTGCTACATTTACAACTTTTTAAAACAGATTTGCCTCATTAATACTCCTGCCTTTGTCTCTGATAGCCATACAAAAAAACAGACAGTGTAAATCAACTTCAGCAGCAATATTAAAGTAACAGGTATTCAAGTTTTGGAATGTACAACATTGAATATTCTGCGGAACACAAACCTGACAAGACCCAGACAAGAAAGGGGGTGTGAGACCACGAGCAAAGTTAACACAAAATTCAGTGTGGTACATAAACTGAATGCATAATTCTTGTTCCCAAAGTACTGTTTGTGAGAGAAGGGTCCAGAAGGAAGGAGATTTCAACAGGTAATGAAAAAGCAACCAACACTGCCTCTACTGAGCACTGGTATGGGCTGCCACAGGAGCTTGTGGGGGAAAACAGTACCAACTGGTTCACAACTGGATACACAAATTCATGGACCACAGCTCCCTAACAGGACAGAAAAGGACTGGCTATCTGTATGTACTTCACCGATCCTTGAGCATCCAGCAAAACAACAACAACAACAACAACAAAAAAAAAAAAAAAAAAAAAAAAAAAAAAAAAAAAAAAAAAAAAACACCCACAAAAAAAAAAAAAAAAAAAAAAAAAAAAAAAAAAAAAAAAAAAAAAAAAACCCCACAAACAATAACAACAACAACAAAAAACCAAAACCAAAACCAAAACCAAAGATAATGACTACACTTATCTACCTTCCTTGGAAAACATACACTAAAGTAGGTGTGTAGTTTCAGTGCACATTTCATCTGTTTATTTCATCTGTTTCCCTCAACAGACAGATGTTCCCACTGACACAAGGTTTCAGCTTTGTCTACTGTGGAAGGAATTCAGCTGGCCCTGGCAATCCAAGTTACATGTTTTACATGGTTTTCAAACAAAATTTCTGTAAGGTGATGATGAAAATAGAATTTCTAAGGCAACTGAGCCCACACATGCAATGAAAACGTTACAAAGAGTGTTCTCTGGATTATGTACAAACAAAGCAAGTTCAGCACTGTCTCTACATTGTTGTTTTTTCTAGCTAGAAAACACTCTTTGCACTAATTGTCATTATTTTCTACAGTCCAGAAGTAAACTCATCGTAGAGGCTTTACAGGAGTGTCCCTAATTTGATGAGCATATTGTCACCTGAACTGTCTATGCAGAGGGTGAGGATTTTTACTTTGCTACATGTACAGCAATGATTCCATGCATGCTTTCATTTCCTAAGTAAATCATCATGAAGACTAGAGGAGGATTTAAGAAGCACAAGCATTTCACTTTTGCATATGATTCCAGAACTTGCTTTTTTCTAGCCCAGAGAAAACAACTTCAAGCCTCATTTTAGGCTGCTGTCATAATATTTTCAGGCTTCAGACACAAGATTTCATTAATTTTTATGCCATCAGGATCTGCTCCAATATTAAATAAAAAATTCAGAGAGCTACTCATATGAGAGGACTATTCTGAGCCAAGATTTCAGGGATTGGCTTTAGTTCATGCCTTAAAAAGATGTCTTAAAAAAAAAGAGAGGAAACTGAAAGTCTCAAAATAAAATTAAAGTAATTCAGCTTTGCCTCTTGGGTTACACTTTCCTGCTTCTTACAGAAAGGTTCACTCAAAACATCCCATGCATCTATACTCCTTATCCTCCTTTACATATATGCTTGTCCTTCAACTTGTATGCCTCAAGACTGCTGCTCACAATTTAAGTTAAGCAGGAAAAGCAGGATATATGCAGAGTCTTTCAAGTAACCATTCCCCAGCTGTGCCTGTCCACTAAGTCTTTGAAGACACTTGCATCGATCCCACTGGCACTTTACAAGCCTCACACAAAGTGAAGTGGAACACCAAAGTTTTGGGCCTCATGAACCAGCTCCCTAGAGAGAACAATGCCCTAGGATGGGCACAAATCCAAAAGCCGTAGGAGAAAATCCCTGAACCTGCTGGCTATCCTCTTGTTACTGCAGCAGTAAGTAATATTCATCACCACATTGGTTTCTTGACAATTTATATTTAACTCAACAAAATCCCCATGTTGGAACTTAAAATTGATAGGTTATAAGGCTCTTACTTTTAAAACCTAAAAAAAATTAAGTAAAACCTAACACAGGGAAAGAGCACATCAAAAGCAACTGTTTTGTGACTTCAATGGGAATTTGCATGCTTATTATTACAGTGTTTTCATTCATATTTAATGGTTTATGCAAGCTGTTCTTACACAAAGGACCACTAACTCTGTTCAAGATGGATCTCAGCTTCCTCAAGTCTGCAGATCACCAGCTGATCTGATCTGAGAGGTGATCTGTTAAGCCTGTCATTCCATGAGGCTACGAACACATCACAGAGCTGCAGCTGAGCCAACAGAATGTTTTTTTCCTTTCCAAAATTGTAAGGAGAAATCAATCACTCAATTTTTAGTTTTTTTCTAACCAACTTAACTTTTTTCACAGAATGATGGATCTTTGACTCTTTTCTTAAATGTACTTTTCTGATTTGAGATAATTATCTTTCATAAGATGTTTCTTATTATATCTAGTTGAATTTAATATTGTAATTAACAACAAATTCTTAACAAAAGAAAAAAAAAATCTGATTTAAAATTTACTTTCCTTTACATGAAAAAGTTAGTAACTCTACATATAAAATACTGTTCCTCAAGATTATATGGTCACATAAACTTTATGCTATGTTTCATTAAATATCAATGAAATACTAAAACATCATTATGAAGTTTTAAGCTCCACAGCAGTGGACAAGAGAAAAAATTAAACCTTCATATAATTTCAAATGTAATTGGTAAGTATAAAAGGAACCCAATCCACAACCCAGAGGTGGAGGTCATGGGAGTCTTCCCATTAACTTCCATGATCTTTGGACTAAAGAACCAAGATAAATCTGAACAATTGAAAGGAAGAGAAGTTAAAACTTACCCATGAATTCAATTCCTAAATGGTCTGCTATACTCACGAAAGCATGTAAAAGAAAAAAGAGAAAAGAAACAGAAATGTTAGAAACAGTAAAATATAAATTAATCTTGATATGACAGTGCTGCAGAACAGTGTGGGGTCAGGGCCCACTGTGTGGGTACAGGTCCAAACCAAAGGCACAACTCTGACCATCAAAGGCAATTTTAAGGTGGAATTTAGGGCACTCAGCTGTCATGTGAAGGGATCTGTATTTGGGGAAGGACATAAATACCTTCATATTTGACTTTATGTTCAAGCCAGCTACCTAAAGGGGTTTCATTTCCCCATCCTCCTGAAACTCTGCTAACCACTATTATTAACCTGCTAACCACTGTCCTTAGTTAGACAAGGTTCTTTCTTTCATTTTCTCTGACAGGGACCAAAACCTAAAGAGAGGAATGGATGGCTTTCCCTGAGTTTGGCAGCACTCACCATGGCACAGCAGCCACACTTGCACCCAACTCCTATCTGGTCTCTGCTGCACAACAAAATCTGACAGCAGGAAAGAGGAGCCACGTTCCCAGCTTGGCCATCACACAGACAGGATGCAATAATGTCAAGGCATTTCAAAGTGAAGCAAAAATCTTAATGCTTTTAGAATATGGACTGAATTACCACATGGACTTTTAAACATTTCAGGACCTTTTTTTTTACATGATGAATTAGAGTCCTCTAAGAGCTACATAGCAAAGCTAAAAGATTTTCCAACACAACCCAACAGTTAGTTTAAACACTTCATTTTATTGTCAACTCTGCCACCTGTGACGAGATCATGGAATATTTGGGTTTCTGTTGAAAATGCTGGGACTCTTTCACCTTTTTTCACCCTTTCAATCCACCTAGGAGAAGGCACTGAGCATCAGCTTGCTCAGTTCACTTAGCATACAAATCTATGGAACAGCTGCTAAACTCCACATTTTATTTTCATGCAGAAGGCACAAAATGCATTTCAAAAGCAAAGAACACAAGATGATGGTCTATGGTATAAATACCTTGTTAGCATGGTGTTAGGGAAGGCACATTATGCAAGTTTAGTGACAAATGAATCTTTCCTTTTGAAAACACATAACTCAAAATCATACATATATGTATACCACATAATAATCTTTTAATTTGTATTCTTGCACTCACATACAAATATTATGTACCAACAGCCCTAGTACATTTGACAGGAATGTAAATTTTTAAAAGAACGTAATTTTTATAAAAGCATGAGATCAGATATATCAAAAGTGCATCAAACATACTACATTTACAGAGATTTGTAGCTTTTTTCCCTGTCTAATTTTCTGTACCTGTGAAATCTGCAAATGTTATCTACATGCAATTCACACCTTTGCATCCTTCTGTAAATCAGATCAAAATGCAGTTGAAAATTCTTTACTTTAAGAAACGATAGCAGAGATCAAAGCACCATAATCTGGTCTCCAAGGAACTAAAGATACTGACACATGGAAGATGATCATATAGTATCATCTTTTTAAGTCTATGTAGAACAGCTGAAAAGAAATCCCTCATTCCTAACTTGGCTATACACCTTCTCTACATGTTTTCCATTTGCAATCTACAATTCTCCCTTTGACTTCACCAACATGGTTAAAAAACACTTCCTCATAAAGTGGGCACAGAATATACCTTTCCTTTAAAAAAATGAAAAAAACATTTCAGTTCATATTTGAGTTATACATAAGTGAGAATCAAGGATATATGGAGCCTTCCTGGGAAACATGTTCACCTGGAAAAGGGTGGAAACATGTCAGAGGATTTATTTTTAATATCTCACGTGGATACAACTTCAGCAAGCAGCATATTATATATTGCTGACAAAGCTGATTTCCCCAGATTATGATAAAAGGATGTCCAGTGGGATAAACCTTTACAATAAAATATCCAAGCTGCCAATCAAGTAGTAGTTCAACAAGCTCTGTGAGCAGCTATTTGGGAATAGAACACAAGGAAATGGTAACTCTGGTAGATGCAGCACATGCTGGCACTGGTTGTGAGCATCACTGGGCTGCCCCTTGGTGACCAGGGAACAGCCCAGCAAATGCTCTCCCTTGCACTGCTGTGGTGCAAATCAGGGACTCTGCAAGCTCTAGCTTTGGAGATGGCTTTGTCCCCTCTTTACAACAGCAGGAAACTCTCCCAGCAGGTCCATGTGAGAGACACAGGGCAGCAGGAAATAACCAGCAGGGGTGGTGGGGAATGTGAGCTGTGGTGGTGACCTGAGACTGAACCAAACACTAAAATGTGAAGTATCGACCCTGGCAATTCATGGTGTGACAAAGAACTGTTCTATTGCTGTACAGCCGTGGTGCACAAATGATGCATTGCCTGCAGAGCACTTCCCTGGACACAGCAAGTGCAGTACCAAGTAATTCACCATCAACAAATGGACTCTGGTAAAAAAAAAAAAAAAAAAAAAAAAAAAAAAAAAAAAAAAAAAAAAAANAATGCATATGAGAGCTATAAATGTGCTGAAGCGTGGGCGCTGCTCCACAAGATGGGGTCATTAACCAAATAATGTGACTGTATTTTAGTTTTGTTGTTGTGGTTTCTTCTTTCTTTCTGGTACTGCTATGTTCTTAGAAACTAATACGTTTCTTAAATAGGAAGATTATTCACTTTTTATTTTTTATTTTATCAGTATTTCTCGATTTTCATGTTGATGGGGGAAAAATACTGTGCCTTATGGTCCTGGCACTCTGGTAATGAGTTGCTAGTATTAAAGCCCTTTTAATTTATACTGTCTAAATACATACACACCTGTGAATACTCGATAACGAGGACAAGAGAAAACAAATTTGCAGTCACTAATGGATTAATTTATTAGTGCTCCACAAAACAACATACTGCCTTGTGTCTAGATTGTGGTTTGCTGCAGCTTTTTTCTTAGTCATATTAACACTATGAACAGAAATATAAACTCAACATGTAAATCTAACTGAAAAATTGTGGACATGAAAATACCCATTATAAACCTCTACAGACATTTTAATCTTCTCTGAGGACAAGCTGACTTTGGCATGAAGACAGCTTTAGGAAATCAGAGCAACACCAAAGTATTTTCCTCTGCAAATGAAATTTATCGCTTCAAATAAACTCATAAGAGTTGTTAAATTGTCCTTGGTAGATGATTGTCTTGACCACAAAATGCAACATGATAATATGCTGGGAGCTACCTTGGAACAGCTCAAGTACTCTGAACAGATTATCTGTCTGGAAGGAACAGGACTAAGTTTAACTTTTAAGTATTAAACCAATAAAACTTAGTCTGAAATAAAGGAAAATCCTCCCATTCATAAAGCAGCTAGATTAAGACACTACCTAAAGATAAACTGCTGCTCTCTCATCCATTGTGCTTTGTGATGTTTGGCAGCACATGGTTATCAGCCTATTTGTATATTAATGAAGTGAAAACCATAATCAGTTACTTTATATATATATATATATATATGTATATATACACACACATATATGAAACTATAGGGTTTCTTTGAAGCATTTTATTTTTGGTGCTTCCTTTTGCATGTGAGCACACAGAGGGATGGGACAAGGGATTTGTCTATTCAGTAGGAAGGGTTCATTGCTTCTATCTTCTCTCCTCATGGGAAAACTGACCTCAGAGAGTTTGTTTGTTTTGTTGGGCTTTTTTTTTAATATCAAAAAGAAAAGGCAACAGCATGTAATAACGTATTTTAAAAATCTCAGTTATTAAAGAGCACAAAATTTGATTTTGCTGTCTGCTTCACAGAAATTCTAGTAATTAATTTCTGTAATTAATTTACACAGAAGTACTCTTCAAAATGTTTGGTGGGGTAGGAAAACTGATTGAAGTTCAGGGGAATCAGAGTCATAAAATCAAAACAATTCAACTACTGATTTTTTCAAAATATCTTCTCTGAAACACATGGCAGGAACTTCCCTCTCTGAGACACTTAAAAATGGATCAAACTAAATCCTGAGAATGATCTTGAATCAGCTAATACCTGGACCTTCCTTTTACTCTCTCTGATAAACAGGACTACTAAAATTTTTCCAGATTAAAAATTTCCCTGGCAACAAGTGGGCTATTCACTACATGTTAACCAGTGTAATTGTAAGTATACAGAATATTTTGGTAATATGTCCCATCTATGTCTAGACACAATAATGAAAATCAAATATCCACACATCCCTTACAAGATATTTGGTCTGTTTTTGAGGAAATTATAAATCACAGTTAAAGAAATGATAACAACTCAGAAAGAAGGCAATAAATCTATAAAAGAAATTTCACAATCTGCTAAATTCTCAGTGTAAATAATGAAAGAACATTTACACTCCAATTTGCATAGATGCAGCTAAGTCCTTGAAGTCCTCAATGTACAAAAGTAAATACTTAAGACAAAATGTAATGGTTAATTGCTTTATCCATTTATTTGTAAAGAAAAAGAAAATACAAAGGAAGGAAAAAAACCCTAGACTTGCTGTGAGTATTTGTGTGGCTGTGGAAAGATTTATAACACAGCCTAGGAGGGGTCCATAAGATCCCCTCACCTGCTATCAATTCCATAACAAGGGAAAACTTGAAAAACATCCATCAAAACCTCTTGTTATACAAATGATACACAGTGCTGAATAATGGAATAAACTATTGATTTTCTTTTCCTTTGAATGATAAAGCCCATGGCTGAGATTTTCACTGCAAAAGTGGAAAGATTGTTTCTAGCTTCTGCAAATAAATAATAGCAATGCTCCCATGTTCAGGTACAAGATAACTTGGAAACTCCAACTATTTACCTCACCTGCAGCATGCAGACTCAGAGAATTAAGCTTGCCTCTTTTCAATTAATTTTTACATCTTAAATTATCTCTGCAGTTAATATAATAAGTTACTTCTCATTTAAGCACTATTTAGGATATTAATGGAAAGAACTTAGTCTCACCAAGCAACATAAGCAATCTGAACTGATATTCACAATATTATAAATCAGTACTGATGAATTTTTACTACTATAGCAATAAATTCAGCAGAAGAAATAAACATGTCTAATTTCAAATCAGTGAGTAGCCTATTGATATTATATTTTTAAGCTTATTAAACACCTGCAGAATGTATTCAAGAGTTTTATCAGATTCAGGCCAAAATATTTATTACCAGGTGTCAGAAAAATGAAGCAGTTTTATTTCTCCCTGAATAACCCATTGTTTTCAGCAATGAGATGAGAAAGCAGGTGGATATTAAATGCTGCTGCTATACTGAGACATATTTTTACTCATTTTCTTAGCATTCATAAATCAACACAAGTGTTCAACACATACAAGGTCTTTAATTCATCCCAGAGTACCAGCAAGTAAACAGGATGTCCACACAAAACACTTCGTCTCCACTCAGACAACTGGGAGAGGCTTGCTTATTTTATTTGCTAAAAATGTAATCCTGTTTCTATGAAAAGTATCAAATGTAAATGAAGCTGCCCCACAGACCTCATAGCTGATGGTGACAAGATTATTTATGAGGTTTGCTCTAAATATATGTGTGAAATTATAAACCTGTGTGATCACTGTCAGATCAACCTCCCCCGGCACCACGAGTCTGCAGTAAACATTGCACATTACAGTCTGGCTACTTGATTACTGACATCAGCATAAGCTACTATAACCAAGGAGTCTCAGAAATATTCCCAGAAAAATCAAGGTTTCTCTGATATTATGCAGTTTTGACAGATCAGTAAACCCATGTTAGCACTGTAATTGCAAAAACTGTAATTTTTTTTTATGTTTCTGTTCCTTACCAAAGCCTTTCATCTCCTGTAAAGTTTCTTTCCCACCCCTTCCTTTCCTGGCTCCACAGACCACATCCATTTTACATTCCCATCCCACAAACCAGGTTTTCTGATTGTGCTAAGGACTACACAAAAACAAAACACTGACGTAGCTATGTGACCTACTTCTACAATTCTGAGGTCTTTTCCTGGACTTCCACAGCAGATATGACAATGACTGCATTTGTCCCAGTCTCAACTGCATGGTAGGTGATTACACCACTGTCACAACTGAGGAACCACTGGGAGAACTGGGCTATGGAGAAATATATTCTTCTATCCACCCGTGTCATTTCATTAACACAATGGTTCCTGCAGAGCCCAGACTTGTCCTGCCTGAGATCCAGGTCCAGCCTCTCAAGCCTGCTCCAGGTCTGCACAGTGGCATCATGCTGCCTCTGCAGATGGACCTGCCTTTGTCTGCAGGAATGCTGGAAAATGGGTTTAAATGGATCTATCTACATTGAGCTTGAATGTCCTCAGTCATTAAGCACTTCCACTGAATTTCAGTAGCAATTGGCATGACTGGTGATGCAGAGTCCTTTGGAAATACCAACCTCTGCATTGGCAAAAATGGTTCTTTCCCAGCTATGCTGTGACAAGGTCTCATAAAGCTAAATAGGAGAGGGAAGTGGAATCATTTACTGTCAAAACCCAAAAAAGCACATTCATTATTTCCAAACCATGTGAGCTGGAAAGGTTTTGGAACCATGTGCATGAATTAGATTATTTATCTTGTCATAGGTGTAAAAGATTTCCCTTGGCTGCAGTATTCTGTAGGTGAAAAAATCCTGTTCTGGTTAAATAAGTGTCACAAAATATCTGTTGAAGTGGGATAAGCCTTTGAGTTTCTTAGAAATTACTATAGGGATTTTCACACTATTATTTCCAAACGGGTGTTTGGTAATATGGGTCTGTAAAATATAACCAGCCTCACAGAAACATTAAATGAATTGCTAATAGCTTCCTCATCTTATGAACATATGACATTTAATAAACATTTTTCACCCTAAATGCTACTTTATTCCTTCCACAGATCATTAAGCTGTCCTTCACTTGCCTACTACAAGAAAATGTTTCAGATGCAATCCTGTTTACTGCTCTCTAAAGGCATAGAAAATTTTGTAGGTTTTTGTCAATTTCTTAAAACTAATTACTTTCTTCAACTTCAGGATAAGGAATGTACATAATTTTGTGAAAAAAAATCTCACAGCTTTATTCCCTAATGTTTCAAGTAATTTAGTTCCACTGCAGTCAAAAAACAAACAGGCAGAAGCAGAGTGCAGGTATTTACACCAAGATTTTCCAATATTAAAGGAAGGTTTTAGAAGCTGTGCACTGTACATCTCCAATGACAAGAAAGTTGACGTATTTATTGATATCCATACTTTGTTCCTAGATAGCTGGTCTGAGATTTGCAGCAAAGAACTCCAGAGACTCAGAGATGTAGGACTCAGAGCTTTTAGAAAGATGCTGGTTTTTGTGTGTGTTGATTTGGGAATCTACTTTTCTTTAGGAATCCAATTTTGACAATAACAACTGTATTTGCTGTACAGTTTCTTATGTTGCTTCATTTTAAATAAATTAGGATGTAGAATGAGAATTACTTAAACTTTCTCCAATTACCCTGTGCATGCTTTTTGCACATGGTCTAAGAGGCATTACTGAGCCTCATTTCCAGCAGTTCTGTGTTACAGGCTCAGAAGACAATATAGGAACATAAAGTTTTCATCACAATTTTATCAATTTTTTATCACATTTACTGTCTTATGGGGAAGTACTTCTGTGTGCCAGGAGTCTCTCAACCCACCCTCCTGAACCATCACAAGATTAACACCAAGACCTCCAATGCTCTTCCAAATTTACTGAGTCCTTTCTCTAGAAAATCCTCAGATCCAGCTGCAGATAAGCAACCCACAAGTGTGGGGTGCTTAAAAGGGTTTGATTTAAAAGAGGTTGCTCTCAGCTATGTAGATCTGCCCTATTTGGTTAGCAAGAAGAGCAGCATCACTCCTATTTGTTATTCCTTTCAATTTCACAGAGATACATACTTGAAAGCCTTAAAGACTACTGCAGTGAACTTTATCAGAAAACACAGCCTTTGTCCAACATCTCTTATGATTCAAGGGAGGAAATACAGAATGACAGTTCACAAAAATACTCCCATTACTGTGCAATTCTCCCATGCCTACAAAATGTATAGCAGGGAACTGACCTGGGCACATCTCTCCTTTTTTCAATGCTAAGCCCCTCTAATAATTTTATAACTCAACTATAGCACTGTGGTTTCTTCTGAAAAGCTGCTGCAGATTTGCTTGCCATCACAGCGTGCAAGCCATGCACATACACACAGCACAGCTTGCTCTGCATTCATGCTCTATGTGGTGCTAGATATTACAGAGACAAAAGTTCAGGTATGTATAAGTGCTAGAGAAACTACTTTTTTTGGTTTCTTTTTGCTAACTGAAAAATTTCTATCAAGACACTTTGTGATTCCATGGCAATAATTTATTTAAAGCTGGTGAGTAAACACAGACACGTGAGGTGAATAATTTGCCACAGAGTGTTTTCAGATTCATAAAAAGGCTCCTTGAAGGACAGACTGCCTCAGTACTCAAATTTGAGTGCTCTCTCAAGTCACCTACCAGATGCCTTTGCCAAACCTTTGAGGTTGGTGCACTGTATGAGCAGTCCTAATGGAAATACACTGGCAATTGTCAGCTTGTTTATGACATCAAACCTCAATCAGAAGATGGGAGCAGAGAAGCTCTGTTTTCCTCTAAGCTAAAATGTTTTCTTGACATCTGAGGATGATTTGTTCAAGCTAATCAATATCAAGGCAGGCCTGATGGGGAAGCACTGTGACTTGAACAAAGCTCTGTGGTACACAGAGCACTGTGTCAGAAATGCCAGACTTTTTAAGTGAGATACTGAGATTATTTTTTTTTTTTGAGATGTGAAAGCTACAGAGCTGAGGTATCAAGTCACCAAGGAAATGTCTCTCTTACCTGGAGCTGTAACAGCTCAAATGGTGCCACTTCTATTTGACCATGGGTGTTGGCACACATGTCCTGACAGCATCAGACCAACGTGTGTTTACGACCCCACAGACACTAGAACAAATAATGTCCCATACCATGCAGCCATGCAAATGCAGTCATGGCTTTTTGCCATGCCTATCCTGCCTTGCTTCTGGAAATATATTCTGCTTAGAAGTCATTAGCTAATAATGTAAACAATCAAGTAACAGCAAAAATGAATGGCAAGAAATGCTTTTCCTCAGAGTCTGAGCATCTTGTGTAATTTTAGATGCAAGCCATGAATTTATGACTTCAGATATGTAGGAAACAATGGGAAAATTACTTAACTGCTTATCTGCTTGAACACTGTTAAGGGTTCAAATCCTTTACAACCATGACCACATTAGAACATTAACTACTATAAATACCCATAACAAAGGTGGTCTGAAATCGTTAATGTTGGGGATGAACAATATGACTCATCCATGAGATGTAAAGCAGCCAGGGCTGTGATAAAAAGAATCACTAGCAGCTATCACCAGCAATAAAAAATAGCATATTGGAGCAAAAGTGTATGATGTGCACACAACCCAGAATCACCTACAGTGAGAGCAGCAAAATGAAAGTTGCTGCTTGCCCTCATTTGTATATGAGGATGCACTGCAATTAATTGTTAGGAATATAATGTGAGAATGGTGCCAAAGGGCCCCATATATAGAAAAATTAAACTCTTGGAGTGTAACTGCTCTCTCAGAGCCATTCAAACAAATGAATTGCCTGTGCACAGATCAGCTGCAAGCCAGAACCACCAGGATGGTGCCTCGTGCTGGTGCCTGCAGCACTGGCAGTGACACCCGGGCCTCAGGCCAGCTCACCGCGACTGCAGCACCCCACACAGACCAGCATGGGACAGAAAAGGAGCAAAAAGGGGGAATTCATTCTACCACCTTCATAAACACAAACTATTATTTAAATCTAAGCAAAGTGGCTTAGATGAACATGCAATTTAGGACTTCACAGAAGACTGAAAGAGCTACTATGGCCTGTCTCCCATGAGGTACCTCAGTAAAACCTGACCTTCAGATGATCAAAGTGCACTTGTTTTCTTTCTTCTCATTTCATCTCCATTCCACAAACTTCAAGGTGCCTCAAAGAATTTAATAGTTCCCAATAAATCTCAGCGAACATTTCCCCATCAAAGATCTTTTCCCTTCCAGGTTTGAGACACTTTATCTTACTCTGAATTAGATCTTAACAGTATTGAGGAGTACAATGTTTCCCTTATAAGACCTTACTACTAGGGCATAAATTATTTTGACAAACAAAAGCAGGGCAAAAGGAAGGTCTGTATTCTTTTCCACTACAACAAACTACATGTGTCAGCAAGCAAATTAGTTTTGTAGAATAGTCTAGAAAATGGAAATAAAATAAAGTAATGTTATAACCTGCTTAGATTTGTAGATTTTTTTTTTTTTTATGGTTTGTTTCAAATCAGTAGGACTTTGCTCAGAGCAAAGCTGTGAGCTGATGTCACAACTTTTAACTCCTCTTAGGGCTATTCAACTTTTACAAACCATCAATGTGGAAAGAAGAGCTCTCCTTTTCCATGCCTGGCTCCATCTCTGGATCTTCCTTCACACTTTTAGCAACTCTTAAGCTCTGCAAATGGGTGAGGCAGCAGAGCAGGCACAGTGTGCTCTGTGAGAACTGACCCTGTGCAACCACAACCCCAGAGCAGGGCAACCACAGGTGCACACACACCTCAGAGGGCAGGGAAATCCCCAGGCATGGCTAAAATACATCAACTATCTGTCCCTGTGCTGCCCAAAGCATTTATATCACTAAAAAGTAACTACAAAGCAATATAGAAAACATCTGGGTTTTTTTCTTTTCCTTTTTAAAGGTAGAGCCAGGTAAATGAGAGGTAAATGAATTTTGGACCAAGGTCTGTACAAGAGGAAAATGAGTGAACACTACAGCATTTTCAACTTGTAAAGTCTTTGGATAACATACTATCCACATGAAATAGGATTTTCCCTTAAAATGTCAGACTGAGAAATTACACATGTCATGAAGTAAGAATTATTGCATCTTACATGTAAATGCCAATAAAATCTCTAGAAAACACAACAAACTATTTCTAGCAGAAACACAGGCTACTGTATTGAGGGTCTTATCTTCTTAGCAAGTCAGAAAACCAAAGGTGTATGGGACCCAAGAAGAAGAAAGTGCTTTCAAATTACAAGAGAAACACAAAATACATCAGCATTTCAGAAGGCAAACAAGAAATCCTGCTACCTATGAACATTTTTATTTTATTTTTCTTAGATGAAACAGCATTGAGAATTCATTCATTTAGGAATACAGTTGCATTGACAGTAAGGTGGGTTAAATGGACTTGCATTTTATCTGCCAACTTAGCCTGCTAAATTGAGGCAAAATTGGCAAATGACCTCAAAATTGACAAGACCATGGGTGCTGTGCTGGGATCCTCTATGAAAAATCCTATTTTTTTCCAATGGCATCATTACAAAGGAAAAAGTCATAAAGGTGTGAAACACACCGTAATATGCTCACAAAGTTCAATATGGTGAAGGGAAAAGAGACAAAGACACACTTCTGCTGTGATTTATACTTGAGGGTCACAATTTCAGGTAGTGAATAAGATCAGTAGGAAAATTACCCTAAAGATGGTGAAAAGGTGCCAAAGTTTAGCAGCACAATTTTCCAGTCTCTGCTTCAAGCCCCACTGAAGCAGAATTGCTGCTGACCTGAGATGAAAACTATGTTTTCACAGCAAGCTTTAGGAAACTGAGTGTGCTAAACTGAGTATCATCATTTTTTTAAAATTTAATTTATTTTGCCTGTATATGGTTTCAAAATCAGGAAGTCCAGCTGTCACCTCTTTTTTCTCTAGTTACACATCTATTTTACTGTTACATTGGTGCCAGGGTTGCAAAGGAGACAGAAAGGTGTTATCATCAGTTAGAAATACAAGTCCCCTTACAATGGCATGAAGATGCCAGGCAGCCTAAGGTTGGTGTTCAGTGAGTAAATTCCACCTGCATCACTCTAACCAAATTCATTAATCAGATTGCTGAGGTACTTTTGCTTTGGAACATGGCTGGGTCAGAAAACAGCAGAAAACAGAGCTCTAGAATATTCTACTGATCCAAATCCTCCCTTTTCCAGAATATTTAAAGAAAGAGAAATATTACTTTTCCAAGGAGCTGCAATGCTCTAGCAAATTATCTCCATTATCTGCATTTTCTGGGGCTCTGGCTGCAGATATTCCCAGTCAGCTGTTCCACTCATCACATTTACCAGAAGCATTCCTTTTCCCTAGAATGCTGTACAGAATAACAATCTCATCCTGCTCCTTCCTCAGTCCATTAATTCAAATATGATCTGAAATTTGTGTGAAACAAGGGACTGTATTGCTGCTTAAGCTGGCAACAGCAGCAGCAGAAACAAGTATGTATATTTCTGAGCAGTTTTATAAAGGATCAGCAAAAATACCCCAGCATCAGTGGAAAGGTACTTCCTACTTTGCTATAGAACCATTACCTCTACCTAGTATGCAGATAAAAACAAAGTTTTTTTCTCCAGATATGTTTGTGAAGAATTCAGTAGCTTGTAATATCAGAGAACACTGTCAGCAGCAACAGTGTTCCCTCAAAGGAAAACAGTTGTCCATTGCAAACTGCTGTCCCTTCCTTTATTGTGCAGCTGTGCACTTTCAAGAATATTTTAAGCTGTAAAACCAGCTGTCTCTATTTTTCATTTGCCAAATGCCTTCCCATTGAGGATTAGAGATTTTCTTCCCTTAAATGAAACAGAAAAGTGAGCTTAACACATGATTAAAAAAAAAACTTAGGCACCTAAATACCTCTGTAAAAGATCTCAATACCTTCACATTTGTAAAACAAAGTTAAAGTCACTTCCAAATTGGAAACCAGTCATCTTAGATTCATACCTCTTAAGTGCTCTTGAATATTTTATTTCTTTGGGGTAACATCTAGATTGTGGGGACAAGTGATTCCTGCACCAAGTCTCACATTCACACGTTCAGCCAGGCTGAAGCAGGAACACCTGCACGGAGCTAGTGGTGCATGGAAGAACAGCCACGTAGGAATTATCCCAGACTAGAAACACCTCGTGCTCTTGCAGCTGGTTCTTCCCTGACATTGCTGTTCCTGCTCCTGCCAGGTACTTTGGGTCAGCACTCAGACACCTACATTTGTTCTGAAATATCCATTTTGCTGAGGTGTCTACTCCTACTTTTGCCAAACAACTGCATTAGCAGAAAGCTCGCAGGGCACCAACAGCTGGAGCCTGAACTCTCTTGGGGGAAATTTCTTTGGAGATCCAGCAACTGCAGAAGGCAAAAAGCCAAGCTCATCTGAGCCACCTGCAGGATCATACTATGCTGCCCAGCTGAGGCCTTAAACCCATCTTAAGCTCCAAGGTGCAGAACATTATTTTTCTAATGTGCAAGAATTTTCCTTTGGTTTTCAGTCTAAATTTATACTGCACCAACTTAAAACCATTCATTCTTGCACAAACATTATCTTTCAGCTTCAATCATTCTTTTATTTCCTTTATATTTATCCACTTGGCGTATTTATAGACCCAATGACATCTCTGACATATTTCCCAGGCCATCATTCCATACAGCTGCAATTTCCTGACAGGCATTGGAACATCTATCAATTACTGTACTGGATCAGCAATATTTCACTCAAAGAATGGCATTCAAATACTTTTTAAAAAAAACTGATCACTGCTTCCACCACCACTTCCTACATTCCTATAAAATACAGTATCTTAAAAGAGCCAAAAATATATCATGTACCTATTGGTGCTGTCAGAATCACCAGACACAAAACAAAACCCTCCAACCATTAACAACTTCAAGAAGGTAACAAGCTATGACTGGAGCCTTGAGTCAGACTCCTCATGGGACAGGAGAACACCAGATCTGCCCTCAAAAGTCCAAGTTCACCCAAAGAGGTACAGCAAGGACTGTGCTGGCTGGCACAACAAACTGTCACAATGAAGCCAGGGGTTTTCACTAAAGCCCTTCTGCCTATGAAGGGAATTTCTCCCCCACTAAAAAGATTTTATCTCAAATTATAAACCAGAGAATGCAACAGAGAAAATGTGTTCCTGCCATATTTGTGTGACAACTTACAGATAAAGTAAATCAAAACAGTTTAAAATCTAACTCTTTTCTATAACCAAGTTATGCACTGAGGAACAATTTTTAGAATAAAAATATTTTGGTTTTAGAAAGGAATATAAAATTCAAGACAGAAGTCTTAAGATTGCACTTCTGAAAGCAACTTTAAAAAAATCACGTTGCGGTAATTACAGGTTATGTACACACACAGTCATACAAGAAATGCAGTCATATGCTGTGCTTTTCTCTGTCTTTGTGTAGGTGCTAAACACTGCTGCAAAGACATTATAACACAAATACATTTTTATTTCTCCCCTTTTTTTTTTCTTCTTTTTGTTATTTTTTCTAATGCTGTTTAAATTGCTTGGACAACTTACAATAGAAATTTTGATGTCTCGCTGACTTCTCTTTCCTGTTCAGTCTGCAACTGCAGCAAGTTTAAATACATACAGAGAAATTACATAGGAGTTGGTAAATACTTGCCTAACAACTGTCACAGTACCTGAAGAAATGCTTGCTGAAGAATTAATATGAGTTGAGGCCTGCAACATGAACCTTCTTTCTAGAAGATAACCTCAGTCAGTGCTGGAGTCACATTTGAATCTCTAATAAGTGTCTGAAGACAGACAGATATGACAAATGCCATAAAAAAAGGCACACAGCCCTAGTCTGCCTGACTTGAAGTCAGTGTCACTGTGATGAAGCCTGATTAGCTGCTCTGCAATTGCACATTTTCATTTTCTTACAGCCCATTAGGCTGCTTTTAACAAAATTAAACACACTGCAGGGCAAAATAACCAAGTAAACCAAAACAAAACACTTATACTGTTTGTAAACATTTTCTTAAGAAATTGCCATTTTGAGGATAAATGTTTCTCTCTTGAGCAAACTAGACATCATTCTTCCCAGTTTCTGCCTTTGGACATCCCCAGAACTGGGATGGGGGAGAGCAGGCTATTTCTATGAAATGCATTCACTAAAAATACATCACATCTAATGGGACACTACTAAATAAAATACATGTAGACTACAAGGGAAAACTAACCATAAGAATAATAATAACAATCAAACTCTTCCATGATGAGTAAGATGAATTAGATTAATTAGCATCCATCTCAGCTAAGTTAATGTTACAGGATGCTACAGCTTTGTATCCCATTCTAGGTTGTGGTAATTTCTGCTTTCTCTGCCCATGGCCATTGAATTCAGCCTCTCTTCATTTTCCTGCTTATTTTTGTATAAAATCCAACACATTGGAATGTAGCTTCCCAGTTTTTTACACATGCTAGCAGGAGAAAGGTGGCAGTGGCCTTTTAAGCATCTGCAAAAGTTTCAGAGTCAGGATGCTCTGCTCTGCCAGGACCTCACTCCTGCTTCAAATGGGAACAGTTAAACATGAGAATGGAGACCACACCTTGTGCCTGGCCTTGTCAGCCACTGTCCACTCTTACTTGGAATGCTAAGAAAACAAAACTGGAAGACACTCAGCACTGGGCAGCAGAAGGTGCTGGTAGCAGCAGATAAAGCACATCACATTCCTGTGTGCTGTCCCTTCCCTTGAAGGGAGTGTTTAATGTAGTTGGGAAAGATGCTATTTGTGATGGAAAGGTACAATCCTCACAGTTGTTCTGGACTGCAGTTCACTGTTAAGTAGTGTATTTTAGTGCATTTTCATCTTAGAAAAAAAAAGGCTGACTGCTTGTATTTTTTTTTCAAGTTATGCCATGAAGAAATATAATTTGCCTTTTAATAGAAATGTCAAGGACCCATTCCCTCCAATTTACTATATAGATTTTTAAATCCCATACAAAAATGTTATAAGTTTAATTGGAAAAGACAGCATGACAGCATAATTTTATACAACTGGTTACAATTATTACAATAGCAGCTTCCACAGAGCTCTCAGTGATTTTTCAAGAGCATTTACAAGCATAAAGTGTGAGTTGGGAAAAAAAAATAGTAATTTGCTACAGCTGTGCAAAGTGTATTAAGGAAATCAATCAGCAGTGACACAGATATTTAGAAATGAAAGATATTTTGCCCACTGAGAGCACAACTGTAAGATTTGGTGACGTTAATAGGCTTTTTTTAAATGACCAGATTAAATAAAGCATTATATTTTTGCTCAGATATATGGCACATAAAAAAAAGGCAGAAAAATGGGTTAGAAAACTATTCTGGTTGTTTTTTTTCACTTAAGGGGAGAGTGAGATCAATATGACAGAGTATGAGCCTAGGAAAAAATGATGACAAAGGCACCTCTCTGGAAGCCTTAGTGCTGGAGTTGTGAACAACTTCCTTCTGTTCAGACAGGAGAATTTGCTCCTTCTTTTGTGACCATAACTGCATCAAAGATATCCAAGTATTGCCAGCTTGTTTTCCTAACTGCTAATTTCACAGAAGGTCCAGTTCTTGCTAAGCCCTTGGGTCAAAACTAATGTCATTATTATATGCAACAGACACAAAGCCTTTATTTTAACAGATGATGCAGAATGGAGACTTACATGGAAGAGCAGGAAATCAAGCAAACTTATTTCTTAAAGGGCATGTTGAACACAGATACTAAAAGGAGCTTTGAGAGCATAAGGGCAATAAGAGAACAGAACACTTTACTTAATTAGACAGTAATGAAAAAAAAAAGCTTATTAGGAAAGTTTAACACACTCACAGAGAAGGCAGCACCCCAGCTCTTTTCCTATAATGATTTTATGGTGATAAAAGTTCTGCAGATTCATTATGCTCTAGATTTATTCTTTATTTACTTTTAAGGATATTCTCATGGGCCACAACACCCTCTTTGACCTTGAACTCTGTGCTTTTGTCATTAGATTTCTAACACACTCAAACCAGATCAGAATAATGCAATAAGGACAGGCTGTAAAGAAATTGAGCTGTGACTAACACATGTAAATGACGTTAAAAAGGGACCTGTGAGAGTTCCACCTGTGAGGGTGGAAGATGGACAAAATTGCTTTTCTTCTTTAGGGAGAGGGGCAGGCATGCCAGTATTTATACAGCAGGCAAATTAATTGGCTTTTGCTGAGCTCTGTGCTGCTGCAGCTAAACTGCTTCCACAACCTGACCTACATAACTTCTAATTTGCTTGGGAATTTCCTCGTTCACCCACAGGACAGCACAGCACACAGCAAACTGCAGAAATGATCTTGGAAAGTCATACAGCCCCATACGAAATAAATTTCTTGCGAGCAAATTAAAACTTCATAAAATATATTTGCAGCACAAAATTAATCAGTCAAATCAGAAATTGCTGGCTTAAAACTCATATAATACAGTCAGAAAACTAGTATAGTAATTTAAAAGTACTGTCAATGGCAATTAGCAATAAGCATCTAATTTATGGGACACTCCATATCCAGTGCTTTGCAGCAGCACTTATACACTGACAGCCCTCATTTTCTCTGCTGTGCTCATTTCTCAGTTTCATAATTTTCCTGGTATACTCAAGCTAGGAAAAGCCTGTAAGTTACCCTGCCATATGAAAGATACAAGTTTATTTTCCAGATTGCCTACTCTGAAAATGGCCAAAAAGGAGCTAACACAATAGGTTTGAGAGGAAAGAAGTCTCATGGAAGCAGAATTTCTGTATAGGGTTGGTTGAGCTCTGGAGTCTGTCCCATTTGCAGGATTTGCACTCAGTCTCAATGCACATATGTAATTTAAGGACAGATTCCAGGAAAATTCAGTTTTGGGAGTCAAATGTTCCTCCACTACCCTGAGTAGATCTATAAAATCTTCCAGTGACATTCCCTCTTCTTGTGCCAACCAGATGCTGGACAGGGAATCAGATACAAACAGCTGCTGTCTCACTAAGTAGTTTTCATCTTACCTTCTATCCATTACCAGCTTTCCACTCCAGTGTTTGTTCTCAGATATCCTATCCACCACCAAGATAGCCAAACCAAGGCAAACACTAAAAATATCACTTGGGATTCAAAAGAGAAAGATCTCCCAGCCCTAAAACTATGTATGAAAATGTACAGCAGCCATTACTTCATTTCTGGGCATTTCAGAGGCATTAACAAGTTAATTTTCACACAGTCCAAGTACAACTTAAAAAAATTAGTTACAACATATAGGAATATAAATATTATTAAATATCGACAGCTTCCAAAATTCTTCTAATAATTTTGCACTTTCTCTTTGCTTTATACTTTTGTGTGTGAGATTTTGCATTCTTACAAAGCAGACACATTATTTTACATTCAAATACTGGTGCAGCTGCTACTACCTAAGGCTTGAGAGATTTATGGATAATAACACAAGTGCAAAATAAAAGAGTACCTCTGGATGCATATCAAACAGCAGCTGCATCAGTCAATCAAACTGCTGGACAACAGATTCAAGTCTACAGATAAATGTGAAACAAAAGAAAATTCCTCAGCCAGACCAATTTCTTCAGAAAAATACATTATGCATTTCCCAGTACTGACATGGATAATGTAGTACTTTTCTCCTTGACCAAAGCATGCCACACAATTTGTTTTCTAAGCCAACATGTGTTAAAGCAGAAAAGAATAGTCATTCTTCTGAATTGCTATCAATAAAAAAGTAGCAACTGTGTCAGTCAGCTTGTGTAACAATAAAAAACCAGATATGTACCAATGTCAGAATCTCAGCACATCCCTCTCTGCACACAAAACATCCTGAGTTCATATTCACAGTCACTGTTGCAGGATGCACACACTGCTGCTTCCCAGTCACTTCACTTATTCTGACATCTAATTTTTACAGTGTAAATATCACACTCTGCTCTCTGTGTATGCCTGTTTTGTCATGAACAAGAGACCAAAATAAATGACCAAAGCAGTCCCACTCAAACCTGACAACTTCATGCAGTTGCTTTTTAGTCTTTATCAATCAAAACCACTGAAATAAAAATAATGGTATAGAGGAGAGCTCTGAATTGAATTCTTGATTGAAAATCTGTACCAAAAGTCAGCCTTGTCTGAACACAGCTCTCATTAACAACTCTGGCAGTAAATGGCATTTTGAGTTTGCCATGCACTAAGGAGGAGCAGATATAAATCAGGGCACCCTGTGGTCATCACCTAGGGATTAACATTCCAGTGCATTGATCAAGCAGCTGTGTCTATTCTAACTTTTCTTTCACTTCTAGCTTTTTATGGCCAGCCATTTAAGACACTCAGCAATGGCAGAGCATCCCTAAGTCCCTGCTCAGCAATGTGCCTGACCCCAGAGCAAGATCCTGACCATGAGCCCAAGGCAGCAACAGCAGACAGGGCCCTGCAGACCTGAGCACCAAGTTTGTTCACATCCATCACACTGAGAACGACTTTCCTCCTGCTCCTCCTGGCCTTCCCTCCCTGCTGCTCCACTGTTTTACACAATTAAACCCCCAGAAAACTCATCTTAAAATGTAGTGTTTTTCTTGAAAAAAAATAAAACTTGGTTTTGAGGTTTTTTTGAGCCAGCCATGTACTGCTGAAATATTTATCCACTACCACATATAATCTGCTGGTAAGGGATTTTGTGTAAAGAATAAAATAGGATGTGGTTAGGCAGTAATATTAACTCATTTTCCAATCACATATTTTTCCAAACTCCAAACTGAAGAATAATTCCTAGTACACAGGCTCCATTTACTACTTTTTAAACTTGACTATCACTCTTGGCAATAATATTTCCTTTGCTGCTGCTCTTTCTTCTGCTCAGACAGGCCATCTGCCATCCCGCTCTCCAAACTATCTGTCAGCAACAATCTCTGTAGGCACTGAAGGATATTACAGGCGTGAATTACATTCACATTGTTCTTCCTCTATTTTGGGTTGAGGACAGTACTCTGCTGTAATGAGAAAAATGACTGTAGAGGAAAAGCAAAAGCCCACAGCAGCTAGGACAGAAGGTACGTGTCATAAATTTTCAATGTGCACTTCCTATCCCTTAAAACAAATTTATTCAAATTCTCCCCTGGCAATCAGCTTTAAATGGTTTTCAGCACATGTAGATGTTGGCAAAGGATTCTAAGCTATACACATTAGGTTTTCTCCCTAAAACTGACCAATTTTCATTAAGCAAAGTAGACATATTTTTCAGTGAAAGATGTGTAGATGATACTCAGATTAATCAAACTGGAGAATCTTTGGAGTGATTTTAGTGGAGTAATTCTAAGGATTGAAGCTCTGACAGGCAACTTGTCAGCCAATGAAGGGTTGTTGAAAGTAAGGCACATTGTAAAGATGAGCTGTGACTACTAAAATTTTTGGTTTATGTTAGCACATAAGAAGGAACATTTTTATATAAAAGATCAAAATGAGAAGAGCTCAGCCTGGTTGTTCCAAATCACTTGATTTAGGGTCATGACTGGAAGGCAAGGAAAATCAAGCCTCTTTTAATACCTTTTTATTTTTCACCCCTATAAACATGAGTAATTTTTATTTTAAGGTTTGAGTAAGTCTCATTCTCATCTTAGTAAATCTCATTCTGACTTTAAGCTTCAGGAATTTTCATTTTCAGGACAAACTCAGCTGGGAAGCTAAAACATACAGGAGACTTTGAGGTCTTATTCTGACCAAGCAAAGGCTCATTTAGAATTCATTTTAGCAAGTCTCTTCACTTGAGCAAAAAACTAATTGCACAGTACCTAGAAAAAAGCTTTAAACAACAACGAAAAAAACTCCCACAAAAGCACTTTTTTTTTTTTTTAAAATCTCATCCGCCCTGTCCATCTTGAGGATGCTGTGCAGCTGGAAAATGTAGAAAGACCTGGATTTTGTGTACCATAAGAATAAGAGGTTAACTGTTAAAATTCTGCTAAATTTTAGAAAGATTTTATAAATAGTGAGCACTATTGACCCAAGAGGCAGATTGCTGATGTTGCATTATTTCATTCACTTGAGATATACCTAAAATGTCCCAAATTAAAAAGCTAAGCAAGGTCTAGTTCAACCTAGTCTGACTAAATATATATATATATATAGTCTAAATTTTACATATATAAAAGTTTTCTTGCCATCTTCTTTTCTTTTTTTTTTTCCTTATGGTTAAAAATAAAAAAGAAATAGAAACAAAATTTCATTTTTATACATGCTGAAGTTCAGCAGTCAGCTTCCTGATGCTTCCAAGTCACTCAGTTCAGCTGAGCATTTCAGGATTTGTGATGTTTTGCCAACACAGCAGGGTTGATGATGTCCCTGCTCTCAGTGCAGATCTGCCCTAGCAGATGCTGAATACTTTCCCTGTACTAAGGAGCAGCTATGACTTTGAGTCTTCCTCAGGTTGTCTTATTGGAGCTTCCTAAATAGTTAGAAGACTTAATCTTCTCTACATATCACCTTATAACATCTAAATTTGGCTTTTTCTTAATCTGTCATATCCTAATTAGCCTCTGATGGAGCAGGAAAATACATCTCACCCATCTACTGCATAGGAAAGTTAATGTTATCTTTATTCATACATATGCAGGGTGGTATGAAAAATCAGGTGGAGCCTTTCCTGCTTTTACAACAACTTCTGGTAAGAGCTTTCTGACTAATGAGAAAAGCAGAAGTCCTGGAGGGAGCAATAGATTACCCTGAATGTACCTTCAAAGGCACAGAAAGCTCATATAGCAAGAACCAACTGAAATGGGTCATGATCTCCCCAAGCAGATGCATCCCTATATTTAGCAACCACTATTATAGCTATTGACACCTTAAGGAAGTGTCCTTATCACCACCCCAACTGGGCCCAGCTTGCCATCTTCTACTTACAAACTCACGTAATGACACTGCCCCTCAGAATCAACAATCACAAAATCATTTCATTTGGAAAAGACCTTCAAGATTGAGTCCAACCACTAACCCAATTCTGTCAAGGCCACTGCTACACTGTGTCCCCAGGTGTCACCTCAGGATGTGTTTTTAATACCTCCAGGGATGGTGACTCCACCACTTCCCTGGACAGCCTGCTTCAATGCCTGACCATCCTTCTGGTGAACAAACTTTTCCTCATGTCCAACCCAAACCTCCCCTGTCACAACAGAGGCTAGTTCCTCTTATGCTGTCACTTGTTACTTGGAAGAAGAGACCAACCCCACCTGTCTACAGCCTCCATTCAGGGAGTTGTAGAGAGTGATAAGGTCTCTCCTGTGCTCCCTTTTCCTCAGGCTTTAGTAGTCACCGTGTTTCCAATGCCAATAAAATGAATAATAAATTACTGAGAATAGCAATGGTGAGTAGCACTTTTATTTGGAGTTCTCCAGACATCTATACATATGGCTCAATCCAGTTTCTTCTGAAATAAGTAATCTTTTCTCCAAAAGTGTACCAATTGTATTTTAAGGCTTTAAAAGCATTTAAATCTTTTGAGTATTTGCTGAACACTAAACGAATCCTGACCACGAGGGTTGCTTAAAACATGGAGACTGATAAAGACAGCAAATTAATACAGCATTAATAGGAGACCAAACTGCCAAAGACAGCTAGATCAGACTGGGAAACAAAGTCTTCACAGAAACAAAAATACATTTTGCTTTTATATATATATATATTACCATATATACATATTTATAATTACAACTGCTCATCTCCACACACCAACAAGCTCCTTGAAAAGGACACTCTTCCCCAGCAGTGCACTGCATGGTCTGCCAGATGCAGATGGAGCCATTCAGGGACAGCTCCTCCACCAGCAGGAGCCAGGCTCCCACATTAGAGCTGCTCAGCTTCTAGAAAAAGTCTTTTCAGAAGGACTCATTAAATCCAGAGTTAAAATGCACTAGGTCATCTCATTATCAAGAAAACAGCAAATTTATGATGTAAACCACGAATTAATGCAAATAATTCAGCTGGATGCCTCAAATCTGTTCAATATCTTTTATTTGAGTATTTATCTTGAGAAATGATACCCACCAGTATTTTTTCAGGATTGAGACATAAGTCAGTATCTCACATTTTGTAAACTCTATAATATAGAGTTTGTAAACCTTCTATAATATAGATGAGCATTAAAACAAAATTCTGTGCTGTGCTCTGTCTAGGGTGGGGCTATACTGTAAAAATTCACGTTTCAGTACAGTAGAAATTTCAAGTTTACCGATTCACCACTAGAGCTGTCTAGGAAATAATAGAAAAATCTTAAAAAAAGGAAAAAAATCTACAACCACAACCCTAAAAAAAGACTCTGACTGACCCACTCCCTTTTCTGTGCTGTGATCTAGGCATTCACCTGCAAGAGAGCAAAATCAGGTCAAGGACTTGAACCTGTCTTTCACCTGTCATGGACAAGTATTCTGTTCTCTGATAATTCTGGGCTTTTTTTTCCTGTACCAGATAAGGTTCCTTCTGAACCTGAAAAAGCTTTCACAATAAAAGCACTGTCGAGACACATAAATCCAGTCTGTATTGAAAACGCAACCTTTTCTTCAAGAAAAAAATCAGTTTTACTAAAAGCAAACAAAACAAGAATCCAAGTTAAATTTAGATACTGCTTTTCACAAGCAGCCCACACAGTGGATATTTTCTCCTGATAAGCATTAGGTATTAACCTCTCCCTGTATCTTCAGAGATAATTGGAGCCAACTCCTTTGGAAACAAAATGAAATGTGGACATCTGTTCATTGTAAACATTTAAAGAACATTTTGGATACTAAATTAAACTGCAAATTATATTTTTTTATTCCATTATGGAACAAAAGTAAACATTTTAGATAAAGAAAAAAGGGAAGCCTAAATGAGGCAGACCAGTCAGCCCGTGAAAAGCTGTTTGTGATTAAGACATTCATCTGGAAGACTGGAAACACAGGAGTCAAATCTTGGTGTCAGAGAGGGAGTAAAGGCCATGTGCAGTGACAGTGTGGGAAGCAATCACAGCCAAAGCACATGGCAAACACTGAGTGGAAGCAAAGACTGGCAGAGAGAGAAGACTCACTAATAGAAATATAATTCAAATGCTGAAGGAAAAAGCCACTCACAAATGGAAGTAGATATTTTGGGATAGAAGGTATTTGGGATAGTTTGGTAAAAAAACCCAAAAAACCTGGTATCTTAGCAGTATAGGTAAAACACTCAAATCTTCTCCTCTTGCTAACTCAGCTGAGGTGTTAAAGTGGCTGGGGAAGACAAGGTCAAAGAGCAGAATCACTTGCAGAAAAGCAATGAATGGACAATGACAGGCAGGGCTTCGGCTGTTACTTGTTCTGTGTTCCAGTACTTTGAAACTTTCAGTTTCTTTGTATGACTATCCAGAGCTGGATCATCAAACCTGTTACTCAGGCTGTGTGCAGAAGTCACAAGAGAAAAGAGCTTTCTGTTTCCCAGGCTCCTTTATTAACTTGTGACTATTGATGGCAGCAAACAATCGTACTTTTTCCTCTAGAGCAAACAGGTACTTGCAGTGAGAGCAAAGAGCCAGGACCCCTGAGAGCAGGGGGCTCACTGAAAAGGCTGGAAGTGAATCTGGTCCTCCAAACATAGTCTTATCAAGAACTCATCTTTGAGTCTGCTCTTTGGTTTGCTTCTGCGACAACACTGATCTGGTTTGTCTTTAAGAAATTCCTGCCATGAGCAAATTTATCACTGAAGAATATGAATACATATGCTCATGGCTGGCAATTTTGACTCCCTAATGGTTGATATAAAATCCACTAGAAAAACAGAAGTCATACATGGCATAAAAGTTTTGCGAGGAGAATGCAATCTTGAAGGATTCATTAACAAACGTTTACCAGTCCCAGTGAGATCAAGATTCTATCATTTGATCTTTCTGATCCAGGAAATAATAATTACATAAATTGCTGGGTTTGCATAGTAAAGTTTTAACCAGAAATGGCTATTCCTTGTGGCTAAACATAAGTGTTTTATGTTAGGCCTAAGAAATGAGACTGGAAATGCGTTCAGAAGTCTCAGTACTGTTTTTATTTTTAGCAAAAGATTATAACTTTGATGTGGTAATCAAACTCATAGTAATACTGACCCATAATGTTTTCAGTAAGATTGCCATTCTCATAGGCAGGTATGTACACACACACATTGCCCTCACAGAATTTGGTCTTCACAGCAACACAGCACACTTACTACTTTAACTTTGAATGATACTTATTCCTGGTTTTCCTTCATGAGCAGAGGTTGTTCAAATTAGCTGAATCAACACTGATAGAAGCTTTAAGAGAAGTGAAACGTCTAACAACAATAATTGCCTTAATGAGGATCCTTGTAGTGGAGTAAGGACTTAATGCAAAGAGTGAAGATCAGCTAAGAGCACAGAGGCTCTTCTGAGGTATTCATTTTGGAAAGATGATCAGAACACTCAGCAGAAATCCTCTTGGAAGAAATTTTAGCTCTCATATATAAGCCTCTTAATGTTTTCTCTCTCAAGACAGTGTGTGTGTGTTGGACTGATCCTGAGCTTTGTGCTTGTGCAGTGCAGAATTCGTCTTCCTGCTGTTCACTACTTACAGTCATAAAACTGTACTCTGCACAGATCACAGTATGAGGAACCCCACAGCACCTGGCCCCACACTACTGCATTTTTACTAGAATAATTTAATGCAGAACCACTCATAGGAGATGGCAAAACATTCAATTCAGGCTTAGATTTAACACAGACACATTCAAAGAAATGGGATTAACTGCCAAGAAGATCAACCCATCTCTTTTCTCCATATGTCCTTACTAGCTCCTGCAACAGGCAACGACATCTTAAAGAAACCTATACCATGCCATCTCAACCAACCATGAAGAATTCAACATCAGAAGTGTGATGTAAAGTGAAATAGTACTGCTAAAGTAAGATCCTCTTGGACAACTGAGTAGCTAATTTACAAAGAACTCAACAAAAATGCTTTTCAGCTAAGTTACAGTCACATTTTGTGCAATTCTCCTATATTTCATTTCATGATGGCCCATCTTTCCTTACACTTTTCGCTCTGAGCATGAACTATGGTCACTACAGTGCTGAATTTTCCTCCTGGGAGGTCTGAAAATGTGATCTGACAAGGCAGTGATTGACTGCACCTTATCCATCCAGGCAAAATCAGGGAAGCCTTTTCGAAAGACCATGGGAGATTGACACCAACAGTAACATGTTGTCAGTAGAAGAGTACACAAGTCAGAGAAGATTGTTTCTTAGGATGAAACAGGCAAAATAAGGGGCTTCCAGGGTGTCACAGAACATAAACTTCAACTATATTTGTACTTGCACAGCCACGAAATGGCCAACAGCAGATTTAGGAAATCATAATGTGTTGTTAAGAGGGATAGGAGGAGTTGCTGTTTCAGAGGCTCATTCCTTCAGAAGGTGCTTGTTTTGGGAGAGCTGCCCTGCCTCTCACAGTCCCACATTTCACAGATGAATGGTAGTTTGGAAAGGTGGCCTTCAAACTCCTCTGCATGAGGTGGCTTTCATTTCCTTTTTGATTTATAGCAACCATGGCTTGCAGAAAGACATACTGATGAAAACTTCTTGTTGGCTGGGATTTGTATTGCTGGAGAACCTGTTTTCTTTCTTCCTTGGGATTTGTACCAACACCATATAAAATTACTTGTTTAATTTCATTGTTATACTTCCACATGCATGCAATTTTTAAAAAAGAAGAAGGAAACGAGTGGTTTTGAGGTTTGTTTAGAGTTTTTTTTCCCTGCTGTCAAAGAAAGTGCACTTCCCAATTCCAGTTTCTTTGTAAGAACGTCTACAGAGATGCAGCCTGCAGAAGCTGAATTCCAGAAGACCATCTATGGTATAAAAGCCATGGCAAAACCAGACATAATTGAGTACTTCAAATTAAAAGTGTTCAAAATAAAACAATGTTGAGTAACCAGGTGCTAATACATTCTTGTCTTCCAGGAAAAGAGATGAACAGAGAAGAATAAGGAACTAATGCTTCTTTAAAACTGATATGAGAATTTTGGTCTAATTCACATTGAATTTTTCTTTTTTTTCCAAATAAACCTGTATGACTTTTTATTTCAATGTCATTTCAGCTAATTCCTAAATAAAGATCCATATGAACTTAGTAAAGGCTGACATGTAATTTAAAACTAAAATATTAAATGGAAATAAACTGCAAACCCCTTACTAATATTTCCAGAAAGAAAGCCAGAAGGTTAGGGGAGTAGTTGTGCAAACCCACTAACTTTTTTTTTTTTTNGACATGTAATTTAAAACTGAAATATTAAATGGAAATAAACTGTAACCCCCTTACTAATATTTCTGGAAAGAAAATCAGGTGTGGGGAGTAGTTGTGCAAACCCACTGACTTTTTTTTTTTGTTTTCCCCTAAAATTCAAAGAAAGAAGGGAAAAACCACCTCTGTTATTGCACACAAAATAATGAAAGCAATTCAGCTTAATACTTGGCAACAGTACTCACATGACTGCACTTTTTTTTTTCTGTTTTGACTTGACTAGAGCAACACAAATTTAGAAGAAAAACTCACAATACTCTCCCCCTTCATTAGAAAAATTAGGATTTCCAATATCCTTCTGATTTCAAAAAACTTATTTTGCAGCACTGACAGAGAAAACAAGAAATTAAAAAGTTACTCAAAAACTCTACTCAAAAAAATCTACACTGGACATTCTGGACAAGTCATTGCTAGCTTATCCATAAAAATCAAATATTATTAGGTGCTTCCTACGGATTTAAATCTTGCATTTAGGATTGTAATAAATAACATTATCAAAACTGGTAGTGATTTTTCTTTGCCCATGGCATTAGTGGCAAATCTGTGACTTCAGTTAATCTCTCTTTGACTTTAATGTTTCAGGACATTTTGATAATGAACACATTCAGTTATGACCGGTGTACACTTTTACTGGAGCTTTGTTAATGTCCCACCTCTGGTTTGGAACATTCCATTCCAGCTCTGCAGAATAAAGCCTACGTTCTTATTTTAAGGAAAAGAAAACAAAACCAGCAACAAAAAAAATCAAGGCATTTCATACTATTCACAGAAAATCAAATTTTACAGCTTCCATACAACTCAGATTTGAAAACACATCATCTTTTATTGATCATATCCCAAGGTCTTAACACGCCTGATGATCAAAGAGGAGGGAAAACATGTCCCTCATTGCCTCAGGGATATCTTTTCTTATTTTACCTTACTGATGTTCCATATTCCTCAGCCTGTCTCTCATTTGAGGCATCTTTTCTCACCTACAGTTAAACTCATTGCAACTTCTGGAGAGATTGTGTTGCTTTTCTTCTCTATTACTATTTCAATTAAGGCAATTCCTTCCTTTCAATTTATTAATGCATTAGGACTAATCTAGGTTAATTTGTGATGCATTTGAACTGGAGGAACTCTGGTTATGCACCTTATAAAGAGACTGCAGTTGAGAGAAATGTCAGATCCACTTGATGGAGTCTAACAGATCTTCTACTGACTTGTAATTTTTGGGGATTTCCCTTGACTATAGTCACCACATCTTTAGCTTATAAAACCTAATTATACAAGCCAATAAAATACCACCTTTTGATTATTTCATTTTTGTAAAAGCTTAATATCCTAGAGCAACATTAATATTTTTTGTGAACACACAGGTGGTGTGGTACTCTGCCATTAGTTTGATAAGACAGCATAAAATGACAGCCACTATAAAAGAAGCTTGATCTACAACCTCTCCCTTCATATACTTTTTCTGAATAAAGAAAGTCTTGAACAGATTAACTAATTAAGTCAGAGGGACTTAAGCCACAACATTTAGACTTAGATCTAGATTTCAAAAGTTCTTTCTGGGATTAAGTAAATCCCATGTTAAATCAGTTTAAGAAGGACTTGTCCTCCACAAAATTCAGATATCTACCTCTGGGTAGTCTCCCACTCCTAACTGCCCCTTTTTCCATGCAACCTTTGAAGTCCTCCCAACAGCAAAATCTTATTTTCTGCTATACCTTCTAGAAATCAAAATAGGAGAAAAAAAGCAAATTCAGAAAGAACTCTGACAAATTCAGAAAGGTTAAGTAGTTTAAAAAAAAATTTTCAGGTCCTAGAAAATCAGTCATTCAGTAAGGGGCACAAGCTTCATTTTATGTATTCAAAATATTTGAAAATATATTTTAGAGATATTTCACAATGGTGATGCTCCTTATCCTCTATTTGATAAGAGTCCCTTTGCAAAAAACCTTTGTGGTGTCCAGTGCAGTAACACAGATTTCAAAGCCAGCTCTGCTTAAAGCAGGAGGCTGAACTTCCTCTGAGTTCTCCAGACTTCTCTTTCAACAAAAATTATCCTATGATCTTACATATACAAAACTAGATAGGGGGAATAAAAAAATAAAATTAATTGCCTAAGATTTTTGCTGATTTTCTTGGGGAGTTTTTGTTGTTGGTTTTTTGGTTTTTTTGGTTTTTTTTAAAGACATTAGTGGGGGTCTTGGGGGTTTTTAATACATTTTTGGAAAGACATTTTTTCATTTGTAACCTAGCTACAGTTGTTTTTCTTATCTACAGTCCCAGTCTTCCAGAAGAGGGAGTTTGATCCTTTGCTACAGTAATCTAAGAATGAGCAACTGCAGGTTCCAGATATGACACTTGCAGGTTTCTCTTTGATGAGATTCAAAGAGAAACATGTGTGCCATGTTGTCACAGGTTAAAGTGTTACAAGACCACAGACTATAGCTTACTCAGTAGGAAGAAGACTTTTGACATTTGAAAAAGCCATTTTAACAAAGCTCAAGCATGGAGAGAAAAAAAAAAAACAAAAAAAAAAACAAAAACCAAAAAAACCAATGAAAACCAAGATAAAAAAAAAAAAAATCAAAGTTGAAATGAAGCATTTTAATGAAAGACAAAATTGACACATTTTGGCACAAGTTTTTTCTGGAAGCTGAAAAGTCTTGAAATCCTCAGAGCAGGGATGCTAAACAAACCCTGTTTCTGGAGGCTGGTTCACACAGATTATGAGTGAAGTGTGATCAGATTATAGAAGAAATTACATGATGGGGTCGACTGCAACAGCAGGAGCATGGCCTGGTGACCTATAAGCTTTCCAGCCCACTTTTATTCTTCTAGGAAATGCATTTATTCTGCAAAAGGATTGGCTAACATTCCCAATATTTGATAGGGGATCCCTCTTTACTCAAGCCTCTGAGTCAAATGGGAAAACTTGAATGTTAATATGATAAGTAAAAAATTAATACTGAACATTGTAAAATTGAAATACACATTTTGCATAGAAAAGTAGCTTTCAATGCTAAGAACAAAATACTTGTAGGTGAAAAGGGGCAATTTGGTAAAATGAGGTAAGGTGATAAACTCATTTTCAATGCCTCAATCACCACTTTGGAATATACCCACAGAACAGTCAAAGCTTTAAAGGTTTTACTTTGCATCAGTATAAAAGCAGATTAAAAGAAATATCTGCAGCCTGTATCTGCCTCAACAATTTACCTTTCAGGACTCATTGGGCTAGGCAAGTCTACTCCAGAACAATATAAAGGATAGTACAGGAGTACATTTCTACAATTTATGTCATAAATAAGTTCCCAATCCTACAGATACACATGGGGCTACAGAAAAATTTCTTGTGCATAAAGTTGTATTAAGGTTGTACTTAAAATGCTGAAAATAGAAGTGTTCTACCATTGCTGTTAGCTGTATTTACAGAGGAGGAAGCCCAGACAAAGAAAGCTGAAGTAACATTCTAAACATACTTTCCTTCCAGCATGTGACTACTGTTTCTGTTGGTTTTGTCCCATTATTATTTCCTCCATATAATGGAGAAGGTGACTGAGAGAGACACTTCAGGGACTTCTCCTGCACACTGTTAGCATGGCTGACAGATTTCCTCCTCTTGACAGAGACTGTGAACCTGGGTGGCTTTCCATGCAGCCTTTTCCCCTATTGGTGGCATTATTAGTTCTGTTAGGTTCCCCCATGTCTGAGGCTTCCTTGTTTTAGGCAAGTTTCTCTCATATTCCAAGATTACCAAACTTCTCAAACTACTTGTGTTTGGATTGGTTCGGATTCTTTTTTAATAACTTTCTCTTATAGTCAGAAAACCTTGTTAGGAGTAGAGATATTAAGGGAAGTGGAAGCTGTTACACCTGTGATTCTCAAAGGTCCAGTCATAGAGCCTGTGCCTGAAGTGTTTTGACATTGGTCTGACATTGGTCTGTGTATGTTTTTTAATTTTTTTTTCTTAGGACTTTAATCCTATCTTTGAGCTGAAGGAAGGCAGCAGGTGGCAGATCTGGCTGCAAGAAGCCATGGATGCCAATTCAGGAGCTCTGAAACACCATCAGGTAGTTTCAAGAGTGTTTCCTGACAAAAGAATCTTAAATGCCTTTATCAGTTAGTTGTATTAAACTGCATGTACATGATCTAGTATGCATTCATCCATATTAAGTATTTCATAATTAGTATTAATATCTGTGATGCAAAGTCAAGATCTGCCTAACATACATCTAGAATGAGGTAAGAAGCTGGTGTTAAAAGTATTGCAGGGCCATAACACACTATTTTTCACTATGCAAATAATATGCAGATAATAGCTATGCTGAACAAGCTTGGTTTGTTTTAGCAGGGTATTTAAAAAAAAAAAAGCGACCAAAAAAAATCAAGATGCTTTGGCCCATGTACACAAGTAACAACTTTATAACAAAATCATTGTTGTTTACCAAGTGACTGGTGCAGATTCACTTCCCAGTCAAGACAAAGGTATAATCTGAAAATACAACCTGTGGTATCACAGGCAAGGTAAGACAAAAACATTGCTTCAGTACTTCATGCATGAAAACTTCAAATAAGCTAAATGTTAGCAGATGTGTCATCAACAGCACATTCACCACCAGGAACACCCTAAGCAATCCTGTGAAACTCAAATGTGCTGGACTTGTTCATAAAGCTTGACTGACATCAGCCAGTGCTGGCTACGTGCAGCCCAGACAAAAGAGCCCTCACCACATTTTCCAGCTATCAGAAATTTAGTGCTGCATTTAAAAAATTGCTTCTTTTTGAAGCCACCTTCAAATTCACCCTTCAGCCATTCTCTTTCTAATCCAAACACATTCAACCACAAACCTAAGTTTTGGCAGTGCAAACCCAGAGCCCTTGAAGATGATAATACTGTGCTTGACTACTGTGTCAAATACTTTCTACACTCCTCAGGTTATGCAAATAACAAACATTTCTGCCACTGAGTGCTACTTATCAGAGTGGTATTAATTTTTTTTCTCTCACCAGAAGGAACATAACTACATTGCTGATTTAACTCCTGAACAAAATGTTGTCACTGTCCAGCTGCAGCAGAATGTTCAATTATCTTCCTTCCAGGCTCAACATCCTTAGAACAAGTGCATGTGCACACACATACACTGAGATATATCACATTATGCCAGCACACAGAAATGGACCTGAATTGGACTTAGCTTCTCCTTTTTGAAAACAGACAAGGCTCAAATATAAGATGAATTTCAAAACTGACTAGAAACATACCTAACTCACGTTAACCTTCTTCATTCATACCAAAAGAGAGGCTCCTTTTGGGCCACAGGTGTGTCCAGTGGAGCCATGACAATGTCAAGCCAAAGCTCCCCCTCCTTACATACTCTCAATAATATAATTTTGAAAGAAAATCTCAACAAAAAAGTTTTTGTTTTCAGAAGGTATGAAAAGGATGTTTCAGCAGCACTTAGCCTCATTATCATGTGGCTGAAAAATGTTCTGGAAACAATCCATCCAGAACCCAACCAGAGAAAGCATCTCCTAATAAAGAGAAGCAAGTCTGTGCAACCAACACAAAGAAAGAAACAAAAATACTATCTGCACCAGATAAACACTATGGGGCTTTTGATCTTGTTAGATGCAGCTTAACCTGGGAGCCTTTTGGGGGCTTTTTGTTGAATTTGCATGGATTTAACCTCTACTCTTGAGAGAGTAAAGCCAGAGTCTCCTGTGAAAACCAAGTCAGACATGTACCACCCTGTCCTGTTGTCAATCAACTGTCCTTTCCCACACTTTTAAGATACAAACTACCTTTTTCTTTGACATACACACAGCTTCCATACTGACACATGCACATAAAACTTGGCTGAGGTAAAATCTGCCTGTTCCCTACAAGCTCTGCACTTTACCATTAAAGGTCAAGCTAAGGAGAAAAAAAATCAAACACAAAGCAACCTGGAATGGGAGCTCCACAACACAGAGAACTACAAAGCAACAGGTGCCTTTGGAAACAGGTTTTTCACATGAAAAAGCACAAAAAAACAAACTAAAAAGCACAAAGACTAGAAAAACAAGCATTGTTCTTCAAAAAACAAAATTAAACAACTAAAATCTAATTTTAAAGAGTACCCAAAACCAGAAGACTTAATATGTTACAGCTTCCAGGTACATGAACAAAACCAAGAGATTGGATATGACCCTTTGTTGTACGTCACTTCATTTAAAAACATAAGTTAAACATAATTAAATGGATTCACTTTCAAAACATTCACCTTGTATAATATTTTTGGCATAGTTTTATTAGTCAAGAGAATTTAGAAAGTGAAACAGTGGAGTAAGAGAAGATTCATGCAGAAATTATTCTGACATGTACTGGCCAGTGTGACAGAAAGTTACTTTGTCTCCACAGTACTACCTGAAAGTATATTGTTATTATTTATTATTTATGCAAATAGACAACAAATCACTTGTCAAAGTGAAAAATAATTAACCTTCATGTAAACTGATATAAACTATTTCCAAGGAGATTATAATCTCTTCAGTGCCACACAACGTGCATTTATTTCCTTTTGAAGGAACCACTTTGCACTCTATACCGGCTTTCCTTTTAGATTATGTAATTTTGTTGTTGAGCCAAAAGCAGAGAAACACAAATGCTTTGGCTCTAAGCAGGGCCAGCATCATTCCAAAGCAGAAGGAATCCCGTCCCCTGCTGGAGCAGCACGTGTTTCACAGGAACAGGGACTGGATGACGTGGTTTCAGCCTGCCAGCAAGAGCACCGCTCCTGTCGGTACCACACAGCTGCAGCGGCCCACTGACGGCAGGGACTGTCTGACTACAGGCAAAGGGTCATCTCACACGGCAAGGGCAGCCTCCAGCACCGATTGCAAATAGAAGAAAAACGTTTGACGTACTTGGATCTGACAAGATTGAGTCGGTTTTCGGCAAAAATTGGTCACAGCGGACTCCTTGGTAGCCCTCTTTGCACCTGAGAAAAAGGGGATAAATGACAAACGTACGCATGCGGCAGTGAAAGGTTAATCTCAAGGCACCAAACCAACCAACCAACCTGCCAACACCGCGAGGGGCTCGCAGATCTACAGCATGCAAGTTACTTTGACCCTAATGGGAGCGTGGTTATTACTGGAACACAATGGAAGCAGGCAAAATAATCTGTATTTAAAAAAAAATTTTCCCTCAAACCTTTTGATCACTTTAGAAACTATGAAAATAAACATCATTCTAGCATAACCGTTCTTTTAAATATCAATTCAGTGAAACCTGTATAAAATACTCATATTTGCAAGTAAAATAAACTCTTTAGGTAACATAGCACTTTATAAAGCTTCCATGCTGTACAAACCATGAGACAGACAACTTATCTTTGGCTGTCTGAAAAAGCAGGGAACAGTTAGGTAGCCATTAATTTTAATACCAGTTCATACTGTGCTTAAAAGATACAATGATAGACATCATCTGGCATTGTTTGCAAGCAGGAAGTTTAAGATGTCGTGAGATTAGATTTTAAAGCACATAAACCAGAATATCCTCACCCTTGCCTCAACAAACAAGAACTGGCTTTGACTGAGATTGTAATACTATTATTTATCTTGAAGCCTTACTTTGAAGAAATTCCATTTGCTGCTTTTGAACTGTTCTCAGAAGTCTCATTTCAACTAAGTGTATCAGAATCAGATCTTTAATTATTTATTCGTCAAGCAGTTTTTCAGAGGAAAGTGATGGACACTTTAATTATAAATGATAGCACCAGGGATTCCTTATCTCCCAAAGCTCTTGCACATCACATAAGCAATATGCTCAAATCAGCATTACCACCTTTCATTAGGGTTGACAACTGCAGCTCAAATGATGTGATAATGTCAGGAGAAGAAGTTATCTGTTCCTTCACAATGTTTGTACTCAGGCTTCCTCCAAATGCTGCCTTTTAATACGCTTTTGGTTTTATAAATTAATGGTTCAATGAGAAGTGCATCTCACCAGCACTGACTCAGGGATTAGTAAGAACATTTGTGAGAAAATATGTAAATTATGTTCCCATCAGACACAAAAATGTAGTAGAAATCTGCAGTAAGAAAAAGATCCAAAACCCCCATGCATGTAATATTTCAAAACCTCCCTTTTGGCCTTTCTCCCTGATGGATATGAGGTACTGCTTTGGAGATCAGCTTCCTCCCAGAACTTGGCTAGCTATAAAATAACTGACTTGAAAAAACTGTTCAGGTTTTGTTTCATTCAGATCCCATGACAATAGTCATAAGGTATCTGTCAAGGACAGTTATAATGCTACAATATGATAAAATTTGATCATGTTGTGGCATCCCATAATGTTAGCTAAAGCATCTACCATGTGTCCTAAATAGGCAGATGTGATATGCACACATGCTGCTCATTGGTATCACACCTCCACAGCAGAAAGCACAACAACCCACTGCAGAAAGCCCTATGAAAGCAGCACTGTGGTGACACATACAGAAGTTCAGGAAAGTCAAATGAGGTCACTCAATATTGCCATATGCAGTGTGAATGATCAAACACATATTTATGGATGCTTTAAAAAAGCCATGAGTTACCAGAGAGACCTTGAGAAATGCTTAGGGGCAGCTCATGGTTTCAGAAATGATCACTTGATTCTGGGACCAACAAATGTTCATTAGAGATACCATTAAAAAAAAAAAAATAGAAAAGAAAAATAACCTGGATAAGATATTGTCTGTAGTGAAGGAAAAGCTCTGATGTGCATGTGGGACCCCTGCAGCAAAGGCTGGAAAGGACAGCCTAAGATCCATTCCAGCACCAGAAACAGCTCCTCTGCTGAAGCACTGCACTGTATCAGCAGGCCTGGGCTTAAGTGCACACCCTGGCAAAGGGTTCTAAATGTGGTGTTAATTGCAGCCTCTTTGCAAAATAAATATGAAAAAGGATTTCTCTATTTTGCATTCAGATATTCACCCAAATGAGTCTGTCTAGGCTCTAGACCAAAAATATCAACAGGATTGTATTGTATGAATGGAATTAGTTAAATCCTTCTGATTAAATGGTATGAAAAGACAAGCACAGGTAAAACTAATCTGCAGTTGCTAAAATGCTTGCAAGCAGCACATCCCTAACTGATAAGTGCTGAATACCACCACTAAGATTATTTCATCATGTCTTCTTCACATCTTTTTTTGGCAATGTACTTTCCCAGATGATTTTTTAAGGTCACTAGTAACAAACTGCATTGTGCATTGCACTTTGTGAAGTCAGCCACAATGATTTCTGTGTGAAAACAAACACGCAGAAACACATCTCTCATTCCTCGTGAGGAGGCTTTTTTCCCTTTTTACTTAAGAACATTTGCACCTAAGTATTAAAAAGTAAGTAAAGTATGAGACTTTATTCATTCTTTCATTCTTTTTGCTAATGTTAAATAGAACTAATACATGTATATTCTAATCAAAGAGATCACAGACCCTTTCTGTGATCATTTTCCAGAACTGTTTCTTGTACAACCTTATGGAGCCAAGGGAGATTTCATATAGATGACTGTGTCACTCATAAGACTAACACAGCAGCACTCCAATTTCCTAGGTTTCAGGTTGGATACATTTAAAAAGTAAACTGAATGGGGGCGAGGGTGGGGCGAATTGCACAATAAACAAAGATGAGGAATAAAATAGATTTAAGACAGCAGAAAGAGAAGGAAGAGAACCTACTTAGAAGACTTAGGGCAGGACATAAAACTTAAGGCTAAGAAGCCAAGACTATCATGATTTACATTTTCCCCAAACACTTCCCTATTAAGCCTAAATATTTACTTGTCAAGGGACAGCAAGGCAGAGAATGCAGGAGAGAGAGTGGCACCAGCAAAGTGCAGAGGCTACAAAAGATGGCAACACTATGAATCCCCATCTCTTTCCTCCTTCTCTGTAAAATCCAGCCATCTGAAAAGGAAACAATTCTCCCTCTTCCCCAAGTGTGCTGATCACATTGCCTCTGACCATGTAAAGAAGTATGCAGAAAATAGTTTTTCTGCACAAAGAATTTGGCAAACATAAAATATATGAGTTAATTTCAAATGAAAATTTTGAAAATGACATGTGGCATCTCAAGGACAGACTACACCAGAAGAGAAAGCTGTAGGACTACACACCAGGAAAGCAAGCATGTACTAGGCCAAAGGTGATTTGTAACATTAAAAAAAAAAAAAAGTCATAATAGCACAGTGCCCAAAAGATTAACTTTTATGAACCCATAATCTGATTCTAGTCTCATAAACAGAAGTAATCCAATTTGAAAGATGGAATTAATAGTACCTATGAAAAATGAAATTTATTTTTTTCAGTGAATCCAAATCAACACACATTTCCATCCCCTTGTAAAACTGCAAATTGGCAGTCTCAAAGATGATATTAATTAGAATGATCCACCTCAGTGGATCAGTTGCAAATTATTTTCTGCTGACACTATTATATCCCCTGTACTAAGATTCAGATGCCAATAAGAGAACATACTGCAGCTCTTATTTATTCTCTAAGAGAGAAATCCAAGATCATGATAAAATAATATTCTAATGGTCTATAAATTTAGATCAAGTATTTGTTTTCACACAGAGAATGCAATACTGGGTCAGAGAGCAAGTTACACAATAAATCTATGATATTAGATTTAAGCAAGCCATGACATTAGCAGGCCATTGAGCTGCTCCACAATCTTGTCTGAAATATGCTGTAAACAATGAAAAATAATTCCTTTGCAGGTAAGCTAAATATAGATTTCTGTGCCTGCAATGAGAATGACCTTAACTGGAATATACAGAAATTTATATTTATTATTTGGATTGTTATTAGGTGAAGACTTTATTATAAGGGAAGAAAAATTAATCCTAGCAATAAGAGTCAGACAAGGCATCTTGTCATTTAACACATGTAGCCAATCTAAGTAGAAAAGAACCTTCCTTGGCTCCTCAGATCACAAGTGACAACACTGTGCTCAAAGCCAGAGGGAAAATGAACCCTTCATAAAAATCAGTAGTTTGCAGTCTGCTGGTCAGGGACCCACCGGAGGTGTGAGATTCATATTCAGTTTTTGGTGTGAGAATGAAGCATTGGAGACTCAAAGCCAGGTTTTCTATACTGCAGAAATGTCCTGATCACTTGAGTGTTATCTATTCTGAGAAGAAGCTCTTTTCTCCAAGTTCTACCCCTATGGTCTATGCTGTGCACAACACAAAACCTACTAACTAAAATTAATCTAAATTCAATATAAACACATAAAAATACGCTAAATTAAAGTAAAATGAATGCATGGCATTAAAAAGAACAAACTGGAGATCCAATAAGGAACTGGCTAAAGACATACTGCTTCTTGAACATACTCATGAATCCCTCCAGATGGGAAGGCCTGAACAATAATCCAGGACACTCACCCTCCGCCTATTTTCCTTTCAAAAAAAGTCAATTTTAGATAATCCCCACAACAGAGAGGTTACTTACTGTATAATAAAAGTTTCATACCAGGGTTTTAACTTATTTGATTTTTGTTAAGACCTTGCAATCTATTATGTGATTGAATAAAGATATGTATCTGTCTCTTCTTTCTCTTTCCTTAAAGAAATAGTACAACTCTTACAGAATGGACAGCATTAAGTTTAAAAGGAAAACCAAAAAACCCACTTGTCTTTAAAAATGTTGTAACCATTAAAAATAAGTAGAGCAAGTAATCAGAAAGGACATTATCTTGAAAAGGCAGACAAAGAATAGTAAAGAAAGGGGGCTTCTTACATTATTTTCTGTAGAACCAGGCTAGCTGAAACACTCTAACATCATAGAGAAATTATAGTCAGAAAAAACCCATATTTATGGTTGGTACAATTCACTGTGTTCTTCAGTATGTAAATTGCCAGTGCAGCTCTCTGAAACAGGCAAGGACTGTTATGCTCTCGGAGTAGATGGCACAAAGAGTAGAGGTCACAGCTACAAAACCCTGACACACTGCCCAGATTTAGATAATAAAACTTTCAGCTAATTTGTTGACTCCAGTGTTTCAGGATCCTTTAGCCTTGGAGAAACTAAATGGGGACACTTCAGTAAATCCTCTGTAGGAACCACTGAACTAAATGAGGCTTTTAACATTTGAAAAGGAGTTATGTGGATTTGACTTAAATGCCTCATCCATAATTATGCTGGAACTACTGAATTATCATTCCTCTCTTGATATAGATGGTTTGCCTTCTTTGTCTTTCCTAAAAGGTAGGTCATAAAAATAATTAAAATTAACAAGATATGTTAGTAAAGCCATTCAAGCCATCCAGACCTATGACAGCACCTGAACTAATGATAATTTCCCTTCCCTCAACAACAGACAATTTTCTTTAATCTGAAGGTGTTTCCTTAAAGAAGAAATAGAAAAAAAAAAAAAAAAAAAAAAAAAAAAGCAAGCAAGTTTCATATTCTTAATCAATGCACATAGCCTAAGCAGAATTGTTACATAATGCTTCCTGACTACTGAATTCAGTTACAACTCTGGTTAGGATTTATATCCAAAGGTATAAAAATAAATTATTGATCGTTACTTGGTATCAAATTAATTTGCAGCATATCCACACCAGGATAAACAGTTCACACTAATAAATGGTCTTTGTGCTTTTCAAGGGATAAGAATTACCTTGGCCATCTGCCTTAATCTCCTTAACAAACTTTCATCTGTAAAACACAGAAAACCTTAGAAACTGTCTGTATAACCTAATAAACCAAATGTTTAACCAACTAACTGAGCAATCATTTCTTTGCTATTCTGAGTTTAACCAACCAGAAAAACTGTAAAGCTTTGATTAGGTTTTTCTACAAGATACCTCTGTGATCAATGATTTACCATGGATGATAAGTGAATATAGACTTTCATTATGTATGGCATTCATCAGCCATGAGAAAGATTTTGAATAAATGGAAAGTGATTTCATACCATATCCAAAGCCTCACACAGCATAGATGAAAGCCACATTCAATACTTTAAAAACCAAATGAAAAAAAGACCCTTGCTTTATATTATGCCTGCCCAAGATTGCCATTTTTATAAATAAAAACCCTTCAAAACTCTTATTGAAAACATCTGCCAGGGACTGGACCTAGTTAGAAAAAATATCTAAGAAATCAATAAAAAAGGACTAAAAGATGTAAGATTTATATTTGGTATCATGGTGTTTGGTGCCCTTCAAGAGGCCATTTGTTGAAGATGGCAATTATAACAACAAATGAGGTAATTGTAAGGAGAGGTGCAAACTCACTTCTAAGTGGCTTAACAGGTTTGCTGGATGTGTTTCTTCCCACTTTCCTCCCCACAAATATTACAAGCCCAGCATTAAAATCTTTGGCTTCCAGCTACTTAATAAAAGCAAGAAAGCCCTGGAATTTTTTCAAAAACTGTCAAATAAATTTCTCACTTTATTACATTGAATATTTCCCAATTCAAAAGTACAACCGAAAAATACTCAGAGAAATTAAATTTTTTGTTTCAAGCCCAAGCTAGAAGTACAGAGGATCCTTTGCTTATCATAGCAAAGACATGCAAGACTTCCAACCTGGCAGAATAAAGACCATTTTTCAAACTGCAGCAAAACTTTCTATTTAATTTTTTTGACAAAATTTAAAATACATACAGGAATTCAGCTTGTCTAGTAACAATACCTACACTGAATACTGCTTGTCACAGACTCCTCTCCTAAAATGCTCAAGGTCACATCAAGCCAGTGCTTACCTACAGAGACAGAGTGCCTCTGCCAGGAACTCAAAACCCCTCAGTAATTCAGTGAGCCATTTGCTTTGTACCTGTTTTTATACCTGGTTTGAAAAAAATAAATGGAGCCACTCAGAGGTGTCAGTTAAAATATCCTTAACTAACACCAGATGGTCCAAACAAATAATGCCCTCTGACTTTATGGCAGGAGACAAACATGCCTTTGCTACTGTACTTTCTATGGTCTGCACATGTCGCATTTTGGAGATAAGAACAATTTGACATGCAGTGTAATTGCCTACCAAAGTTCAAATACAGGAATATTTTGCAGAATAACCCTTCCTTAGCATATTAAATATCATTTAGAGCCCAGAGGAAGACTAGTTTTAAAATTCAAACAGGTCACTCTCTGTAGATCTAGAAAATTGCTGACTAAAAAACCTAAAAATCTTTGAAGTTGCCTTATTATACAGCAAGTTTTAGTCTTGTGTAGAATATTCTTTTTTCTGAAGAGAAAACTCTATGTATTGTAATGACATTATGGCGTAAGTATCACTATATAGATTTAGTCTTCTGAATGATTTTCTTGTATGACTTAAAAGAATCCACACCACAAAAAAAAATTCTAGGAAGCCAAGTGTTTAGGTCCACGAGTTATTAATGCAACTTAATAAAGCTTCACCAGCCAAAATATTTGTAGTTTAGTAGGGTTTGGATAAACATGTTTCAGACTACAGGGTGTGTACTAGCTGCAGGAAATACCCCTTGACTACAGATAGTACCTGACCCATCAGTGACATTATTATTTACTTGTGCAAAATGAAAACCTTTTTCCCATTGGAAAACTAGAAATGTGGTTATTTTCTATATAAGATAAAATTATGCACAGAAAAGAGCAGTGTTCACAAAAGGACCTACTACATTTGTATGAATAATTTTAATCTCTTCTCAATACTTTTTGCTAAAGTAGGCAGTTGCATGAGAAGCCACCCATGCTCTGCCACCACCTGCCAAGCCCAACAAAAAGGGAAAACTTTGAGGATTGGAATATTATGAAATAACAGTAACTCCAACAGGTAGCACAGATCTGACATGCTTGCTGCCAGAACATACTGGTCATACATACAAGGCTTGCTTGATTCCATTTCCAAAATAATGGCAGCAGAAAGCAACAATCAGGAAAGTCATTGTGTCCCATTTAAGATCATTTTGTGGATTAGAATTAGACTCTGACAAGATGTCCCTATGAAATTTGATGAATACATTTGCTTCTCTTGAATTCCTAATCATAAATCAACTGAACTGAACTCAGCTATGTGCTCCTGATAATTCTCTTCTGAATTCAGGTGAAAGAAAGGCAGCAGAGTTCACACTGCCTGTAGACAGTGCTACAAAATCCTTCCCATCACATACACACAAAAGGAGCAGAACAGGTCATTCTGACTGTATTCATTCTTATTTCAAAAGAACTAATTTCTAAAGACTAAAACCTTTAGAAGGAAAAAAGCAGAGGTTGCCTGCTCAGCAGCTCAGCTCCAGGAGCCACCCCACTCTCCTCCTGTGTGACCTTCAGCCTGTTACTGAACAGCATCATCCCTGCCAATGCTGCTGGAATAGCAGTGCCATAAGATCAGCACAGCCTTCCCTGTGGCTGGAAATTTTTGAGGTAAGATTATCAAGAGATATGCAATTGTGGTGGCAATGTAAACACTAAAGCCATTCAGGTAATAAAATAAATATACCTTTGTCATTTTCTGCAGAAAGGAGAAATTGTGCATTGTCGAGCTCACTTATTCATTATGACTTTCTTTAGAGAAAAAATACTGAGAATTTTTATAAAGTGAAGTTATGTTGATGAAACATGCATTAAACATTGATTACAAGGAAAATTAGGATATTTGAATTTTCTTTTTTAGATTTAGCTTCTAAAATATTAATATACCAAGTAACAACAAAGCAAATCTTGGCATTTCTATCCACTGTCATGTAGGACATGAGCCCCTTTCTAGAAACAGGACATAAAGGCTCCTTGTGTTTTGGAGCACGGAATACAAACATGCTGGCTTTGGCTGGAGTAGAGTTCATAGTAGAGTTCTTCATGGAGTTCTTCACAGTAGCTGCTCCAGAGCTACATTTTGGATCTGTGCCAGAAGCAGGGTTGATAATGCAGGGACGTTTTCCTCACTGCTGAGCAGTGTTTGCACAGCACAACGAGGCCTTTTCTGCTTCTGGCACTGCCCCACCACTGAGGAGGCTGGGGGTGCACCAGGAGTTGGGAGAGGACACAGCTAGGACAGCTGACCCCAAATGACCAAAGGGACTACACCACATGGTGTCATGCTCAGCAATATAAAAAAGCTGGGAGAAGAAGAAGGAAGAGGGTGATTTTTGAGTGATGATGTCTGTCTTCCCCAGCCATCTCCTGCTGGGGGTGGCTGAACACCTGCCTGAGGGTGGGAAGTGGTGAATTCAATCCTTGTTTTGCTTTGCTCACATGCAGGGCTTTTGCTTTCCCTAATAAACTTTTCTTCCACCCCTAAGTTTTCTCCCTCTTCCCCTTTCAATTCCCATCCCGTCACTGGGGGAGAAGGAGCAGCTGCAAGGTGCAGCAGTCTGGGGTTAAACCACGACCAACAAATAGGGAGGAAAGCCTTGTGTCAATGACCTCTGAGGCTGGATGCTGGGTACCAGCCAAACCACAGACATGCCAAGGCCAGGATGGGTCCATTATCCAGACATGTTCAGCTTCATCACTCAGCTTCAAGAGTTTTACTGTTTTTCTTCCTTTTTTAGGGCCTTAATGCTAGTAATGCCACAGAGATTCAGAGGAAAGGCTGCAACTTGTCAAAGAGACAGCACTAGTGTCTTTATGACTTACAGGTTTTACTGTCAGAAAATTCACTGACTACACACTTCAGTCTCATCCCTCTACCTCTCTTGATACCTTGTTCAATTCTCTAAATGACTCAGAAGCTCAAGGTTTTCTTGTTTCAGTATAATGCTACAGTAGCTTATTCAAATACTGTTTATATCATGGCACAGAGGCAGACAGCTCAACAGACATTACTACTCACAAATTTACCATGCTTTTTTGGTAAAATTTGGCAGCCCAAGGTGTGCTCCATGATGCAGCAGCTATTTTATTAGGGTTAAATGAGTTAGCTAATCTAAGGTTACCTTCGACATTTCTTCATTCCCTTTGTTACAGACTATTCTAAGTAAAATATTGCCACCCTTGATATTTTCACTCCGTTGCTATTTACTGGCATTTCTCTCCTCATAACTGCACAGCTAAATAACTGCATTTATATAGAAATTGATTGTTCAAAAGTCAGATCAGCCCTGCAGTGAAACAGTTTATCTCACTTTTGTGCATGGAATTGATATATGAAAATATTTATACTATGACTGGAGTAATTACTCTATGAACTCATTATATGTTTACCTAAGCCTCTAATGAGACTTTTTCCCTCAGTTGTATGTAGAAAGTTCCTTTAAACATCATAGATCAGAAAATAAAAAATGATCAGTCTTGCTTTTTCCAATACTACCAAATAACCTTTTCCTTCTTGGTTGCCTTTACTGTCTTTCACATTTATTAGAAACGAGGCACTCAGTAATTTTATTTATTTTTACTAACTCACTGTGTTTCCAAACAGAAGAGAACAGTTCTAAAAAATCTCCTCATCGTGTTTTGCTTATTGCTGAAATATGTTGGCTCTTCCTTTTAGAAGTTGTTGCCCCTTTACTCCCCTCCACTACTTAAATGATCTACATGGTAAATTCAATTTGGATTTTATCCTGCTAAGATGATTTATAGTATATTTTTCATACAAAACAATACTTACATTTTGAGAAATGGAAAAAGCATAAAACCTGGTTTAGAGCTATGCTATTCCATTTTACAGAGAAGAAGTAAGATTCAGTAACAAAATGATGCCTTATTACATCCACTTGAAGAGCTGAAACCCATAGCTCTCCAGCCCAAATATGTTCCTACCAAGTGCTTAGTGGGGAAGAAAACTTCACAAAATATCTGGCTAGTATTTCAATAAAACAGTTAAGACAACCAGGATAAAGTGAGGAAATCCATATACTTGTAATTTAAAATACTCTTAATTTACTTCATACAAGTCGGAGTTCAAGATTCATAAAGAAAGAAACATCAACTGCACTTCAACTTGGTATTGCTCTCAATTTATTTAGTGCTAAACAATCTGTAAGCAAAGCATTCACATGGGACTTATACTGAAATGGTTTCATTTGATTTGATATAATTTTTTTAAATGGAACCTGATGCAATAGAGATTAATACAGCCATGCTACCAACTTGAAGTTAACATAATGACTAAGCATCTCAAGTCTTGAAAATAACATTAAGGAAGATACACAGTGCTGTCCTTTTCTTTTATACACTTATTGAACTTTTTAAAGATTGCACTATTGATTTAAATCCATGGGGTTTAAATCCATGTTCACATTAACTTGTTTCTATTATTCCTCTGGAGTCAAGAAAGCCCCCACAAAATGAATGAAAACAGATATCTCTGGGGAAAAAATCCAGTTAAACCTGAGCTAGAAATCAGCATTTTAAAGTCTCAGGTCAACATGATCTAATGCAAAGCATAAAATTAATTACTTATGTTTTTTCTTAGCCATTTTGACATGCCTGGCTTTATAATTTAACTCAGCCTAATTACAAGCTAAATGTTAAAAAAGTAAAAAAAAAAAACAAAAAAACAAACCAAACAAGCAAAAAAACCAAAACAAAACCCAATAAACTTAAACTTGGCATCTGAATTAGGAAATTGACATTTTTCCACTGATTTTAGAATATATTCCTTGCATTACAAACCATATGGCTACTACACAAAAATAATAGAAATAAGTACATCTGCATTAATTTTAGCAGTCAGATAGGTAAAAATATTTTTTAATTCCAAACAATGCTTTTCAAGAGTCTCATCTTTTGATGGTAATCATAAGCCCAAGAAAATTGTTCATCTTCATCATCTACAAAAATATCTTCGTGGCTTCATAAAAAATGGTTTTCACAGATATTAAATATAAAATTATGCCTTATTTAAACAAACTCAATCTGCAAAGATTTACAATTTAATATAAAGGCTTCTGTCTCTAGAGCTGTATCATAGAAAATTAAATCCATCAATCCTGAATTTTTTTTTTTCCTTTGAAACTTCAAGAACTACTGGAGTCAGGAAAAGACGTTTCAAGCAATTAGAAGAGTTTTGCATATCTATCACTGCTAATAAGCTGAGTCCCAGAGTGCTGTGGAAGGGAATCAGTGAGGTAAATAAGTAACATGGGTGTGCCAGGGAACAGCTGCTTTCTTCAGCACCTTCCTGGAGCTCACTTTTGGACGGCCCCAGGCCCTTCTCTCTCCTTCTGTCCCTCCACTTCCTGCAGTTTGCTTTCATCAAATCTTACAGTTTGGGAAAGGGAATCCCTGCTAGCAGGTTTGGAACTCTTCCCCCACCCTGTACTTGCAAGCTGGATTAGTTCTTTTCCTGCTCTGCTCCACAGGCTGGCCAGCCCCCCTCAGGAGCAGCACAAACTCTGAGTGTCACCATCCCCTGCACGGCTCAGATCCACCCAGAACTGCAACTCCCACAGGCTGCTCTTGGAAGAACAGCACGTAAGGAATCTCAGCATCAGCACCAGTCTGGCACAGGAGCAGCTCTGTGGTGACTAAAGCACTGGTGTGTCTGGGTTGAGCCTGAGAGATGACTGAGCTGGAAGACAAGGCTCAAGAGGGATTTTATTGATGTGCAGAAATGCCAGGGAGGGAGGGGAGACACTACAGAACACAGAAATGAACTCTTCTCAGTTCTACCCAGTGAAAAGACAATGAAATCACACTGAAGTACAGAAGACTCCATTTAAACACCTCTGGTTTACTGTGAGGGTTGCAAAATATTGTAACAGGTTGCCCAGACTATCCATCTTTTGAAATATTCAGAACTCAGGTGGAAAGTCCTGAACAGCCTGAAGTAAGTGATCAGCTTGAGAGGGGGCTGGATCAGATGATCTGTAGAGGTGTCTTCCTACCTTAACAATTCTCTGATCAATGAAAAGATAATTTCTCTGACAATTACAGTAGTTCCCACTGTAAAAACAAACAGAAAACCAACCCCCACACCAGCCCCTTATCACCCAACCCAGAACAAAATGTCCACAGATGAACTCAATTCTAGAGAAGCAACCTTTACTGAAGCCCAGTATATTCCCTCAATCTCAAAATAATTGTTAACAATCATTCAGCATCATGAACCACAGATGAGAAAAGACTTCCAAATTCCAACATCCTCTGCTTTGTAAGTAAAGCTCACATGAATCATGGAAATCAATCACAGAGGTTCCTTACTAAAGCAATCTAGGATCTCTCTCTCTCTCTCTCTCTATATATATATATATATGTTGTTTTCTCCCCTCCATGCCCCAGAGCTTGAGGAGTTCTGGTTTCATCACCACTGCTTTCAAAGTAACTCACCTCACTTAGAGCCATAATACAACAAATAAATGACATAAATGAAATGCCATGTATGAGGTGATTATATTAGTTCCATTTTCCCCCCTTTTTTATAAAAACATTTGAGGACTTTTGACTTTTTTATCCTGTTTTGATTGATACAGTACATTGCACCCTGAGGAGATAAAAAATAGGAAGCATGAGCTAAAGCAGAGAGAGAGGCAAAGCAAAAGATTGCATAGAGCTTGGAGAAAGCAATTTACAGCTAAGCAGATGGTTGTAAAAAAACAAGCCATTTTTCTCGAGTCTAGCTGATGTGATCTGTACTAATTCACTACTGGAAAGCAACTACCAAACCCATCAGCACAATAAAAGCATTTGTAAAACATTGCACCTATTTTTTTCAACCACCTCTATCAGAGGCTTACTGAATTCTTCCTCAAGACACTTATTTCAACAATCACCCACAGCCTTTCTGCATGCTCCTGCTATCTCTGTATATGGAGCTGAGGATTTCAGAAAAAGGAGGGCCTTTGATGATTCATAAAAGGGAAGCAGCACTAGTTAGATTACAATGAAAGTGCAGCAAAACCACTTCTGAAGTTCAGTGTGTATAACTGAGCTTATCCAAGCCTTAGGCCTTCCTTGGGAAGAAGGAATATGTACACAGAACAAAGGTTTCTAAGAGCAAGTGGAAATGAAAATAAGAATTAGTCTCAGGACTGCTCTTTTAATGTAGAGCCTTAGCTTTCCTCACCTCCACCTCAGTGTCCAGCCAGCATCCAATCATTATCTCAGTGAAACAGGGGGAGTCAAATTCATTGCACAGTCTTTCTACTGCCCCTGTATTCCCAGGAGGAAATGATGCTCTCTGCCGTTTCTGTTCCCAGGAGAGGGTCTGTGGATACCTGCCAAGACATAGTCATGACACCTGGCTTTAGCTGGGCTCACACACCCCCAGCTCACCCTCCCACAGCAGGACTAGGAGGCAGCTGGGACAAACTGCCCTTTTCTATGAAACTGAAGCTTGCCTAGCAATCAAATGGTCATGTAATGCAAGGCTCACATGCTCTTTAAGCACACGATCTGTTTCTTAATGTCCATCTCCCTACCACACTTGTAAAACTTTTAAAACTCAAGCTGACTTCCAGCCACTGCAACTGAGACTACCAAACAGCTCAGCACAACCTTGCTTATCTTCAGGAGGAAGAACAGCAGTGGTCTCAAAAGACTTTTTGCACTCTAATCCCCTTATCAATTTAGCACTTACTCCTTCCTCTCCAACCCACCACAAATGTTTACGTAACCCCTAGATGTCCCAAAGTTTGCTTAATTCAGTTTTAGAAGGACAATATTACCCCTTAAGCATTCTGCTCTACTTCCAGATGCAGCCACAAGAGCCACTGTCTGGTGGTGGGATTTCAGTTAATTAAATCAGTGTTTCAGGATTTCTGGCCATCTGCTGAGACGATAAAATTTCCTTGCTGCAGCAGAGAGGAAATGCACCCAGCTGAGCTGTACTCACCAGTGCAATGCCTCCTGAGTGAAACCAGCTCTTCCCTCTCAGCCTTCCTGACAAGCAGCCTGGCAAGACCTTCCTGAGAGGAAGCAGCTCAGGCCAAGGCTACTCAGGCTACTCTGAAGCAGAATTCAGGCTATGGCCACCTCAGTGTTTGATCCAGTATCTTGGCACACCAAGAGCACTGTATTTAACCTGAAAAGCCTGCAGAACACAGGGGCAAATCTCTTTAGGTGGAATGAAGTCTAAAAATTAAAGCATACTGTGGACCCACACCTCTTATGGGAACATCAAGTTTTGGGAACCCAATAAAAATGCAAGGATGCAGACAGCATCACCAGAGCTATGGTCTGATTTTAATGCCTTCCCCTCCAGCCCATGCACTGTGCTGGGAGGCTGAGCACTTACACTGCAATAATTTCCTCATGTGCTGCAGGGTGGATCAGGCTCCCTTCCTAACTGGTGTGAGACAGAGCCCTCTCCATAAGCCAAAGAACAAGTTTAAAAAAGAAAACTACAACTGCAGAGAGAACTAAAGACTCTTTGTTTTTCTTCTCTTTTTATGCTAGCACTGTGCTAGTTGTTTGCCACTTTATTACTTTTGTTTGCCTGTTTATGCACCTACTTGAGCTCTCAGTAAACACAGGTTTCACAAGTATAAATAAAACATACATGAAATATGTTGCTGTCTACAGTTTCAACTCCCTCTGCACCTTCCTAATCTTCTGCATTTTATGCAGCCTATGTTCTGTAAACACAGATCCTGGGGCAGTTCAATACTCTTGTGGATGCTCCAGCAGTAGAGGACTGCTGTCATCTCTAACTATTTTAAAACTCTGAACAGATGTTTGACTGCACAACAGAACAAATAACTTCAGACGAGCAAGATGAAATGATTTTTCCAAGACATTCATAAAATTCAACTATGTTTTTTTTTAAAATCCTGTAACTGTTCCAAAGGCAAAAGCTGAATTTTTACAATAATGTGGATATTCTAGGGCTTACCTGAATTTTTCATTGCCCTTAAAATACTATTCCTTAGTGACAGAGACTATAAGAATTACATAAATGCCTTTTTAAATATAGAATATCACTGAAGGTCCCAAAATGACCTGTTTCAAAGTTATTTATTTAAGTCACAAATGAAACACCCCTTTTTATGCATCTGTATTATTAGTCCTTATTTTCAGAGCTCTAACATGTGAGGGTGTAGCAGTCAATGGCACTTGGCCTCAAAGGATCACCTGTCACAATCTGAGCTTATCTTCTTCCTCTAAAGAAACACGCAACAACATCTAACTTTCAGAATGAAGTTTCAATAAAATCACTTCCACATCAAAATGTAGGTGTTTTTTGGAAATGCTGGATGAGTAACATCCATTATATTACAAAATATTTCCTAATTATGAACTCTATCCTAACCCTCTACTGGACAAACTACAGCTTCCCTGAGGAAAAAAAAAAAACAACTCCAAACCCCTCTAAAATTCTCAAAACATGAAGCCAATATGACCAGCACCCATCTACCCCCAGAAGTGCATTGTACACATTTACACAGACAGGGAGCTTTCCCCTTCCTCAGAGCTGCTGCACAAGACTCCTGTTAATCACAAAGCCTCAGAACCATTAAAGCCATACATCTAGGACTTGGACTTAATCTCGGATCTAGGTAGATGTAGATTGTATTCTAGGTCCTTTATCTAAGACTTATGTGGATGGGAGTCCACAGCTATTTCCTTGCTTATTTCTGAACTTACTTTCAGAAGAATAACCTATGATTCTAATTATCATCATTGTAGGCTAAGCTCAGCCACTTTCTAATGCTTAATCAGTAATCTTTTCTTTTTCTTAATAGAAAAAATATGCCATGTTTACTTAAATTAAATACTAGGTGTATTGATGGAAAAAAATTGATTGATTGTAAATGGATTGAGATAACACCACCAGGCCTGAAATATACAAATTTAAGCTACGCAAAGGATTTTAAATCTTGTGAACTAACTCAGTGAAGCTGGCTTCAGTATGGGTATAGAAGCTCAGAAATGCACACTATTTTTGGGCTGTAAGAGAATTACACAGAACACCTTTAAAGTAAGTAACAATAAGCCTAGAGAACACTGAAAAGATTCCCAAGAATGTGACAACTTTTTATAGAGACTTTTATTCACAAAACCTAATTTATTTTGAGAATGCCAACATCATCACTTTTTGCATCTTTTGGGAACAGAGAGATTTGCCCTGCTGTATATAATTTAAATTAAAACATCACATGTCATAAGGTTCAAGCCACTGTGGCTTCCAGGATATCAGAGGCCCAAGAATAAGTATCAATAGATTTTCTTCATAAAGACTGATATCCAGAAACAAGCTACAGTCCATCACTCATTAGACATACACAGAAAGACAGCAAGAATATTAAAATACAATAGCTACCTAGATACTATAAATACCTAGAATGAAGGTGGAAAGCACAATCCAACAGTGGACTATCATTTTCAGCTTGACCACAAGTTGGACAGTAGGCTGACTTTTGTAAAACAGTAATTTGAAAAGTAAATAAATAGAATTTGAAGGTGCCTGCAGCAGGACCCAGTGATATCCTTATCATGTGCTGGGAACCATCTGGAACAGTTCCAGGAGATCACGTGCTAAGAACAGCTGGATAGGAACCAGCCACCCAAACACTTCCAATAATTCAAGCATGCATTCATACTTTTTTATTGCTTTTTAAAATATCTATTCATATCTTAAATGAAAAATAAAATCATGTCACAGACAGCTGGATTCCTCCCTCCACCCCCACCCCAATTTTAAATCATTGAAAGATCTGCTGTTCTTTATTCCTTTTCAAATGCAATATGGATACACAAAAGTGCAAATTTAGCACATAGAGGAAGTCATCTAAGCAGAAAAGAACAGTGGGAGACCTCCCTCTTCCAGATAAATCCAGAGATAACTAATGATGGAGCTTTTTTCTCATTCTGATTTCAATTATCATCTGCTAGGAGCCACTCTCAGTAGAGCAATCCTCTTGTTCATTAACTCCCAAAAGACCATCATCACCTCAGGCAGAGTCTCTGCTCTCTGTTTCAGCACTAACCTGAAATCACAATGGAAAATGCAGCACAGAGGGATTCTTCATTGCTGCTCTAAAATTATCACTTGTCTATAAAGAAAACATACTTTGTCATTTACTCCCTTTCTTAGGAATGACAGTCGTATTTTGAAATGCTTTCTGAGGAAAAAAAATCTCAAAAATAAATCCTTTTATATGCTTCACAGTTTTCTTACAAACATTTTCAGTCAGAAGTCTCCAACTCAGAAGTTCCACCTACATACTGGGCTGCAGAACAACCTCCCAGTTTTTACCCCAGGCCAATTACGAATTACTGACATTCTTGCCTTATAAGAATTTTTAGAGAGTCACAAAACAAGACAACAGCAAACAGGTTGATTTGTGGATTCCTGAAGTCTGGAGTTACCAGTCTGGATAGAAGAAGACAAAGAAAAGAATCACCTCACTGGCAAATGCTGATGGCAGAAGGAGTGATGTGGTCACCAGAGCCAGCATCTTCTTTTCTCCTTTCCAGCACTGATTTTCTTGATTAAACTGCTTGAACACCAGTTCTGCCTGTATCAGTGCTTTCATTCAGCCTTGGGTTTAAAGTAGGAAGTTCATTCAGGCAAAATGCAATTTCTCTATCCCAGTCCCGTATTACTGGAGTCAAATTAAATGAAAATCAAACACAAATCAAACTGGCAATAATGGAAGACAGCCACCCAGGAATCAGGAGAATCCCCTTTTACAAGGGTTCCCTAGAATTTCACCACAGATCCAAGGCAGCCAAGCCTCCTGTGCCTGGCAGAAGGGCTCTGCATGCCTGGGTATGATGAGAATTACATGGTAATTGCACCAAACACAGACAGGCTGCACACTTTTGGCATTTTGCCCATGGCAAAGGCAGCACCTTTTTCACCAGCAGTTCTAGCTGGAATTTAAACTGGCTGTCATATATATTTATGTATATTCATATATGCATATATACACACACACTGCAATTTGAAAGCCCATAACTCTTGCATATATCTCACAAATACTGGAAAAAGGAGAAAAATCCCTTGTGCAAAGGACTAACACATCTCTGGCTTGCAAGCCATCAACATGGTTGTAAATGATTTAAAGACTTCTGCAATTTTGCAGCAGGTGTGTAGGTTTACATACACAACATCCATAAAAAAACCCCAAAACCACTGAACTGAGAAATATTACCCTATCATTGTCTCCAATAACATAAAAATACTTCATCCTATATTCTTTATTCTTGAAGAAAACACTTCATAAGGAAAAAGTGCTCACAATTTACTCTGCAAAACAAAATTGTCAACAACCACCTTTCATTACCTTTTGTTAAATAAACTATAGGTTCAAACAAGAAACCACCATGATGGAACCATGCTTAATTGATTTCTGTAAGTCTGGTGCTAGAGTGCTAATCATAGTTTACTTATAAGAAAATGAAACTATTTGGTAGAAGCAGTGTTCAACTGAACATGCTCACAGCCTTTTGAGGAAAGGCAGAGAGACTTCCTGGAATGAAATGGGAGTGACATGTCAGTCAACCCACCCTGAGATTCACCTCATGGTGCCTGTTTCACTGTTTGTTTAATTTTCCAGAAGATTATTTTCCATCAGCTCCCACAAACATAAGAGAAATAAAGGATTTCATGATGTCAAATCCGTGTCACTACACATTGATTGATTTCATTTTGGCATCTCTGCAACATGACACTGCTAAAAAGCAACAATGACCTCAGGATAATTAATTAATCCAAAGAAATGCGTGAATAACTTCCTTCTTCACTGACAACAAGCAGGCCCACAGAAATTTAGAACATCTAAAACACCCTCAGTTTCAATCTGAAATAAATATTTGGCAATGATACAAAAGCAATAAATATGTGATTGTTTTGCCAATTCTGCTTTTATCAGTTTCTATTGATTACCGCTTGGGCGTATCAATAAAACACATCAGTGATTTGATGGTGGCTGTTGTTACCCTCTTGTGGTTTTACCATGAGATGTTATTCCATATGCAGCACACACAGGGATACAACAGGAGCTAATTGAAAAAGACAGCAATGCCTGCAAAGTCACCCACATGGAACTGGCTCATCCCTTTCTGCAGCTGAGAAGCCCAGGACCACGGCAGTGTATTTCTCTAAAACTCCCACCACGTTCAGCATTAGCAGGAAAGAATGGGTGAAGTGAAAAATGAAGCTCCCCATGGGCAGAAAAAGCTGTAATCATGCAAAGAATAGATTTTACAGTCAGAGCAACAATATTCTGAAGTGAGAATGAATAACCCACACTACTGTCCGTGCACATGATAAGAAAAAAAGGATCTCAGATGAAATGAGTATTCAGACTTCTTTATATATCAGTGTTATTAACAGATTCAGAAGCTGCATTTTTTGGAGAGAAGATCCTGCACCCTGGCAGAATAATCCCTTTCAATATTACAGATCTATTTAATAAAGTTATTGTTTATCTGGATTTCTACAAAGCATTTTATGGAATAGCACCTGACATACTTAATAAAGCTTTCCTTATGTGTAAGTAACTACTCATATATTAGCTTGATTAAGAGGTGCCTCAGACTTTTGTGAGTAAAATCACTCTTCTGCCTGACTGGTTAGCTCTTATTTTTGGAGCTTGTTTGGGGAAAGAAAAAGGTGGTTACTGAGGCACTTTAAAAATAAATAAAAATAATACTCAAAATTTTGATGATGGAAAACAATCATGGCAGAACTAAAGCTGGTGTCTTCGAAGCAAACTGGAGCTAGGTTAAAAGGAAATTATAAAAATTTTCCTATCTATTTGAATAATAAGATTTAATTAAATTTCAATTCTGATTCATGAAACCTTTTATATCTCTGAAGGAGAAAACAATAGCATTAAAAAGCCTGCTTTCCACATTGGAACTACTATACTGAAATAAGAAAGAAATCACTTGCATAAAATCATGTGGACAATAATGGCAAAAGCTGCATGGGGACTCAATCTCTTCTTTCCAGTAAGCTTCTCTAAGTTCTGTACTGCACAAATTCATAAAACTGGTACAAGGTTTACAAGACAGAATAATAATTATGTTTTATAGCAATGTTGGAAATAATCTATTGCTATATAAAATGAAACAAATCTAACTGCAGTTTAGCTAGCATTGTTTACAGTTATACAAACATTTAAAAGACATTTACTTGATGCATCTTATTCCAGTTCTAGATTACTCTTCTCACAGTGAGTTTCCATTCAGGAAAAACTGCTGCCAGAATTCCTGTCAGAATTATTCCTTCAGACTGGGCTTATGAAAATGGTGGAAAAAATATTTATTCATTACCACACTGAGGACACTACAGAAAATAAGCACTAAAGGGTTATAATTGAAGTTTTAGTTGGCAATGCCCTTAGACTAGAATTTTACAGAGACAAAAAGTGTCACCAACTACCTCTAAAGAAGCTGATTCCATAAAGTAAATCTTAGCCTGAAAGTCAAATCTAATAGGGAGAAATTTCAAGAGGGAGTCAAGGACTCAAAAAAGTCTAATCTGTTAACAAGAAAAGCCACTGATGAGAGTCGACCACTACTGATCTGTCATGTCAATTAAAGCCTGAAAACATACTTAATCACTGTGAAATAATCCCATATCTTCAAAATAAATTGCTTTCCTGAGTGAATATAAATTCAAAGAGAAGAGTAATTTAAGATGATTTACTTTGCAATCCCTAGCACATTGATATTTTCGCCGTGTTTTTGGTAAATTCAGTCCTGTTAAAACACAGAAGGAAAAGGTTAATGCTCACATGTCAGTTGACAGATTAAATCAGCTTTGCATCAAATGGCAAAAAATAATGGTACTGTGATATTTTACAGTCCAGAGAAGGAAAAGTTTGAATAATCAGCTTCAGTGAGAGCAGTGGAAGTGGGAGAGGGAAGGCTAGGCACATGAGGAGGCACAAACCTTAGCAGATAATAGGAACTGTTAATAAAAAGAAAGACAATTTTGCTTCAATCTTTCTGAGGGAAAGAAGATCAAGTGGTGGAAAACATGTAAGAAGAAGAAATGATGGTACAAGGAAAAAAATTTGAACTTTAATGAAAAAAGAAGAAAAAGGAATCCATTGCAACACACAGAGGCAGGGAGAATCGATGAGAAGTCGATTTTCCAATATTTAGAACTGTAGATAGAATCCTTTCTTTTAGCTGAGAAGTATCTAGGACCAAACTCATTAAAAACAAAAAGAATCGTGAAGTCCTACAACAGTTCCACAGCTGTGACCTCCGAACAGAGACAGCAAAACCTAAGCAGAAAAAATGTTTCATGAAATAGCTTGTTTTGTGTTCAGAAATAGCAATATTTAGGAATCAATAAAAGCACAAGTTTTCTGAATGTAGATGGATCCCACCTGCACCAGAACAGAAAATGTTGCAAGACCAATGCTTCAGCCTCAAGTGTCTCCCAGAATCACAGACTGGGTGAGCTTGGGAGGGACCACAGTGGCTCATCCCAGAGCAGAGGAATCTGCACAGGAATCCTCCTGGATCCACGTTCCTTGTTCCTTCCACTGGTATGCAAAATGACTGAATTTCCAGAGGGTACGAAATCCGTTTTCAAAACTGAGAGTTTAAGACCACCTGATGCAGAAAGATTTTCCTTCATACCCATTACACACAACAGAGCTGAAGATTTTTCTACAAAAATAATAATAGCCTGGCTTCCACAGAGCCCATGCTGTTGCTTGGCTAAACTTGCCACAGGGTAATTTCTGGGCCCTTTAGTACTCCCAATAGATACAGAAAGATGGACATGTGAGAGAATAGGGTTTTGTCAAGGTTTATTTCCCTTTCTCACTGACATTTGATAAAATGAAAAAGTGACATATACTGGATTAAATGTCCTAATTGTATTGCATGGCAATGACTAGTTTGGATTAAACATGTTATAAGGATTTAACAAAACAAGATATGCCCCATACAAATGGGCCCATTTTACATCTTATTTTTGTCATGAAAGCTCAAGAAAGTAATTATAGAAGATTTGGAAAATGTACTTTATAGTTCTCCAAATCCTCATTATTTACTGTCTCATAGTCTGAGTATGCAATACCTTAAAGAGCAATATTGCCAATCCTGCTAATGTTTTTTTTTTCTTATTTTTTAGTTCCAAGTAATGAAGAGTTCAAAATTTCTAAAAAAAAACCCAGCTCCAACTTTTAATTTTTGTGGTTTGCATTAACTGACATCATCATTGATATTATTCCTCTCGCATTTCTGTCGACAAAAACCAAGACTCATTTACAGCTATGCTCAATCCCATAGGGAAAAAAAAGAGAAAAGATTCTTAACTGAAGATGTGGTGACACTGACTGGAATATTTCAACAAATTTTAATACAGTTTCCACATCTGTATCACCCCAACATGAAAATATGAGTCGGGTGAAAATACAGTTGATCAAATACAACTGTACTCAGAAGAAAAATGGTGAATATTTCACAAAATTAAGTCCTACTTGACCCCGAGAAAAGGAGTGACTTTGCAGAATGAGTCTACTGCTAAACTGCTCCAAATACCTCTACAGCCCAGAGGGAGCAACCTGTTAACTGAACAAGAACAATGATATAGGTATCATTTATAAACACCACCAGAATTCCGTGCCTGAGCCCACTCCAGCCAACTCAAGGAACAAAACCACTGAAGCAAACACAGGACTGAGAGAGAAGCACGTCTTATTTGGCCAGACTGTGAACAAAATAATCTAACATTGATGTCTTCCAGTGCAGCCTTCCATGACTAAGAGCCTGAACTATCAGCATTTACAAGCAAAATAGGTATTTTTTTTGCTCTGTGAGCAATTTCATTAAGATTTCAGCCTTGACCCTCTCTTGTCGAATGAATAAAGGGCAGATCATTTTAAAATGGAAAGACAAAGTGAACGAAGTAAAAACAAAGTAAATCTTTAATTAGCTAAGTCCTCTTCTGTTGCCTGGTTCGGGCAAAAGCACTAGACCATATGTTTCAAGTGTCTAAATCTGCCTTCAGGTTTCAGATGAATATGTCTCTGTGGGGCTGTTTCTGTCAACGGCAACATTTTTTTTTACGGCTTAGGATTTGCTTGCTGGCAGCCACCTGCTAATAACACCACTACAAATTAGTAGGGTGCTTGGGAATTTGGACACAGATTAAAAAGTAATTGAGAGGGTGGACTAAATCACATCTAGAAACCATTGTATCCACTTCAAGCTACCTCCTTCTTGTTTTGGAAATAATTTCTCTTTAGGATGTTCAAGGCATCAATTAATGAGTGGAAACATGGGCTGTTTTCAGTTCTGTGACTGAGCAGACAGTAAGCTCCATTTCCAATTCCCTCTCCACCATCACCACACAACGTTTGTTTCAGGCATGCACAGACACTGTACTGACCTCAGTGGTGGGGGTTACTAGGAATATCAAGCTATCATAAATTCTGATCTCCTCCACATCACTGCAATGCCACAGCACATCTAGAAGATGTAGAAATCTAACCATGACAGGACACTCAGATAACTATGGCTGAGCACAACACAGGACCTCATCTGCCTCTGGAGACCCGAGATGATCCCCAAATAAGTCTGTCTCTCCTGGCTGAAGTCTCTTTTCATTAGCTCCAGCCAGTTACTGCATTCCTTCCAAATCTGTTTTGACTTGTTCAGCCTTGCACTCGGCCAGGGAGCAGCACTAACCAAAGGCACCATCACATCACTGGGATTTACAGCTCCCAGCACTCAGCCAGGGTCCTCTCTCAAAGCTCTCTCAGCCAGAGACACCCTGTGCACATGTTCCTGCTTTACCTTGAATCTTACCAAGCCTCATTTCTCACAGAGCAAATATGTCAGTGCCTGATAACACTTGACAAAAAACAAACTGTGAGACCTATTGAAAGATCATCAGAGAGCCTTGGGTCTTTTGTCTTAATAATATTCCAAGGAATGTAGTGGCTTGGTAAATAACTGAAAAGGGCAGCTTCCACAGTATTTAAGTTTCATACAACTGCTACTAAGTGCCTGTAGTTTGACAACTCTTGTGAAGTTCAAAAAGCACCTCAGAAACCTACAAAGTTTGATGCCATGGGTCTTTTCCTTTTTTCTTTTTTTTTTTTTTTTTTTCCCTGTTAAAATCTAAAGGGTTTATCCTCCTGTAAATAGGTAATAATGGAAAAGAATTTTTTAAAGGTCAGCAGGAAATGGTCTGTTTTTACAGAGCCAATGAAATGTAGCAGGTTTTTTATAGCCATTGATCTTTGAGGACTGAGGTAGCTATGGATAATATTTATTTTTAGCCATATTTATGTAATCATTTGTGTAACACCTGCCCACAATAAGGAGGAAAAAGCCTCACTGTTTCTGCAGTTTATATTGTTTTAATGATTGGACACAGTCTATTTGGGACAAAGTCAGTGGTTACACCAGCTCATAGAGCACTAGGGTTTATTTTAGCAGATCAATCTGCCCCATGGTGCAGTAACCCTAAAAGAACAGACCATGGCTGTGTGTGACCCAGCCCTCATCCCTGCTGATTGTGACCCTGCTGCAATGATAAGCCCTGATGAGACCAGTTTCCTTAAAGCATGGCATTGCAACACTCCAGAATTTACACTTCCATCTAGAGTTTACTTTTCATACTTCCACCATGACAATTAACAAATTTAATTGTTAACAGAGCAGCAAAGTGCAGTTTGCTGAAGCAGAAGCAAAGTCCTCCACCCTCACATGCTGGGAGGAAATTGAGGGCACACTTCAGTTTGATTTGCTCTGCCTCCACTACAGAGGGTATTTACTACTTCTAGAAAGGGTAGGACCCCCTTGGTTCTAGTGAGAAGTGATGCCAATTGAATATGCTTTCACCACTGTGTACACTGGGCATTCTCTATTATTTTTCTTCAGCATTTACTCTTTTTCACATTTGGAGACCTTGTGTACTCAAACACATCTGAAAAAGCAAACCTTTCTTCTCAGAAGAGAGCATTTGGGTGACTTTTTGTTTAACTTAGGAGAAAGAAAAGCATCTCAAAAACTTTGACAAATTCTTTTCAGGGAAAACACAATCTATTATTGACACACAAAGAGCAGAGTTAAAAACATGGATAAAAATGGGAACTCCACCTTACTGAAATACAGACAGGCACATGGGTCATATTTGATGACACAACTAAGTTAGATGTAAATGACTATTTAAGAATAATCTTTCCAACACAAGAATATTTTATCTCAGGCCCTAAAGATTAAAACTGGGGGTTTGAAGCTCAGATCCCAGACTTTTTTTTGACTGAATCGTGTTCCACATGGGAAGTTTTAGAGGGAGTCAGAAACATGCCTTCATCTTCACACAATAGCATCAGAGAGACAAAGAAAGAAAACTTTGAATGCTGAAGTTCATTTCTATTATAAATCCTTGCACACAAAGGCTTATTCTTTGCTAATTATTGCCTTAGCAATGATGAAATGAATTCATTTGTAGTAGTAAAAAATATTTCGGCAACATGGCATGATTAACATTTAACTCCTCAGATCAGTAAACAGTGAAAATTGGTGCTAGAGTTTAAGAGGGTACTTAACTGAAAACTAAATGAATACAGACCTTTCTTACTGCAGTACAACACATATTTCACTGCATTTGCACAATCATTATTCTTCAAAATACTGACATTAACAGTCATGCAAATGACACCACGATTTTCTGTCCCTTTACTGCTCTTTTCCTACATGATTTTCCTTGAATTGATAAATTAAACTTACAAATTCTGTAGAAACTTTCATTAAGAATGTCAAAGATCTTTAACAAAGTGAATTAATCAAATAATCAGAGCATCACAGTGAGGTACTTTATGCAAGGCTATAGCAAAATATGAATGCAAATCTGGAATACATATAAAATGAATTAATTCAAATGTCATGATAAAAAATGTACATTGTAATTTGGGTGTAATTGAGACTGAAAACTGGTGAGGATATAAAAATAGAAGGGCTTTAGTAGGCACCTTTCTTTTTTTTAAAAAAGAGTAATCCTTTATTTCAGCCACAGTACAAAATAAATGAGAGAAAAATAAGGAAAACAGAGCGCTGTGAAAAGTCATTTCCATTCTTTATGTGATGGTCTCAAAGTAATCAGCAAAATCTATAACTTGAATAAAACGACTCCTGGGTACTTTGAACTGTCTAGCTGACTATGAACTCTGCTTTACTGTTCACTTACTTACCTTTTCCAAAACTTTGCAAGTGCCTGGCTGTGCCTGTAGCTCCCCTACAGCCACACAAACTGGGCAGAGCTCCTCCAAAGGCCATGACTTCAGGTGTATTTGGGACAGCAGCTGCACTGCAAGGCAGCCTAAGCACTTGGCACTCGTTCAAAGACAAACAGCAATCACATAATTAGTCAAAATATTACCTGTGGCCAGAGGCCTCATACCCACACACATTATGTTAAATACTGACCTGTCCAGAAAGCTGAAGTGGAAGAAACACACCTATCCCAGCTGCAACCACAGAATACAAGGAGGCATGGAAGACATTCCATTATATTATTTGTAATACTATAAAATGATAATTGCTAATTAACTTCTCAAATGTTCTCACAAGTGTTGATATTTAATACACCACCCTGCCACAAACAGCTGTTGGTTCAACATGAAAAAATGAGGCTTGCTAATTCTCAAATTCAGAGCAGAAAATTAAGATAACTTCAATTCTTTTTTTTCAAATTATATATTGAGAGGTATGAAAATGACAAAATTAACAAGTTTATGCTATTGTTATTTATTTCCTTTTTTTTTTTTTTTTCTTCTTAAATAATGCTTGGTTATTACTGTAAGGAGATAGAAGTTTTCCCTATCAGCAGAAAGGAATCAAACTTGAAGGAAACAATAGAATCCATAATTCACCTTCTGTTTCTGCATATCATTGTCTGAAAATTTTATGCAGTGGCACAATTGACCAGGTAATGGGTTAAAATCTGCACCACAAAGATACTTCTGTCTCAAATTATAAATCAAGAGTCTTCTTTTGCTGCTAAGGTGGAGTCTGTGGTAGCTCAAACCCAGCTTGCTCATGCTTGACAGATTTCTCATCACAGCTATTAGCAAAATATTTATCAAAAGTATTACAAGGTGAGAGGCCTCATTTCAACAAAATTTGGCAAAATGTGTGAACTTCAAGCTCTTGAATTCAAGAAAACAACTTATTTTCTTTAAATGGTTTCCTTGGATCATGACCTAAAATCCAAATGTCAGTCCACAGCTTCAAAATATGCTCATGGCAGACTTTCCTTTAATTCTGAGTGCTGTATTTATCACACACACATATGCCTTCCTAACTTTTCTTTATTTTGGCTGAAAGTAAATGATCCAAAGTATTCCATAAAAACAGAGTGCACAACATTGTTATTCTGGACAAGAGAGAATGAAGTGTGTATCTCTACACAGGAACTTGTTTGTTATCTTGTTCCAGATAATGTTATCCATTTTCAAAAATACGTTTCTGATTCAGCAAGCTCTATTTATCTACTCCCCAAGCCAAAATTATTTAGAAACACGTTCATTTTATGAATGAGTTTGTGAGTCACCATTACTCCTCCTGCTTTTCTAGGAACAGGCAAACTACATCCAAAACATATTTACACTCTGCTGACCAAGAAAATCACTGATGGAAAGCCATACAAAAAGTGGGGTCTCCTGTCCTTCAGCACCATACTACACAAGTAAACATGTCATTTAGAAAGACCTGACTAGATGTGCTCATCCAGAAGACTGCAGTATGAGACAAAATGCTTCAGAACAAAAAAACAGGTTTTAGCCCTCTCTTATTTAGCACCTCTCTTATTTAGCACTGCTTCTGCTCTGCAAGGCAGGGGTGCAGGGAACAGGGCAAGTTGGACCTGCCACTGTGATCTACTATCAGATATGATATTATCTGGTGAAACAGCAAGAAGAAAATGTTGGTTGCAGATCTATTTCACAAACCCTAAAACTGCAGAAATAATTTATTTCTGTTGCAAAACTACTACCCACACACTCTTCCCCAGCTACAAATTTTGGCTGCCACAGAAACCCTGTTTCGCCCAGTGCTCTGAAACTCAACAGTGGCACCCAGCGGCTACTCTTTATCACATCCCAGTACCTACAATACACCAGGGAGGTTGGGAAGCACTAAAAAGAAATTTTTTGTTTAAATATCTGTACAAATTATTCTCATTAAAAAAGGCTCTACTATCTCTGCCCCCTCTTATGAAGTTAATTTTCTCACTTCAGTTTTCTATTTACTTCATGTTCTATTTTTTTTTTTTTTTTGCTTGTTTAGGTTTTTCTTATTTTTATTTTTTTTAGATTCTGTTTTATACTACATACTTCTAATCAGCTGGGCATTATTCTAACAGCCCATCTCTGCTCTGTACAACAGTAGGTGCTGATTAAGCCTTCCCCCCGCTTGAGAGTGTTTTAAATTGTTTAAATGTCTCTAGTCAAAACACCTGAGCACTACAAGCAAATTCTGCATTTTAAAAATCAAATAACAACATAAAAGCTAAGTAATACAGAGATTGACTTACTAGATTTAAAAAGAAAAAGAAAAAAGGGAGAGAGCTGCTAAACCCTTTTTTCTATTAAATAACATGCCAGATCTTTCCTAGAACCCAAAGTTTAATTCTTGTCCCTAGAAGTTTACAGGTAAGGCAGCAAAAGTATGAGTCCTAAAATATAACAAAAAAATATATAAACCTGCACAAAGATGAGGTACACAGCACCTGCCTGAGCCTATTAATTTGCATTTAGATGCATATTTGTTCTAGGGTTTAAAAATTTGCCATCATCCTTGAGATCAAGCTTTAAGCTCAGAACCCAACGTGTCAGATGACAACAGTGCACACATCAAGGAAAATCTCTTCTGACAACCTCAGCTCCGAATTTACAGTACACATTTGCATGTATTACTTCCATATGAAGATGCCAGGCATACTTTTGCTTCTCTTGCTTTGTATCTGATTCCCTGAAATATCCTGCTGTTGTTTCCAATAAACTCTTGCATTTAGAGGAGGACATAGTAAAATATCTCATCATCAGTATTGTAACAGAACACTGGGGAAGGGCTCTGGAAAGCTGCTTAGGAGCATAAAATGGCAGGGGGTGGGGGTGTGTGAGAGAACTCTTTCTTCCCTAAATTTTACAGAGCATAAGAAGCTGCCCACATTTTCAGCTGTGCAGGGCAGTACAGTCTCCCGGGCATCAGAAATGGCCTGCTTGCAAAAAGTAGACAATTCACCTGCCTGTTCTTCAGGAGGTCAGTGGCCAAAGCCTTTCCCCCTGGAAGCTGCACTTCACTGATAACCACACAAGAAAATAAAAACTGACCAAGGTTTCCATGGACACTGACTGAAAGGAAACAGTGCCTTGGTGACAGAGCCATTTCTTCATGGAGCTTTCTCAGTCTCATTGCAGGTATTGAATGGGGGAAGCACCACACTATCTAAAGGCAAAGAATTAATAATTTACCTTCAGTATAAACATTCAACTTCTCTGCTATGCCACCCACTCAAGCATTCCCCACAAACCTGACCAGTGAGCAAGGTGCAGCAGGTCAGACTTCCGAGAGCATCCCACTCTCTTCCAAGTATACAGAAGGATGTGATAACAACTTATCATATTATTAAAAATACACAGCCATATATAGATCAGCAATCTAAGGAAACACAGAGCAAGTGTGGTTTATGTAACTACCAAATGTTTTGGACATATGGTAAAATATTGGGCAAATACCAATCCCTTTTAAAAATATTTTCCTGGAAAAAGATGCCTCTCAATCCATTGTAACCCCTTCAAGGATACACTAATCTTAATCAGAACTTCTGCACTGGGTGGAACACTCCTTACAGGATAAAAATACCCAAAGGAACCAAACACCAGAAACCAAAGATGATGTAGAACCTGGGGAGCTGGGACCTAAAGTGACAGACTTTCTGGTGTAAGTTTGTATAACGTTACTGGCCAACGTTTCTGTCTGCCAAATCAGTACTCATCTAATGCAGACAGCTAAGCAAAAATTATATTATTCCAGGAAGTCCTCAATTTTAGACATTAAATGCCACAGAACAACAAAAGAAATTATTCCAGGCCCCAAGCAAAAAATACTCAGTTTTCAACTGAGAATCTGAAATAAGACTTATGAGCTTAAATGACTCATTTAATCCAAATCCGAGCACGCCGTGGTGGCATAGCTCTTACCTCTGATCTGAGAAGAGGCTTCTCAGGACAGGAAAAGTCATCTCCAGATTGGCACTGGTTTTGTAGTCTCTTCCTACTTCAAATCACACCTATTTGCAGTGAAATCCTAGTAATTATTTTAATATCAGAAAAGGTGAACCTGGAATTCTTCTCCATGCTCTATTTCCAGCACACCACCTCATCCTAGTTGAGAACTGAGCCTTTCTTCCTCTCTGAAAACATGTTTCAAAGGGGTTCATTAGGCTTCCTTAGCAATAGGTGCTACCTTTCCAGAAGCTGGGATCTAAACTGGAAAGCACAAACTCATGCTCATGTTAAAAAGGAAAAAGCATTAACCTCCAGATATGTTTTCAATATGTGGCTCTGCTGAATCAAGCAGTCCCTGTACTTCAGATCACTTCTGCAACCCCTGGCTCCTTAGACTGGAATACTGAAAACCCCTGAGGTCCAGCATACACCAGCAACCCCTGCCCTGGGTTTTCACAGGACTGACAGGGTTTGGCTGGCTGAGGTGGTACAGAGAGATTTACTTAGCCAAATGTTTGGAAAATTAGAGAAATAAATAATCTTCAGTGTTTCTTTACTGTCCACAGTAGCTCTGAAGTGTAATTAAAATTCAATGATGTAGGTCCTTCCTGCCCTAAAGTTATGCAGCAGCTGTTTTAAAAATGCAGTCATTTTGGAAAAGCCTATGAATTTGGAATAATTATTCCACATGTTGATAGCAGTTTTTTGCTGTGATTATAACAAAAAAAAAATAAAATATTATCTATTACTAGATATCTTTTCATTGAACAAGCTACATCACTATTGCCTTTTCCAGCATGAAAACAACACTTTACAAACACCTCTCTAAAGCACTCTTGTGGATTAGGCTGTCAACCTAAAGGAACTCAGCACACAATTCCCATTGAGAGGCTGTGGATTTTTCTGTAAAGCCAACTCCTAAACTAGCAGGATCCCATAAATACAATTGCATTTGTAAAGATACATACAGAACTATGCTTTTCTTAAATAATAAGTGTTGACATCACAGTTTCATTCAAATCATCTAATTCAATTTAGCTCTTGCTTTGCACCAAAGCATATATAAAGAAACCCTCCATCTGTCACTGCAGGAATGACTTCTCTCCCTAAAATACCTTACATATCCACAAAAAAAAAACCAAAAACAACAGGCCTAAATAATGATTCATTGCTAGATTAACAGCAAAAACCTGCTTTAGTATCTGCATGTAAGTACTCAAAATACATAAAAAAGTCCAGTGTGCATTGATAGGATTCCCAAAGGCATCCTGATGGAAGTGTAAAATGCCTCCTAATAAAGTGCTCCCCTTCCTAATTAAGAAGCAAATTCAAAATTCAGTAGGTGTCCAAGAAGTTAAAGAGTGCAAATAAAAGATTTGCAAGATTTTCTGTTATGCTAATCAGCAGACAGCTATGGCTTCATCTGCTCTTTAAAAGACAATTATCTTGCCCAAATTAACAGATCTAACACCTAATCTGTTGTACCACATGCACTAGCCCATGAGTGGGCAAATTATGGACAAATCCAGATAGCCACTCACACACCATAATGTGCTTAGCAAAGCCATGCCTTCCAGTAGCTGCATTTAACTATGAACTACAGGCATCTCAGACACCAGCAGTTTGCTCAGTCAAAGCCTCATTTTGTTTCCATGGTGGTTTTATTGTATCTCAGAACGACTTGAGCTCTTGAGAATGTGATCCAGCCCATTCTCTCTCAGGCACAGCATACACGAGGCTCAATTCCAGCAGATTAAGAGACAGGTGAAAATATTAGTGGGGTGAGAACAAAGCAACACCAAACCTCTGAAAACTCATGTTGCTCTCACTCAGGCTTGTCCATCCCCTGAAAAAGGTTAATCAACAGCATCACAGTATTTGTTTTTGTCATGATTGTTAGAAGCCTTATAACTGAACAAAGCACAGAGTACACAATGTTGTGGCAGTCACGTGGATCTGCTCCTCTGCTTTCCCAGCTGATGTTTCTGCCTGCACTGTGTCCATCCCTGGATGGCTGAGGAGAGCACCAGCAGCCTCAAGGAAAGGCTAAACAGGTTGCACAAAGCTCTGATCAGCTCCTCCATGCCATGCCCTGGTAGCACAACTGCTGTGACAAACCCACTTCACACGGTAAGGCGTCACTCCTCGGAAATGCCAGCGTGGGACTCCCATGAGTACTCCATTCTCTTGCAAAAGGGGAAGTCTTTAAAGCTCCCGTGATGTAACTTTGTCTGTTAAAGATGTTGATTCAATATGATGGAAATGTTTCATACATTTGCATTCATATAATATTCTTACTGGCTCCAAAGAGTTATTTAATGCCAATTAAATGCTATTATAGTGTCAAAGGGAGTTCATTTTCAATAGATATTATTCTTCCTTAATACTCTGTTGCAGTAGTTCTACACTTTTATTTCAATAATGGTACAGCAAAGTTAACTGCCTACAAATGAACTGAAATAATGAACAATATAATTTTGTTCCCAAAGCAAATTATACTGGCACTTGCCTGTTTGCCTTCCCAGTATAAAACAGTCTTTTTGTTTTCCCAAACTGAACAAATCATGAGGAGTAACCACATTAAAAAGTGCAATAATATATGAACTACTGTCTGAGTAGATCCTCTTCCTCCTTACATGATTTCTAATGATGAGAAGTCTCTAATTTCTAATGATGAAGCCTCTTTCCTGGCTTCTACACTCAGCTGCTAAGGATAAACACCTCCCTTTTTGCCTTTTTATTTATCAATGCTTCCTTTTCCTACCCTTCATCTGGTTTTAGATTCTCTCTCATTGTAAGGATTCCTCCAGTATCTTCCTGGCAGTTTCTTGCTTCCTGCTTTAACTAACAAGACACAACAGCAGTTTTCCTCAGTTTTCCTCCCATTAATTGGAAGCCCATGATTTTACATCACACTCAATTGCAGTTTTTTAGCAAAATCTGCTGTAATACCTCTTTCAGCCACTCCTTCCACTGAGACTTTTTAACAGACCTATGCTCTGTGTAAATTTATTTAACTAAATCTGTGCTTTCTGTCAGCTTTGTCTCAATAGCAGGACACTGCTATAGGCCAGCACTTGTTAACCAGTCTCCAGCATGATGTGAGTTTACTTTATTATTTATTTATAAATGCTTTCAGATTCCTCTCACATCTGTTCCATATGAATTGGCACAAAAATGACTGACCCTGTGCTGCAACAAACGTGATTGAAAAGCATGAAGTTCTTTGCAGGTTACATCTGGTCTGATAGATGAAGGTTAGATTGACAGGGGTGAGAGAACAAGACTGAGCATTTCTCTTCTCCTACAAGCCTTAGAAAAGCCTGGTTAAGTGAGAATTTCACAATTTGCTGTCCTCTGTCACTGCTAAAAGACTTGTTTCAAATACATTGTGAAATACATCCTTCTTATTTTATGTTTAGATGCACCTGCTTAACAGAGAAATGCAGTTCTGGAGGGTGGCAGGGGAGCAGCTATTGAGAAAGGGTAGAAAGGGTCAGTTTTTCAGCAGAACACCTCACTCACAGCACAACACTGCCCAGCATTGTTTTTTTCCAGCAGAAATCACCATGCTTGGCAGGAGAGGAAAACTGAAAACTAAGTGTGTCATACTGACATACCAGACTACTTCAAAGCTTCAGGTTAATTAACCTCAAAGCTTTTGATTATACTCTCTCCAATATCTTAGGCAGAGCTGCTGTTACCTCTTTTACCTCAAGAATGTCACATATTTGAGGTTTCACTATATGTGTGAGCTATTGTGATGGGGTCTATTCTAATTAAGTCACAAGCAATTATATGCAGTCTAATTATGTAACCAGGGCAATCACTGTGTTCAGAGTTTGACATCTTTTCCCAAATATTTTGTCCAAAAGCAATCTGTGTTCCCAAGAACTTGCTCTCAGAAGAATTTTGCACATGACTTAGTGAAGGCTGTGCTGTCTCCCAACAGCCCACATTCCCAGAGTCTCTGATGGGACTTCCAGGATAGTTTTTGCCTCTGTTGTTTCCCAGCTTTTCTCTTAGTCTAGTACCTTGACTTCTACTCTTTTAATGTAGCTACTAACAAGGGGTTTTAACTGTGCTTCATGCTGAAAAAAGTGTAAATGGTAGCTATTGCTCAGTGTCTTGAGGACAACCTGTGTTTGCCTGAAAACATCCCCAGTCATAGCATGTTCAATCACAGTAATACATAATTTCCCGAGGTGACTCAAACTGTAACACGAATACATTCCTGAACATTACAACATAGTAAAAGAAAGACACATTCAACTGAGAAAAAAAAATATATGAAATTAAAGTGATAGGTATTTGTAAAAGCATCTGTGGAACTCAGTTCTGGACACAAAACTCTGATGAAAAGGAAATCAGGAGGTCACTCTAAAATATTTCTGCAGAAAGAATTGCCACGGAATTTTGTATTTGGACTTGCAAATAAAGAGAGGGTGCCATTTTCCAGATGTGATTAAGATTGTATGGATACAGAAAGACTGCTCACGGTACAGCATATAGCTATAGAAATGTCCAAAATCTGAAATATGCAGGATCAACAGTGAATATTTCAAGTATAATTTCACTAATTTAAAAAAAAATGGCATACAGTCGCTTCTCAAGCAGGCCAGGATATAAAGGTGCTCTACAAGCTCACTTGATTTTGGGCAATTATTCTTAAGTGTGGTGGTGAGTCTCACACATGTGCACACAATAACTTTGGCTCTGTATCTCAGGAGAGACTTGGCCTAACATTCACTGTATACAGACCTGAACAACCTGGACTGCTACTTTATTATAATAACTATAACATTCATGGGAAATATTTTAAATGACAAGTATTTTAAATGACAAGAACTGTGATCCACCTTATGTCTTGCAGAGAGATTTAGCAGAAGTTAGGAAAAAACCTGTAGGTGAGTTGACCAAAACTAGTATTTAATTTTGACATCTTTCATCCTTCTTTGAAAGTGTTTATGTTATTAACTATTTGAATTAGTACCTTGGCTTTCATTTTCTTTAGTTTCATAATGAATTCCAAAAGTTCTCATTTAAGACACAAGCTGTAGCATACTATAAATGTGACAACAGTAACTTTAACAAGTAGTTTTTCACAAACGGAACAAAAAAAGCCTAACACTGTTTCTGAAACTAAAGAAACTATTTTTCTCCTAACAATTCATATTTTATTTCTTTATAAAGATCCAGACACAGGAAAGGTAGACCACAGAAAAGAGGGAACCCTCATGAGCTTCAGCTTTAAAAGTAGCTTTCTCCATTTTTATTTTTTTTTTTTAAATCTAGCTTGCTGTCAACCATCAGACAGCCAAGTACTCTCAGTGCTTCCCTATTCTTCCTGAGTCAGTTGCAAAAATGTTCTATTAATATAAAAATGAAACTGGGAAGTAGGCTCTAATGCAGGCTGCCTTTGCACAGCTCTGTCAAGAGAACAGAGGAGTAGAACAATCTTCTGTGCAGTCACAAACCAGATGAAATAACTAAGAAAAACCTCCTCAGAAGAGCTCAAAGGGATTTGCTGAATAAAGACAGAAGCCATGCTGCTTCCCTGACATTTTATGAAAAGATGACCTCTCTGAAGATTTCAGATCTTTCCTATGAACAAACACAATTGCTCCAACCAGAATCTGACAAGTCATGATTGCAAAAAGGGATAAAGACAAAAGGTTTTAACTAACTGAGTCTGTATTTAATGTCTTAAAATACTTTCAGCAAAAATATCATTCTGGCTCTTTGAGTCTTCACTAGGAAAAAAAGCAGCACATTTTACAAATCACACCTAGGCACAATACAAAGTTTATTGCAAATAAATACTTTTCTTTTAATAAACTCACGGTGTGCATTCAAAACAATTCCTTAAGTGAATTTTTCAAAATTCCAACTGAAATTCTACAGAGTTTGCTTATTTTCCCATATGCTGAAGTACACTCTCACTTTTCCTGCTGCCTATCTTTTTGGAAACAGCAGTAATTGTAGAATCATGAAATGGTTTGGTTGAAAGGGACCAAAAAGGACCTTAAAGACCATCTAGTTCCATTCTCTGCCCAGCCTGTACTGGTGTTGGGATTCCCCTGGTGGTCATGGAGGACCTTGGCCTTGGCCTTGTTGGAATTCCTGAGCTTTGCACAGGCCCACCTCTCCTGTCTGACCAGGTCCCTGTGGATGGCATTCCTCCCCTCCTGTGCCATAAGCATTAGCACAGATTCCAGGAGGATCTGCTCCATGATCTTGCTGGGCACAGAGCTGAGACTGACTGGCCTGGAGCTTCTCAAATTATCCTTCTTTCCCCTTTTAAAAATGAAGGTTAATCATATATCATAATCATACCACTGGGCTTCCAAAACATAAGCTTTTCAAGAGCACTTTTAAGCCTCTGCTTATCTCAAAGCCCATTAGCTAAGTCCCATCAAACTGGGTGAAACTGTTGGGATTTGGTACTGCAGAACACAGTGCTACTATCAAGAAAGGTGATTCCATTATTTTTATTCACTTACTACCAGAAGCCTAGGTTTCTGATGTATGGAGCATATGTTATTTTAATTTAAACTTATTACTACTGAATATCTGCTGCAATGTTAATATTTTATTGTAATACACAGAGATCTCCAAATATCTCAGGTCAATATGACTCAGAAGGCTTGAAGGAAAGTGGAAAAAAAACCCATGCCAAGAATCATAACAAGGGTTGCAGCATCTGTTGTTCTACTTGGTTTCCCATAGCAATATTTCATTATAAGATTGAAAATTACTCATGCATATTCTTTCTTCCCTATTATGGGCCTCAATTTTACAAAAGCCTCTCTAATTTTGAATGAACAGGTTACCTTTTATATTCAATGCAAAATGAATGACCCTTAGAGAATTAATCTCCTGTAGCTCAAATCTCTTTTAGCCATATAATTTGACAGTAATATTATTTCAGGAATATTTCTGGTTTTATTCTTGTGAAAGGCAATACCAAGGAAAAAAATCCAAAGAGACTGAGAAGCAGTATGTATAGAGCACAGGTGAAACAAATACTGAAGAAAACAATGACCCACTAGTAATAAAACAAACTGACACAGCATATAGACACAGACTTCAAAAGGAAGGTCATGGACACATCTACCAGGTTTTGGTGAGAAGCAAAAGCTTCATTGCAACAGCTTTAAGCCAGCCAATAACAAATAGGATGAAAAAAAAAATATTTCAAGAGTAATTTACCATTTAGAGGATAGGCTTGACTCTACTTTGTTTTAAAGCATGTGCCACATTTCAACATCACAGAAAGAGCTTCTCTACTAGACCTGGTACATCAAAATGTTCAAGGCTTTTAAGAAGTCTTGCTTCCTTTGATTTTCACATTGAAAAGTATAACTGATGGCATGTGCAGAATACTTATGCCACTTATTATCCAATGTGTGTTTTTTTGCATATTTTTATAAGTTGAGACTGCTGGTTGAGCTTCTTTTAAATGCAAAGGAGAAGGTAAGGCTGTTTGTGTGTGTGAAAATGCATCCATCAGTAGAATGATTACAGTGTCTCTGGAGCATTAACTTTTTAGTTCCTCCTGAATTTGTACTGTACTCCTAAAAATAAGGCTTTGTTTCAAGATTTGACTCCCTGAGACCATCTCAATGTTATATAAGAAATCTGAGTTCATGCCTGTACCACACGCTATACAAAACTGTACGACTGAAGCTTACAGCAATTCCTCCCTGGAGTTTCTGCTTTAGTGTTTTTCTTCTCTCTCTAGCATGAGCACTCTGAATCAGTTTGTATTACAAGGCAGTAGATGAACCAAGCACCTCAGAACAAACAAGAGCTCCAGTTCCAGCCAGGCATGGAAGTCTGGAGCACAGGGGGACAGCAGGCTCACTTGAACAGTAATCTGAGCCCAGCCAGGAAATATAGAACCACAGCACTACAGGACAGAGGAAATGTTCTTTGTTAGGTTACTGTCTGAGTGCCTGAACCACTAGGAGTCTTCAAAAAATGCAAATGGGCAATGGGCACTTCTCCAAAAAGACTACAGACTGTCCACAGCCTGTGAGTTTCTCTTCAGAAGTTGGCTTCACTGGTAAGATTTGGGCTACTTTGCTGGCTCAGCCACACAGAGTTTTCATGAGGATAAGCACAGCAGACTGATGAACACAACAGTGAGACTGTGGTGACCAGGTAGCTAAATTTCTGCTTTTCCTATGGTTGATTCTGTTTTGGACTGCTGCCTAAATTCAGGGAGAACAAGAACACAAAAAATTTGGAGCTTGCATTTCTTTGTGCCTTTGCTTTCTGAACTTCAAATGGCATAGCGGTTCCTCACGCATCTTTGTTCTGAAGCAGTGAGGAAGCATTTCTAGGGCACTAAAAGCATATTCAAGTGCTGACATAAGCTGAGTGTTCCACATTGACATTTAGGGGATTGGAGAGTATCAGGCTAAAGCTCTTCTGTGTCTGGAGGGACTGATTTCAGCAGCATGGTTGTATCATGTGTTCACTGCATTAGTCCCAGAGGGATCTTCTGGATGCATTCCTCAAACTGCCACTGCACTCAGGATAGAGGAAGGCTGCTCTGCCAGCATAGCTAATGGATAATAGATTAATCAATTAGAGCCTTTAGGTAATTATCAGGACCTTTAAGAATAAACTTAGAATTCTATCTAGCATCACCTTCAGAACCTTGACATCTGGAGTCAAAGACTTAGAAATCCTGATACAGCCACTACAGGAGAACCAAATTTTAAAGAGTCTTTAACTATGAACCACAAATGGGCTAAAAACTACCCAAGAAGGAAGACTTTTGTTTTCCTTTTCATGGAATCACTATACTTCTGTCTAAGAAGATGATATATTAACCTAATCATGACACAAATGTAACGAAATTTTAAGTGTTTTTGCAAATAATCTTTCTCCAGTAATAAGAAGTAATCATCTGCTACAATTATGTATAGCTAGAATTATTAAATATAAATGTGTAATGTCAATGTTTAATTTTGTCTGTTCCTTCTGTAAAACATGCAGAAAGATTAACATTTTAGAGAACTCATACTGTAGATACATGGCAGAAACACTCTTAAACTGTCAGATTAACACAGAAGAAAATCAGACTCTCATATTCTGGTCCTTTTTCTTTCACACTCTTTTTATTTGGATTTAAGTAGCAGTGTGATGTTTCTGGTCCACCTACCTGTCATCTTAGAAGCTGATTTTTAAATCCATTAACCTGATTAGTCAAAGCAAATGGTTTGAACAGTAATTTAAGACCAGTGTAATATAATTTGGAGAATACAGAGTTCATTTTAAATGTGAGTTCATAGAAATGTATATATCTCTTATACATACTAAAAGAGGCACAAGCATTTTAAATTCTATGGCTAGTTCTACATATCAATTTAGTCCTAGTCAGAAATCATTAGGGAAGTTATATGCTCCAAAAATAGATTTTAGATAGTAACAGAAAAAATGTATTTATCAACTAAAAATATGCAAACATCTCAACTGTATTAAAATTTTAATATGATTGTGGGCAGATGACTGATTTTGAGGCAGAACTTTTCAAGACACAAAACAAGTCACGCAAATAATGCACAACATCTTCAAGACATCCTTGACATGATCCTTGGACAGAGATACCATATCCACTGTGCTCCCTGGGATCTTTCTGCAAACCTGAGGTGACACATGGTGACACCACATCAGTGACTTCCTGAATCCTTTAGGATATGCTGGACTTCCATACTTTTAAGTTTCTGGCCATATGGAAATCAGGATATAAGCCAAATTTATGTTAATAACAGTTTTAAGTGGAGAAAAGCTTTATTTTTCTGTACAAACTCAAGGCAGTGTAAACAAAACACGTGTCAGGTGTTTTATTTTCAGCCACATGGCCCTTTGTGGGCTCCTCTGACCACTGCACAGAGCCTCTCTCAGGCTCTCTTCACCAGGATGAGGGGTTATTTATAAAGCACTCCTACTAGCCAGGGACATTAGACAGCACCAGAGAGAGATGAGATTTTAGGACCATTTGCAAAATCTCCTTTGGCAGCCTTGTGAATTCTGGAAGGAGAACCAGAAAAACACAAGACTAAAATTTTCTGCTACATCTAAGTTCTTCATAAGGCCTCTCTTCAGAGGCCTTAAACTAGGCTGCAAACTAAACTTGAACTGCAATTATTTCCCTTTGGATCAGGATATTGGCCTAAATACAAGAGGAACTATCTCCTAAAATTTAGTTTAAAGCTAAATTAAAAAAAAAAAAAAAAAACAAAAAAAAAAAAAACAAAAAAAAAAAAAACCAAAAAAAAACCCCCAACTATTTTTTAGGCTGCATGATTGACATCTTTACACCAGACACAGGAGAAACATTTGCTAACCCCACTCCAAAGAATACTGTACCTGAGTTGTTGGGGTTTTTTTTTCACTTTTGTAATAGTCATTGATTTGTATTAGAAACAGTTTTATTTTAGTCTTTAGAAACTGTATTGAGATTCCCCCAGCAGTATAGCAGTTGTCTTGCAAAAGAGAAATAAATTATTGCCTTGTATAATGTCTTATACAACATTGAAAGCATATGATTTTTAAGAAAGATATTTAATCTTGTGTAAAACCTGGTAATTTTAGCCATTGGTCTCTGAGGCTCTAATATGACTATGATACTCTTAACTATATTTCAGTCAATCATAAAAACTCAGAAATAGATTAAAGCAAGCAGTGGAGCTTTTAATAGCCAAGGGAAGCATGAAAGATAAAGAATTGCAAGGAACAAAGGATAACACTTGAGCCAAGATGCAATAGGAGACTTCTGACAAAAACAGAGAAAAGATTTTGTACAAAGCCCTTTCCAAGTATCCTGCAGAGCTGCTCAGGTTTTATAGAGAGGCCCTGCACTAGGGGATTCCTAATCCCTATCATCATCTTTACTAGAAGAGGTAAGAATACTCATCGGGATTCTTCTGTCAAATGAGTCCTCAAGTGGTCTATTTCTTCCTGAGATACCAATTGTAAAGAGAGTGCTGTTTCTTTCCACTGCAAGATTGTTGGAGTCTCCAATCTGGATATTTTAAGAGTTCTATTGAATGGATTCAGTTTTGAGCTGTAAGTGGATAAGAAAGGTCAAGTATGTCAGATGCAAGATATTTTAAAATCATAAAATAAGTAACAGCCCAGAAACAGTTTCACTAAAAGAGTGATTAAATTACTACCACAGCTATATTCTCAAAGTCCTTAGCAAAATGTTGGAAAAAAACACATTTATTTGGTAACGTGCTAACATTTGTATTCTACTAATTAAAAATATTTCCCATTAAAATCTTCAAGGGGATGCATGTAAGGATGTAAACCTGCAATCCTGAGACAATGTTACATAGAAATAAAAAAAAAAATAGCTTGGTGTTGTTGGCTGACAAAGAAATAAAAGCTTTATGCTACACATTGCTGAACTCAGATGGTCACACCTATGACCTGGGCTGTCTCAAAAAGGCTTCCCTTTACCCAGCATGGAAAAACTCTCACAATAAATAAGGTATAATGCTACTGGAAAAGGCACTGAAATCCAGATGATAATAAGGCCCACAGGAAGCTTGTGAGGAATCAGAAACTCTTCTCATTCCAACAGGCTGCAAGTGGTGTCTTGCACATCTCTATCTGGAACCACAAACCAGCCAGGAGACCGGAGAGACTCTGGCCACTCTTGCAAAAAAGCCCAGAGTACAGAGATTAAAAACCCCATCGAGCCAAGGTCTGTGCCACAGTCACTGCCCTGCTGCCCCAGCTTCTTATGCCACCCAAGAGCCTGAGTCTGCTCCTGAGCACACAGTCTTCACAACAGAAACCAAACTATGATGGCAAATGGGGACCAGCCAGCAAGACTTTTACTCCTCCTGAAATATGAGGAGTTAATTTGCATCTTCCCAAATTACTTTTGAGGTAAATCAATCTTTCTCCCTATTTTAATCTCACCTGGAAGCTAAAGAAGTTCCTGAAAAAAACACTCTCACAGTAAGTGTCTACTACAAAAAAGTACATAAATATCTGTCAGCTTCATCCAGACAGTCCTGCCTGGCCTTTTACTGCTTTCTTAACTCTGCAAGACAATTACAGAAGTCGCAAAGATAACTTATATTACAGCTTTATAAATTACAGTACTGTCAAAGTCAGTTTATTTGTCTGTGTGGAAGTGCACATGTAGGTGCAGGTGATACCCACAGGGAGAGATCCATCTGATCCACCCTACTAAGGAAGGTTTGAGTCTGGTGTTTAATGAAGGTATCTTTGTATTTTCAGATGCTACAGAGAGATCTTCCCATTTTCATGGATCATTAAGAGTTCTCATGGGGCACAGCACTGGGACTTGCTGCTTGAGCCCTAACATTTGCTACTTAGCTGCTCTTCTCAGATGATTACTATTATTAGCTTTTGCAGGATGTATGATTGTCTGTTTTATTTGTGACCCATAGTGGATCCAATGCTGTGTCCTGCAATATGAGAGCTGTTAAAATGATTCCCTTAAACTGCTCCACTGAATAGCACTAATTGATTTTAGATGTGATGATCATAAGCTGTCAGACTCTTCCCTCTAGAGGTCTGCCTGATTTAACAGCAGAATGACCAGGCTACAATATACTCATTTTTTTTCATAAGCTGATTAAGAAAACCTATATTATACATAAAATAGCATCTTTCACAGCAACAGTATGTATGAAAAATGATAAATAAATTTATTAATTATTTGTTCGCCTGTTAAAAATACCACTGCATAAAACCTTAACACAAATTGAGAAGAAAAACAAAATCAACTCCCAGGGCATGTACCACTACTATAGCTTTTCAGGGAGTTTTCATGGACTAATGTTAGTGCTAACAGGAAATAACACTAGAATTGTGCAATGCTGACAACCATAATTAATGAACATTTTGTCACTGAAAGAGACAAAATAGGATCATCAAAGAAATTAAAGGTAAAAAAAGGAATCTGTGACTAATCACCAGAAATACATCCCTTTATACATTGTTTGCCACCAGAAAAGGATCATTATGAGTGATCAATGTTATACCTGATATTTGGATAGCTAACTTAAAATATCAAACACAAGGAAATTTTCTTACTCTTCCTTTTTGCTTTTTTTTTGATGGTGGATCTTCTCCTAATATCCAAACATCAGAGCTAGTGCAAACAGACAATTTCTTTCCATCCCACACACAGCCTCTCAGAGAACAATCAATCACTTTACAAGACTATTCTGCATTTTTAAAGTTCTGCTCATATTCTATGAAGTGTTCTTTTATATACAACAAGACAAATGTAATCCATTAAAATTTCCTTACTTTATTTGTGCCTGGTGGTGTTTCAATGGAACCTATTCAACTACCAGATTTTTCTTTAAAAAATGGGCTCAAAATCTGGACAAAGCCTTCTAGCAAAATGGAAACCAGACTCTTGATGATATACCCTTAGAAGGCAATTACCTCAATTTACAGCTATCACATTATTAACTTATTTAGGGGAGTCAGACATAACACATAAAGAACCATTTTGCTACTCAGCACTACTTACAGTTTAGAGTTTGTCTTGCCAATTATAGCATTTTGTATTTTCAGGGACTTCTATTTCAATTTGTCAGAATTACTACCCCATACCCAAAAATGTTTACAACTCCTTCCATATTGGCATCATTCACAAATGCTAAGCTTCACTATTGCCATTAAAATAAAAACAAACCACTAGACCTAGATCAGGAGGCTAATCTGGGTGCAAAAGAAAACTGCTGACAATTACTCCTTGACATTCATTTCCCAGCCAGAGGTGTGTTTCCTTTTTCATGTTTCATCTTGAAACATATCCTAATTTGCTCAAGAAAAGCACACACATCCCTATCAAGACTCAGGTACTGATGCATAGGTTCTTCCAAATTATTCTTTAAAGCACATATTCCAGCATGGAAAAAGAGTTCATCAACCTTCCCAGAAGCATAATTGTACCAAAGCCTCACCAAAAGAGCTGACAGCAATGGCACTGCCACCAGGACTACAGTGTTCAACTCAATATAAGCAAATATTTTTTTTTTATGCTAATAAAGAAATTCACTACAAGCAGACTGTTTTGCAGCATTCATTACATCTATATGAGCTACTGTCCTTTTTAGCAGAGAAAGTAAGCACAAATTAGAGAATACTTCTCAAATATTGCTCATTACCTGTACTTTACAGGCATTTTAAGAACAGATAAGTATTATATACATCTCTAGCTACAAACTAGGCAGTCTTTTTTATCAGCTGAAAGTTATACTTCATTTATTTTGGTTAAACGTTACATTTCTGTCAATTAAAATGACAAAGATGACAATGGACAAGTTTCCTGTGGGTGCCAGGGATGAATACAGTAGTACATCATTGTAAAAATAGAAAAAAACTACGTTTGGCATGCTTCATGATCCCATTAAAGAACTTCCCCCTCCACTAACAGGCACCTCAGCCCAAGTTTGTTCCTTTAAAGGAATAATCCCAGCATGTCTTTACAAGCCAGGTTTTCACTTACTGCTTCTAATAAAATCCACCAACCAAAATAAAACTTATGAGTGTCCTTTTGCCTTGAATTACTTCACATTCCACGGGCAGACAACCAAATCTGAATCCGGATGACTGCATAAATGTCACACAATGTAAGAATAAACACAAAGATGAGCAAGGAAGGATGAAGCCTCAGAAACCCTTTTCTGTGACTCCACAGTCTTTTCATCAGACAACACAAAAGTAAAAAGGATGATATGCTGAAGACCATTTACAAATGCTACTGGAATATTTGGTAAGGTTATTGTTCAGTTTTATCTGTGATCTACTAGTCTCAAGCCATCTTCTGCATTCTCCATAAGAACAGACTGCAACACGAATTGCAACAGTGACTTGAATAAATATAATAGGTTTTTCAGATATATTTTCAGCCTTCAAGGACTAAATATATGTGATGGATAAAGCCCCAGCTAAATGTGTACTCCCATTGCACCAATTTAGGAACAGGGGTTACCTTTCAGCTCGAAAGATTAAATAAAGTGTGCAAACTCCACTGGACTGAGTTTGTCTGCACGGGAAGGCAAAAGGTCCACAGTGTTATATTGCCATCACTGGTTGCTAGTCTGGCATTGTCCTGTGCCTTCTCAATGAATTTATTGCTTACTATGCACGTAGCCTGGCATTTGAAGAAAAGTCATCATTTCGCATTAGAAAATGTAAAGGATCTCAAAAACCCCTTTTGGTGAAGAGCTCTGTGTGGTCTTGGACCAAAGGAGCACTCGGCCCTCATGGCTGCAGAATCCATATCCTGTTCCACACAATGCTTCCAGCCTCAACAGCAACTCTAGAGTTAACAGACTGCAAAGAATTTCCAAGAAATGTATTAGAAATCCCCTATGGTTTAGTCAAAGGAAGAAGAAGTAAAAATTGTTCCTAACTCGACCAGATCTAGGCCTTTACAGGCTGTAAGCTCAGCAATTCAGCTTCTTCCTCTCTTGTCTGTGGAAGAATTCCTCCAGCTAACATATCAAATCTGTCCTTACTTTCTGGGCAAGAACAACTTAGGATTTCTGCTGAAAAAAAATAAATCAGAATTTCAGTAACGATAAAGCATGATGTATTTCACAGTAAAATTTGCTAGAATACAATTATACAAAATTTCATAAACTACTGAGATGCTACTCTTCTACTCAATTTTCTCCACCAAGACATATTTACTCTCACCAAGAGTGTTTGTTCCAAAGTAAAGCACTTGATATCCTGATCTCCTAAGCATATGCTAGGTGGATGAACAGTACCATGTGGCTAAAAAAAGGCTGCATGCAACACTTCTTCCACTTCAATGAGAGACGGGCAGCCTACCAAAATTCTGAACATTTTTTCACAAAGAAGGATAATTTTTGTACAGAATTCTAAAGATAAAAATAGCAGATTAGGAGCATGTTTGTACAGCAAACCACTCTGCTTAAGGATTCCTGTAGCAGATCAGGTCCACAGCACAGCACAGGGGATATGCAGCATAAAATGGTTCTCCTGGTAACACATGCAAGAATGTGAAAGGCACAGGCATTTCCAAAATGGGTCCCACATGCACTGACATGAAGAGTTCAATGAGTCTCTGCAAAATTATGTGTGATGAAGACTGAGATGTCTCCCTAATTCTGAGAAATCAATTCCATGTCTTGGACCTGTGGGTCCAAGTAAGCATTTAGAGAGCACATGGATGAGTCCTCCTAATGCCCCACTCCCCTGGAGCTCTGGGGTGCAGTGGCAGAGAGCAGGAGAGCACTGTGCACGTCTCCTCCATAGCTGCCCATAACAACTGAGGTGGGTTTTCACATGACAGGAACAAGGAGAGGAGAGAACCACATTGACTTGGCAGATAAAGGAGTCAGAGCTGCCCCCTTTCACTATATATATATTTTTTTAAGCACACAGTATTGTAATTCAAATAAACTCGCTGCTAACCTTCTCCCTGAAGAGCAAAATTACAAATGGTGACACCAAGCTATGTTTGTGAACATTTAAAATGGGAATTTATAGCAAGACAAATAGCTCAGAACACTCCAAATGTATGCTACATATGAACAGAAAGAAAAAGAATAGTTCCCTTGTCAACAGCATGAAACGTACTGGATGAGATCAGGATTATGGCTGTCAAAACCTGTCAACAGCATTTAGGATTTTCTGTGTTCCATGGCATATATTTCCTTGTATCACTGCAAATCCAAATAATATCCTCAATGACTGGAGACCAGATCAGGATTTACAAAAGGCAAAAACTGCTTTGTGCCATGATCATAAGTAAAAGTTTATAAGCTATGCATTGCATAAACAGCAAATTACTGCACTGCTTTATGATTACTAAATTCAAAATTTTACAAAAATTTCAATCAGGAATTAAAAAGGAAAGGTCTCCTATTTCTTCTCTACTGTATGAATCAAAAGAAAATTGCATGCAGGAATGCAGCATATGAATGCAACTAATGAACAACCTGCCTTGCAATGATGATAAAGTTGATACAAAATTGTCTGTCAGTTTTGCAACACTCCAATAATTTGGACCTCTAAGCAGCTTTCAGGACACAGCTCTTTGCATAGCATTTCTATCTTCTCTCAGGAGAATGACATAAGCAATTCTGAGATAAAATTTTGGGTTTGGATCAGAACCTCCAACCTTTTCTGACACTGTTCACTGCCTCAGAAAGAGGCTCAGAAACCAATGGCTTTTTATGAGCATTTTAGGCACTGCAGAAGAATGAACAGCTCCTGTGTAATCAATGACTAACATTTCTAGCAAGAATGTGAGAGCTGAAATTAATTCTTAGCCAAAAAGTATTAATGTTAATAGCAAAACAATATTTTCTATTGTTTCTTTATCCATTAATAACTAAATCCTACATATATGACACTGAAAATAGACAGCAAGCATTTATCATCCCTTGCTACCATCAACATAGTGAGTAGCATCAAGAGAAGTTTTAAAAATTGCCTTTGCACTGCCCTTCCCAGCACATGTTCTCTGTCTCTGTCCTGCTCTTTATGCCATCACTTTATTATCCAAGAATATGCAGTGAAGTAAAGACTCCTGTCTGGACTTATCAGAGGTATTTTCCTACTCTGAAGTTAGTTAGGAGAGGTAGTTTTACATTGACAGGTACTTTTCACTTGAGAAGAGGAAAAAAAATCACTATTTTGATGGAGAACATCTCTCTCCTGAGTCCAAAGAAAATGCTTTTCTCTGCTGAACGAAAAAGCTGATCCAGGAATACTCAGGCCACTGCAAGTGAGTTTGAAAAATCAGTTCTTTTGACACATATAGGTCTATTAACTGAAAAAAGCTCAAGCTGGATCTAACCTTGGGAAGGGACACAGCCCATTTATTACAGTTCTCATAAGGAAGGATTAATGTTAACTCTGTGTGTTGCTACGTGATCAGGCAAGTGATTACACGGGAGGAACGTTTCAGTCAGAGCAGTATGGCAGTTACAAGTACAATAAAGCAGCCAGTAATTGTCAGCATTGTTACCAGTCCTGTGATTCTGAAGGAAACACGCTGCAGGATGGCATAGATTACATACAAAGAGTTTGTTATGCCAGAAAAACAGAAGTTTCTAGAAAGTTTTAGTTAAAGATGTTTTTTTTCAGAAAAAAAAAAAATATCTGCCTTAATTTCATATAGGAAGACATAATATGTTTGCCACTTAACAGAGCATCAGTAGGTCCTCCATAAACCCACATATTAGTGAATGAGTTGTGAAGGTAACATTGAATTCAACTGGATTTCTACATCTGAACGTATTTTGAGAGTGCAAACTGAATATACTTGGCTAATAACAGGTATGAAAACAGAAGCCTTATGCACAGAAAGGTAACCAAAAAGCCATTGCAGCTGAACCAACAACATCTCAAGCCAAAAAGCCTGAGGTTTATGCTTGTAGTGGCCTGGCCTTGGCTGATGCTCATCAAGTTGCTCTATCACTCCTCTCCTCAGCAGGAGGTGAAAGGGAGGGAGAAAATAAGATGGAAAAAATTCAATTTATTTTCTACTTCCCATCAACAAGGGATGTTCAGCCACTTCCTGCTAATCAGGGTTTCACTAGGCATTGCAGTCATTACAAAAGACAAATGTAATAATGAGTGCCCCTGCCCATTTTCTCTTATTGCTGAGCAGACATCATAACGACATGGAATATCCCTTTGGTCAGCTGGATCTGCTCTCCTGGCTATGGCCCCTGCCAAGATCTTCCAGCCCACAGCAAGGGGGGAATGTTGGAGAGACAGCATTGCTGCAGAGCCAAAGCCCTGGGGTGTGAGCAGCACCTTCCCAGGTACCACCAGAGCAGAGCTGGGGGAGAGCTGTGGGGTGAGAGCGAGATCCAGCTCAGCCAGACCGAGGCAGCGCCAAGAAACAAAACTGCCCTGGCTGACGGTGACTCGCCTTCCCCAGCACACCCCAAACCAGCCACACTTCTGCCTGTGCTTAGGCAACTTTTCCTTGTGTCTCCCTCCTTCTGTTTTCAGGACTTAGGCTACTTGGAACAAACCAAGTAATGATTTCACATGTAAAAAGCTGTGGAAATCTCAAGTTATCTATTTGAGAGACAGTATCTGCATGTGAAAGTGGCATTTTCACAGACAGCTGCCCATCTGATACATAGTAACATTCTGTTATTAAAAAACAAAGCAAACACTTTTCCACTCTTTAGGGAAAAATTATTTCCCTGAATAAAATGCTCTCAAGTTTCACCAGGATTCTGAAATGAAACAAGATTGTGGTTTTCTATATAATTAATTATAGCACATAATCCTAAATTATTTAGAAAGTTTGATGCACCTTTAAAATTCATAAATATATTCCATACTTATTTCCAGAACTGTTATAACAAGTACTGTTAATTTCTCTATTTTGATTAACAACTGTGAGGAAGATTAAAAAGCTTGCTTTTTATTTTTCCCCTGGCACTTTATTCCCAGGCACAATTCTACTTATTCAAGGAAGCTGCAGCACTTTAGAATAAAGTGGAGATTTATATCCCAGGTTTCACAAGAGGAAAAATTGGAAGCATCTCACTCTTTGCATATGTTTAGCAGGTTTCATTCTTTCCTGATGTATTCTAGTATATGATTCTGTGTGTATGTCTGCACCTATCCACATATACATGTGCGTATATATACAATTGTATACCAAATGGCACTGTTGTTTACTGTCATTTTACCACTTTATTGATCAAAATTAAATGGAAAATATCCAAATAAGTCCAACACAGAAATGTTACTGCTCCATATGCTGTTATTTAATATTTTTGTATTGTAACTTACTGTAACATTTTTTTAGTGCTACTTCTTTATAAAGGAATCAAAGAGAGAGGGCTGGGGCAGAACCCAGCAATTCAACAACTCAACAATATTCAAATTTACTATGAACCTATTATTTCTGAGGAGATTTCTTGTTTCATCTATTTCACTTCCAACAAGACCTTTGTTTGAACCATTAAGAAATCTATTTTAGTGACAAAATTCTTCCACAAATGTTTCAGAAATCTGCTCACTTTCAAAATGAAGTAATTGAATGTGATTTCCATTGTACAGTGGTTCAGACTGGGGCAAGACTGGGGCATTCATTTTCCAAATTAAACACCTAAACACCAGAAAACTGAAAAAACCCCGTAACTGAGTAATCATTTTCAAATACAAGTTCAAAATGAAAAGAAGCCTCCATTCAGTACCTTTCAGGGACTGGAAACTTCATGCGAATAAAAATTCATGGCAAGTTTAAAGAACTAAGAATATAAATTAAATCTCTTACCCACTTTTTTTTTTTTTTTTTT
>VZRH01008297.1:544307-606042 GCA_013397555.1 Urocynchramus pylzowi
TTTTTTTTTTTTTTTTTTTTTTTTTTTTAAATATTTAAGAATAGGCAGAAAGAATGGAGAAACTTTGCATGAACCCCTTTTGGCCTAAGCTTTCATCAGCAGGAGGGCTTGGTTGGTTTTTCTAACACTCCAGAGGGCAGACACTGCTGCTGTGGTGATAGACCTGCAGTACATTTGCTCAGCCTTTAATATGGACAATTGCATAAACAATTGTCTATATTAAAGGCTTTTTATTTTCTAGGGCCTTCCTGCCACTGCTGCCCTTCCACACTCTGTGGTCCTTTCTGACCAGAAGACAATCCTATTTGGCCAGTAATAGACTGGAGCAACATTGTGAACAGAATTAATGTTTTGAGCTCCCAAGGACCTCAGTCCCTCACGGACACAGGCACTATGGGCCACTTGCAAGGAATAAGGGCTGTGCCCTCAGGAGTGAAAATCCCCTTCCCCACCTCCTCTCACCAGCAGTAACACCAGGGCTTCAAACTTCATCCCTTCATTCAAAGGAATTGGCTCACACCTTGCAAAAGACAACTGGCACCTCTGATAATTCCTTTTTTTTTGCTATCCCCAACAAGCTGCAAAAACTTCATGTCTGCAACCAGCTAATGAAAAAAAAATCAGAAAACTTGGGTGAGAGTGTACCATAGCATCATATCTGTTGAGTGATTCATCTTGAAATGTTCTTCTTCACTTTCATTGTCTCACACCTGTGATGATCAAAAAAAAAAAAAATCTGTGCTATTATTTAACTAACCTGACCTTTTCTTATCAGAGATTTTTGGATGTTCTTCCGTAACTTTTGTGCATTCCATATCTGGATTTTCCATAATATAATTAGTATGAAGATATATAAAATAGAGGAGAAGAAACCTTAGATAAATAATATTAAATTAAATAATATTAAATAGAATGTGATGAACAAGTCAGTGTTTTATTTTGGTAATGTGAATCATTAGTTGCACTGATTTCCACACCATTCCACTTGCAGTCTTAAAGGAAAATAAAAATTATTTTCAGTAAAAAACATGACTTTTTTTTCACTCAGAATTCAGCACGGAAACAGCAAAACAACAAAACTAGATTACAAACCATTCAAAAATTGCTTGTACATGAAGGTAGTACAGGAAGAGACTGGGCATCAAACTCTCAATGCCTGAATCCATATAATGAAAAAGCACAAAAGCTACACATTTTTAAAGTCCCAGTGTACCAAAAAACTGAACTCCCCAGGAGAAGTGAGTAAAGACACAAGTATTTCAGAAGATGCAGTATTTCAGAAAAATATTCAGAAGTCAGGATTCAAAGGTAAATGCAAAGCAGCACTCCTAAAACTTGGGAAAGTAATGCATCAGAAATTACAGTACATAGATAAAAAATAAAGGAAAATTATAAAAAAGGAAAAAAATGCTGACAGGCAGCCATCTCACAGGAAACCTTTGAATCAATTTTCTAAAATGGCTAAACTGGGCACACAATCCCTATCCAAATGGTTATTGAAGAAGTGCTTTAAATTTATGAAGTCCACTTTCTCAGCAGCCTTATATCATTTCACAACTGAAAACAAAGTGCACCAAAAACTGCATCAGGGTGGGTGGTAAAGCTCTGATCTCTTACCAGGTTGCAAATGAGGGGAAAAAAGATAATACAGACCAAGTGAAGGTTATGACCTGAAATATCCTGAATCCATATTATAAAAGAAGCCTATCATTTTTTATGTAGCTTATTGCAGCTTCTCTCCTCAATTAACAGGAAAAAAAAAATATATACTGCTCAGTAGTACAATATTTATTATTCCATGTTAGCCATAGCTGTGCTGCAGCTTTAACAAGTTATCTCACCCTGAGAAAGTGCAATCTAATTCCAAAGCATCCCCAGTATGGGACCTGTGCCTGTCTGGCTCAGTGAAAGGTTTTCACTCACCCAAACCTTTCAAGCAGTTTTAAATAGACAGCCTGTTAAAGCCCATACTTTCATATCATTAGAAAAATAAGAATGCTTCTTTTTCCATTAGGACGTGCTCTTGCTTCTAACCTATATATGTCAGAACAAAATAATGAAACATTATTCAGGGAAAAAGTTATTTTGAGTAGGTTATTTGAAGATCTCAGAATCACCTTATTTTCCTTTCCCCTTCTTATCTCAGAAGCCTATATAATTGATGCATGGCACTAGAGCACATTTTTTTTACTACAGAAAAAGCATTACAAATTGTAAAAAAAAAAAAAAAAACAACAACATAAAAACCACCCCAAAAAGCAAAAAAACTACACCTTTTCCCATGTGCTAGAATATTTTCAGAAATTGATCAGAGCTTTAAACAAAATTCATCTCCAAAGGCAAGAGACTGCTGGTGACAACTTGAGACAAAACCATCAAAAGCAAGTCATCATCGACTCTCTTTTCCATCTTTCCTCCTCCCTTCCATGCCCCAACACTTCAGCTGAATGCTGTAAAGCTGATGGCATACACCTACTTCTCTGGGGAAATGCAATGATGCACTGTTCCAGTTTCATCACAGAAATGAAGTAAAATCCTGGAAACATAGAAAAGAGAGGATGGAACTGGGAGCAGCACTGCATTTGAATTAAGTGTGATTTATGGTCATCTCGGTTAAAAAAAACAGATAACGCATTAGCTGACGAAAAGTCCATTTGCCAACTGCTTTATTTTAATGAAAATATCACAGAAAAGTTATAATGTAAAAATTATGGAGAATAAAATGTTTTATATTCAAGAAAAAAAATCTGTAGAGATAAAAAAAGACTATTCCATCTGGAACCTGTGGTACTCTAAAATAAACCACAAAATTTAGCTATTATGCATTCTGAGCTCACAGGCACTGAGTTTTGTTTGATATTAAAGTGATAATAATAACTGAGTTTTCCAGAGATACTGGAAAACATATTATGCAATGGTGGCTCAGAGCATTTCAACAGTGTGTAACGTAAGGGTAGCTAATTTAAGCTTCCCATAAGGGTTTCCATGAATGGAAAGCATTTGTTGAAGGCTAAAGCTTTACTGTTTACTATATTTGCTGAAAAAGACATGACAAATATTTTGGGATTAAAAAAAGAGATATGACAAGATTTAATCAGAGAAGGGAAGGAGGATTCATAAGTCAGTACTCACAACATTCATCCATAACAACAGGTCAAGAATTAAAGTAAATAGAAATTAAAGTAAATGCAAAATCCTTGCATAAAAGGGAAATAATTTAACTAGATATCTGACTGTGGACTTCTATTTCCTTCTACAGAAATGATTTTATACAAGCAAAGAAACTTTTTGAACCTACTCTTTTGTTGCTTTGGACTTAGTGAAAGCATGTTCCCTAATAACACTGCACAAGCAAATCTAACCACAACCCATCATAAGAGACATGGCATCTATAGTACACTTTTTTTTTTGCAAACCACTTTAAGAAAACTTTCTTTAAGGTGTGTTAATTCATAGCATTGTTAATTGAGAACCAAAACAAAAACTGGAAGTTAAGCCAGCACTGGAAATGAATCCGTTTTCTATTTTTATTCTATTTGAATGATGTGAAATGAGTAGGTGTATCACCTTTCTGCTCTTAAACAGGTTTTTAAATAGACCTTTTAGGAATATGTTTATAGTTGACAAATGTGGCAGGGGGTTTTGAACTTAAAATGATGTTTCCTTCCCATTCACTTTCTACAAGGAGTCTCCAAGAGCACAGTGGCTGGCTACAAGAAGTATTTGTTGTAGTTCAGTACTTCTCCTCAAAACTTTTCAGTCTTATTCATTAAAAAAAAAAGCTGTGGCAGTTTCCCAAGTCACTTGCTCTGAATAGGAACTGATAGGTGTTTCACACTTCTGCTCAAGGTGAACATTCTTAATGTCCATTGAATGTAAATACTCAAAAAACCATTTCCACATTTCCACAAACAAATAGATTATTATTCATTTGGCCTATCAGTCTAGAATGAATGTAGCATTCTTCCAAATTCTGCACAATCTGTAGAGTAGCCAGTCATAAAGACAGCATGACTGTAATATTTTCCTCACTGAGCACTGCATGATACAGCTGGCAAGTCAAATTGGGACTTCTCTGGCTCCTGTACAAAAGGATTGTAAGCTGATAATATATATGCTGTTAAATGATTATTCAAAATCAGAATATTTGCAAGCAGGAGTCATACACAAGAAGGGATCCATAATACCACCAGGTGAGGCTCTTTCCAATTTCAAAGATAGCACTCTATCGATTTACTGGTAATAAAGTTTGAGTATTTAAATTTTTGTTATTGTTACTGGTTTCCTTCTCTTCTGACTTCCTCAGAACAACCTCTTCTCTTGTTCTGATGTTTCGGTTTTTTTAAGTATCCACACAATATTGCCTTCATTTCATCCTTGTCCCTTCTTCCCAACAAAATAAGCCAACAGCAAACATGATTTAATACTGAACCATCTTCCTCCTTTACTCTCTCCTCTTCCAAAAGCTCAGTGTTCCTGAGGGTTTCTCTGAATAATGACTCAGCCATCTCTGGAGTTTGACCATGTGGCTTTAGCTAGAAGAAATTCACCATAAATTATTACCTACAGTGTGCCATCAGCAACAATCCCTCTAATCCAATGCATAGCAGAGAAGCATCATTAACTAAGGGATTATTTAATTATATCTGAACTGGAGCTGATGCTAAATTCTCTTACATCCTGTTGGACTGATATTCTGCATAGAGAGACATCTAAGAGGGACACCTTTTGAGAAACAACTTGTGTTTACTCACTTTTGGCTTACTTTCCTTTTTTGAACTCTGCATTAAGACTCTTTTACTTTCCTCCCAGAGCAAGCAACAACACAAATAATGTATATCTAATCTCGCACTGAGCCTTTTACCCTGCAGGAAGATTGTCTTGAAGTATTCTCCTTACCCTTCCAATCTAACTCCACATAATCCCTTTGAAAAATTCTCCAGAGTTTGACTTAGTACATGGCATGAATAACAATTCATGTTGCATATTAATATAGCCAGGAAAAAAAAAATAATTTCTTCTACTAATTGTCTTCAACATTCAGAAATAATAATAAGGAATAAAATAAGCAAGACAGAAAAATGAGAAAAATATGAAACAAGGGAATAAAATAACTTTGGGACCCACAGCAACAACCTTAAATTCAGTATTAAATATTAGCTGCTCTTCCACGTGAGACTAATGTAAAGATTAATAGTCTGAATATTATCTTAGCAAGTCTCACATAAGCCCATTGACTTCACTGGAGTCATGTGCACCAGAGCAAGAAAGAACACAGTCAGTCTCATTATAAATACATACTGTTACATGCCCCGAAGCAAAAAGTTATGCTGTGGGAATGCATTAAAAATAAAGTACAAAAAATAAAATCTCAAACATTTAAAAAATAAGTATTCAGTGGTCTTTCCATCTGACCATTTCTTTCTGTGTTTTTAGACCTTTGGAGTGGTCAGAGAGTCTGAGCTAAAGCAATTAAATGCAATCCAGGTGCAAACTCTGTAACTGAAAACAGAAGTAATGATAATTGAAAATGCTGCAGTGAATCACTTAAGTCTGATTTTAACAGTTAACTAAGTAATTATAGCAAGGGCTAACCCTAGGTTTAAAATTTCAAAGTTGCAATGAAGAAGTTACAAGTTAAAAGAATGTCTGACTACATGAATGTCTGAAGTTTACTCTGCCTACGAGCAAAATGGGATTTAGAGTCTATGTGCACACACACATATATATCTATACATATAAACACACACACACATATTTCACCACAGATTTAAGAAAGCCTGTGCAGATACATTCTGACACAAACAGCCAAGATGACCTCTAAAGTGTGTTTGCATGGAAAGATCTAAAATTAAAGAGATGCTTCTAATACATAAACACAGGGCAACAATGAAAGCTTTTTTGGTTTTTTTTTGTTTCTAAGGTAGCAGAAAAGAAATCAGATTAAAGGCTGATTAATGTGGGCGCAGGTGGGAGGAAGAACCATTAAGATTGGAAAACACTAGTATGAATTTATAGGCAACTGAAGTCTTCTACAAGTCTTTTCTTTTTCCTGGACAAACACCTATAAGGCAGACAGCATTCATCAAATGGAAATTTTACAGATGAGTAAAATAACCAATTCAAAAGAGGCTATATATAGTATTACCAGAATTGTGCTGCTCTGACTCACCTGCCATTGTAAACCTCAGATTTTTTCTACATTACTGGAACCCACCCCCTCATCTACTTCTCCAATCTACACAGAGCCATTTAACATCATACCACACACTTAACAAAACTTATCTATCATTAAAACCGTGAAATAATTCTAAGCTGAGTTCATCAAGCAGATTTCTTCCCCAGAACCTGTAGGCCTGTTCAGTATTTTTTTGTCTAACACTTACAACAAACAGTTGCAATACCTATTTATAATTTTTGCATGAAAAGTACATATACATAGCACCTTAATTTTCTAAGTTGAAATTATATAGGACATGGTGGAACTTCCAGCTTGCATCTCTGATTGCAGCATTCTGACAGTAATCACTGGGTTTTCACATGCAAATCAGGGTGTCAATCTTACAAACCAGCTTTCCATGGGCATTAAGATCCACATGGACACTTTTGTATCCATACAGCTGTATGGATCACATGCAAAGAGCAGGACTGGAACCAAAATATGAAAAAAAATCCTGCATAATTTTTAACATATATATTGCTGTAATTACACATTTCCTATCTGGTCTATTTCTAACATCCTTGTTTCTGTTAGAAGAAGAATAACCAGAACTAATGTTCACACATTATAGTATTTTGAGGAGTTTCTTTTATCATTCCCCTAATCCTCTGTTCCAAAAAGATGCCACAGCACTTTCTTTTAATAGAAAGAGGAAAATTTACTCTTTGGTTTAATAGAAAACAAACAAACAAACAAACAAACAAGCCCAAACCATAAGGACAGTCCCAGACTGAACTGCAGGATGATACTGATACAAAATGGAAATAAAGTACAATTTTTAAAACAAGACAAAAACACTGCATTTTCCTTTCAGTGAAAACTTGGAATTAAAGTTGCATGCTTTCTGAAAAATGTGTGTTAGCCCATTTACTTGGATGGGGGAGACCTGCCCATTTTGCCAGCAGGTGGACTTTGGTTATTCTGCAGGCGACCAAAGCTGAGTTGGTGATTTAAAAATGTGGACAAGTGCCAAGCAAACCTCTTGCTCCAATTTCAGCCTCAGACCTGTCCACAGATTCTTTCACCATTTTTAGCTCAGTGGAAGAGTTTCCTTGTTCTCAGTAACTGACAAAGGTCAGGTACCTGCATTATTTACAAGCTTACAGAGTGCTCTGAGGCAATTTGGAGCCAGAAATACTATATGACTTAATTTAGTGACATCTTTTTGCAATTTCATTTCCAAGCTCAGTTTTACCAATTTAAGACTGTTCTTAAAGTTAGAATTGCAAATAGCACAATTAAGCCAGTCACTTCTGAAGTTAAGTGCAAAAAATGCAAGGTTATTCTAGTTATTCTACCACGATTTTTGGTATATAGCAGAAGTTGGTCATTTTTCATTTATATTTTACCTGATGTTCAGTGGAAATGAACAAATATGCAGCCATTACTTCTTGTTCACTAAGGGAGAAAAAAAGAGTCTCATCCATTTCAGTTAGATGGATTGGATTTCTTGATACATGCTATAACTTATTTTCTTTTATACATCTTCTGACCTGTGAATCCAGAGAGACCAATTAAAGAAACTGAGTGTAATAAGAACAAAGTTTTGGTGTGTTAAGAAATTAGAAGGCTGTTCTGACCTTTAATTATATATCTGAGGGGATGGGAAAAAAAAAAAAAAAACCCAAAACAAAACAACAAAGAAGTAATTTTAGTTTTCAGGAGGACCCTCAAAATACAAATGAGATTACCATGAGGCCAGGAACAGTAAACTTGATTTGCTCTTCTCAGGCATTTGCACCTCAAATCCAGCTAAATCAGGTGCTGGTTTCTGTGGCTGGTACAAAGAGCATGATTACTGGGGAGTTTCTATCTGGTCATTTTTTGTAGCTACAGTTAAGAACACATGAGCAGATGTATCAAGATAATTTGAGTATACTCACACCAGCTGGAAGTACAATGAAAAATGTATGTGTCCTGGTGGAGACAACATACACTGATGAAGTGTAAAGATGGGGTGAGCTTGAGGATAACTCCATGGTTACATAAATCCTGTAATTGCCTGGGTTGGAAGGGACCCCAAAGATCAGCTCGCTCCAGCCCCCCTGCCATGGACAGGGACACCTTTCACTACACCAGGCTGCTCAGAGCTCCATCCAACCTGGCCTTAAACATTTTCATGCCACCAAGAAGAAAACACACTCCTGCAGACTTCCCTCAGCTAATGAATACAATTCTAGGGGCTTTCTTTCTAGATGGATCCTCTATGTTAATAGACTTGAATAAAAATCAGACCTGAAGTACTAGAGGTAGTTTCTGAATTCTACATTTACTAAGTTAATTAAATTTAGCCACCCTGTTCCCCTATAACAATTTAAACAACAAATGAAACAGTCACATTTTACTGCCATACACTTTCAGCACAGCACTATCATGAAGACCTCATGCCAAGCTTCTCCTAGTGTTAGGGAAAAAAGAGGCAACATAAGACACTGAGTGACCACCAATAAATGCCAGAAGCCAATAAACAACAGATAAAATAAATATAGATGAACAGAAAGAAATACAAGTGGGAAAAATTTTAAAATATATCAGTAGTTGTTCAGAAATGCAAATTAGAAATTAGGAACTTTCAGGAAAACAACACTGAACTCATTTTGCTATTGTCTAAATCCATGGTTTGTCCACCATGCTGTGTGTCATCTTGGTGTCCTATCTCAAAATGGGATACAGTAGAACTAGAAATTATTTGTAGAAGGTAAACTTAAGGTGGACAAAGTTAAAAAAATTCTGTACCAAAAAAAATCCCTACACAAGGCAAAAAAAACCCACTTCAGTCTCTTTCCAGAAAGACATAGCTCAGGGGAGAAATAACAAATGCCTATAAAAACACAGTCCTCAAGGTCAAGGTGATAAAAATTGATTCTTCACTCTGTCTTCCAAAATAAGGAGCAGGCGGCATCAACTGAAACTAACAGGAAACAGCTTCAAAACCAGATGACGTGACTCATCACCCAGCAAACAGTTGATCTGTGAACTTCCTTGCTAATGGATGTTTAGAGAGGCAAAGGTTATATCTAGATTTAAGGAAGACTGAACACATTTGAGAAGAAGGAGGTTGTTAAAGATTAATAAGTACACAGAAACTACATCCAGCCCTGCAGCACTTCATGTAAAGAAGAGCTGGAAAGGTAAAATAGATACTTCAGCCACTTTTCACAGCCATCTTTGTGCACAGAATAAGGGTCTAAATGGACCTCCAGAGTGACCTGCTGGTCACCCTGATACTGAGTTGGATATAAAACTGTAGTATTACAGTAAAGATATAACATCTTTCTGTACTATTAAAGGAAACTTAGCAAACCAAAAAACTGCTACATTTAATGCAGAGTAGAACGGTAAACTGAACTGCTTGATAAAGCTCCACCTGCAAAAGTATTTGGAAATGTTGAATCTCTGCCATGTATTTAAGAATTTTATATTGCTCCACTACTCCCCAGCCATTCTGAACGTAGAATTTTAGAGCCATTACTACATAGCTGAAGTACTTAGGAAAAAACTACAGATTTGCTATTAATTTTTTGTAAGCAACATCTGGCCATTCTCTCACCACACTCCTGCATTCTGTATTTTTGTGGATGTTTATTTCAGTTCTCTACATAAAATAGAACAGAATCTACCAGCTCCTATTAGATATTGTTTCTTTCTCTGTGATCATAGGTACAGTCTACATCCTGATCTTACAGTCTATCCAGACAAGAAGCTACAGGTAGATGTTGGGATGATGGGGTGGACAGGGAAGGTACAACACAAAATAACATTTTCCAGTGAATTTTCCATGACCATGTACTGTAAGTACTTCTAACTTCCACAGCAAAAATGAATAGTCTTTATAAATTACTGATAAAGGTAAAATTTAACTTTCAAAGAAACAAATCAACACAGATGGAATATACTAAATCTCAAAAAAATGTGTTGGGGTTTTCTGATTGTTTGTCTTTGTCTGGGTTTTGGTTTTTGTTTGTTTTTTTTTTTAAATCCATTATGTTTTGGTGAAGGAATGTAGGAATACAGAGAAATATCTCCTCCAAACCCATGTCTTCTGGCAGAAGACACTAAGATGCAAAGGATCATAGCCTGTCTGCCTGTCCATACCTCAACCATTTCACATTTTAATAAGTGCAAGACTGAATTCTGAAAAATATTCTTCAGAAGATGAAGCCATTTTTAATGTTTTTTTTCCTCATTTTTTGTTGCTATTTTCTCTACCTTACACTATCAGGAATATGACAGCGGGAAACATCATGTTTTAGCCAGGAACACACATCTTGAAAGCAGATGGTAAATAAGCTTACTGCAGAATCATAACAGACTGATAGAAATAATCATGTCTGCAAAGCTACCTCAGAGCCAGACAAACAAAAGAAATATTTTTATGGCAAAGTTTACAACTGAGAACATTTTCTTCGCATTACAGCCCAGATCCTACAGCAGTGATAAAACTGAGACATGCACCTGAAATTTTATTGTGTTTTTTGAGCAGACTGTGCCTGTGGCAGACACAGGCCTATGGAGCTGAAGAGCAGGGATGAGCAGGATGGTGAATGGATTCAGAGACCTTCTCAAGACCTTGGAAAAGCACAAGTGGATTTCTCTGTCTGGAGAAGTCCGCTGAGGCCAGGATAAGAACTGTCCCTGCATGTGGTAGTAAAACACCTGCACAGTTGGTTAAGTGTGGTTGTAAAACACCCGCACAGCTGGCTAAATGTGGTTGTAAAACACCTGCACAGCTGGCTAAATGCTGCTCTCTGCTCCATCCCCACCTCTGAGCACACTCAGTGTAGGCTCTCCTACTGCAGATGCCTTCACAGCCTAAATGCCCAAATTGTTACAGCATGCAGGAAGGAACATTGGGCTTAGATTGGTAAGATTCTGCTGAACTGAATGTGCTTTACATATCAATTTTACTTCTCTTCTCTCAGTAGGAAAAAATGGAAGGATGTAACAATGCTTTTAAGAAACCAGCTGATGATTGAGATTAAAGAACTCCTCAGAAGGCTGTGAGGTTACTCCCTGTGTTAAAGAGGATCTGTCTGCCTACATAAAGTACTCTCAAAAGTAGAAAGACTCAGACAAAGCTTTTCACACTCTGAGAGAGATTTGATCTGTGCATCTCAGATAAATGAAATGTTAGCTGGAACTCTGAAACTCGTTCAGTGCAGCATTTGCCTATGGATCATTTGTTACAATTATGCTACTTAATGTATTCTAATAGCATTCATCTTCCTGAAGCACGTGAGCTGTTTATAAATAGCCTAGATAACATGATGACAAACAACACATGTTTATGAAAAAAATTTTGTATTTCAGCTCAAGATACTTTATTATCACTTTATTACAAACATCCAAAAAAGTCAAAGTAAAGCACCACAAAAAGATGCCTTATTTAAATTAATCCACATTGGAGGTACATGCTGGATATAAGTTTTTCAATGTTGAAATTACAAAGCACTAGCTAGACAGGTAAAAGTGTTTTTACCTATGAGCTGCTATCACAGAAAAATGAAATCCCAGAAAGGATTTTGCTTCCAAGCATTAGTAATTTCATAACTTGCAAATGCTAATAAAGCTCCTAAACAAAGGACTTCCTTTTGAAGCTCTACTAAATTTTACTTGCTCCACCCTTTTTTTCTTTCTTTTTTTTTTTTTTTTAATATGATGGAGAACAATTTGGCTTTTGTCCTAAGATGGGGTTTTGTGGGTTTGTTCTTCAGTGTGAGAAACGTACAGTTTACTTCCAGTGGAAAAAAGGGAAAGAGTAACAGATGAGTAACAGAGAAATGGCAAGATGTGAATGATAATAAAATATATAGAAACAGACTAGGCTATGTGACAGGGCTGAGTTGGACAGCATGGCAGACAGATGCAAAGTGAGTTTGTCAGACCTAGTTACAAGCTACTGCAACAAAAATGATGAAATCCAAACAATTAAAACAAAGCAAGGAAAACTCAGAAAACATTAGCCCAAACCAGGTACCTTTTCTTTTTCCTTTTAATTACAATTTCTTACTTTAGAACCCGATATAATGAAATTAGTTTGGCTGAAAGCCACCAAATAGCCGGATTTCTACAGCACATCATCTCTAAGGCTGAGAGAGCTAAAAGCCTAAATTTCAAAGAAAACCCTATTTCTGTCTTCCAGCTACATAGTGGGAGGGTATAGGTATGACTGTTCTCCATGCAGAGTGACAGGATGAGAGATAAGGGATACAAGTTGGAATGTGGGCGATTCCAGATAAATGTATGGAAATTTTGTTCCCTTAAGGGCCCTAACACACTGGAACAATTTGCCCAGAGGCACCGTGGAGTTTTCATTTCTAGAGATATTCAACAGTCAGCTGGTCATGATCCTTATAAACCTTAAGTTTTACAAAACCAAGCCTGTCTGTGTCCAGGAAGTGTTTGGACCACACTCTTGAGCACAGGGTATGATTCTTGGAGAGTCCTGTGTCGGGTGAGGACCTGGACTTGATGATTCTGATGAGTCCCTTCCAACTCAGCACATTCTAAAGGAAAACCAACCCACCTAAAAAGCCTAACATATTCACAAAGAGTGAAATGCTTAACCTCCAGCACTTTAACAAGTGCTCATTAGCAACAACACAGTGTACTTGGGATTTAATTCCAGTGGATGGCTACAAACTTCCAGCTGTTCAGGTACGTGTTAGAAAGCAAACAAAATTGTGCTGTTAACACAATTTAGTTTACTAATAACACTGAACAAGCAGTGACCAAGTTACACAATCAGTCAATAAATCATAACAGCATGAACACATGTAGTTCCTCCCTACATTTTCCTAGGAAATTACTGTCACCTTTCTCAAAGACATGTCTAATACAAATCAAAAGTTTTCTTCCTGCCATTCAAAAGGGCAAATGTGATGAATGAACTGATTCCCAAATCCCTGCAACCATCTTGCAAACTGTGATGATGACACTGCTTAGCCAGGCTTGAGTTTCTGTTCCCACCTTGTTTGTTGGCTGTGTCTCAGCATTAGAATCATGGGAATCTAATCTGGAAAGCCAGTGAGCCACAGAACCACACTTACCCCCTGCTCCACAAATTGTCTGTTGGGTGGATTGGAGGAAATGCTGTCTATCAGAAGGAGTGGGAATCCAACACCAAAACAAACTCACAGAAACCTCAAACATATGGACCAGCAGTTTACATCACCCATTTCAACAGGATTCCTTAGAGGAAAAAAACCCCAAACAGCCCACAATCAGCATGCAGAATTCCATATGGACACTAATAAAGCAGCAGAAGTCATAGTTACTCCAGCTTGTGCTTAAGCAAGAATACTGTATTATAAACAACTTTCAGCATCAAGTCCAAGAAAATGTAAGCTCAGACCTTAATATTTATTGAATTTGTTATATTTTTTCCTATTTTTTCATTAAAATATGAAAAAAAAAAAAGAGAGAGAACATACATTTTATAGGCAAAGGAACATCTGCCATATGCATTTGCAAAAATACTGAAATTACCTAAAAATATTTTACAAAAAACCCCTGAAATACTCATGTGAATGAGTTAAATACCAAGTTAAATACTTCTATCACTTTTCAAGGAATTATGCTTGCTTAGCATGAAAAAAAAAGCAGTTACCTAGAATGAAATTCTCTCGTGGTAAGCTCCTCTCCTTTACCTTACACGGAATTGCACATTAAATCTACATTAAAAAACAAAACTCCCCCAAATAACCAACAAAAATAAAAAATCCAAACAAAACAAACCAAAACCAAACACCAAAGAAACCCCACGGAGGAAACAAACAAGAATTTCAAACAGACAAGAATTTCAAAGCAAGACTAATACTAAACAGTGATCACAGCACGTTCACAGCCATAGGTACAGAAATGCTTTAGAGAAGTTACTTTTCTTTCTGTCTCCCTGGATATGTAAAAAATTCAAAAGGATGCTTTAGCTTTTATGAGGAATATAAAACAGCAACCGCTAGTTTTGCATGCTTGTCTAAATGTAAATGTAATGGCATGAAACTATTGCTGTTATGCATTCAAAGCCATTTTCTAAACCATCCCAACTGCCAAATCAATCACTGTATTATTAATGTGTCATGTGTGATGTTTTTGAAAAGCTAAATATATCAAAAAAGTCTAAATTACTCTGTTTTACTGTTCATGTTTTTTATTATACATAATAGGTTTCAAGCTATTTCTAAGTATGAACGTAAAGCTCTTTCAAGAAACACTACAAAGATGCTCTATATCTAAAGTTCCTGGGCTTGGTATGAATCTTGCATTTCAAGAAGCAGAAAAAGAAAAGCAGGCAGGTTAATTCCCTGTTGGTCAATCTTGCAGCCCCCACCCACTGATTCACTCGAAGCTCCTTCAAGTGCACAAGACTAAGCAGATATTGAGTACTGTCAAAGCTGAAAAATCCTTTTCCTTGTGGAAAACCACATTCAGTCCACTAGTAAAAAAGGATTTTTCCAGTGATTGGATTATCCCCTGAATATATGATAAAAATTAAACAAGGAAGATACAGTTACTAAAATGCAATTTTTTTGGCTGGCTGAATATCATTAATTGCCTTGCTCACATTTTGCACTCAGCGGTCATTACTGGAAGGTTGTTATTTTATAATTATGACTTTAATATTGAAATTCAACATACTTGAAATACTAATTTCCTGCATTCTGACCCTTATGTCTTACTGCTTTTGCACCAAATATACATTTGAAGACTGGTATTAGATATGATAAATACATTTTTAAAAAGCAATTATATATATCTCATTGTCAAAACCAGACACTAACTGTTAAAAAGATTCAACACATTAAATGCAAAAAAAATTGGCAAAAACTAATTAGAGTAGATGACATTCACAAAAAGAAAATAATTGTATGAAGACCTCAAAAAAGAAATTAACAAAATCATCCCATCTTTGATATACTGATAGACTCATCTAGGATGAAAAGAAGTCACTGAAGAATTTAAGATGGGAACACGCAGTGTGATTCCACTCAATTAAGCCTACAATTATTGCCAAATGATTCTTTTCTGCTGAAGATAAAAATGATCTAATAGTATTGGCAAGACACTTCACAACACTCAGAAGGTTAAAAACTTTATGAAAAAAATCAGATTCTTCTTATATGTATTAATGACAAAAATAAAACCCCATGTCATGGCCTGTCAGATTATTCAGCTATTTCTCTGTATGGCAAGATTTACATACAAATACAGCTCAACAGAACAGGAGGAGGTTTGAGTGCAGAGGTAATGAAATCTTTTTTCTTTCTGCATTTTCCCACAAACCTGAAGATATGTGAATTAAAACACTAGAGCGGACAAACAAGTTTGGCAGATTTTGCATGAGGGATTAAAACTGACTCACATGCTATTTCTGTCAGATGTACCTGAACACTTTACAGGCATTATTAAAATGCAAATTATTACACGTGAAATTCAAGGCCCTGCTGGGGAAATATCAGAGTTGCAAATATAATCTGTTGTTGCTCTGCAGTAACATCAAAACCCCCTGAATACCAAGTTACATGGCAGTCAGTAAAATAGAAATAAGAGAGGTGACTTAGAAAGAACAACCTGACCAGCTTCTCCTTCCCCCCCCCCCCCTTTTTGAAAATGGTTTATTTTGTGGGATTCCTTGAATACACAGATATTGCAATAATGAAAATGAAACTGGATAAAAATGAAGCTTGATTAGTAAACATAAATATGGCTAATTGCTTTTGTTTGGGTTTGTCAAATATTCTTCTGATATTTACAATCCAGGGTAATGGTCAGAAAGTGATTCTTCAAGAATCTGAAATTCTAGATGTTGTCCTAGAAGATGCAGAATCTTATTCCCAACCCACCTCAAGCAAACTTCTGCCTGAAGTCAGCATCTTGTGCCTTAAGCTACACAGCAAGCTGGAGTATATAGCAACCAAAATTTCCAGCGTTGCTTTTTGAATATTTTAATTTTATGGGTTATATTGATCCATCCTTAGTTTATTTACCATAGATTTCCGACTTGTTTCACAACAGAGTAAGCAGAGAAATAATGGTAATAATGGCATGAATTCTTTAAGTTTATGTAAGGATTAGCACCAAGCAGGATTTTTAGATTTCATTACAAGCCATACAAAAAAGACATCATCATCAATTAAAACCCCCACATTATCTGTGGTCAAGGTAAAACAAAAGAAAGTAACTTGCAGAGTGTTTAATTCTAAACTATGAAATCTATGATTTTCCCAACACCATGCTTATACTATTCTTAATTAATTTATACACAAGAAAATGTTTGAACAGGACAAACCATTTGTGACCTTCTTAATAAGATTTTAAGACAGTCCCCCACTGCTTACATGAAGTTGCACACAAACTAACACTGAAGGTGATGCAGTAGCAATTCCTACCCCACTCCCCAAAAAAAAGATGGCTCTTCCAATAATTATTTATCTTGCCATAATTTCTCAGACAAAGTACCTTAGTTCACATGCATCTTTTGACACTGTTCTTTATTCCCCTTTTCTCCATGGGGAAAAATGAATGCAGGAAAATAGATGTTTGCTCTGCTTCCCTTATGTGGGAGCAGAATTTTCTTATCAAGAGCTGATTTACCCCAGGGCAACCTCTCAGATGGCCTAAATTCTGGATATTTGTCTCAGATACTCATTCCGTGTTTCCTGAAGGGCTTCTGGATTTAACATTGCTGACACAAGCTCCTTTAAAGGAAAACCTCTAATACTGACAAGCAAGTCAACAATTGTTTCTGTTTATCATCTCAAGCACCCAACTCCTTTGAGGCTTACCCTGCACTCCAAAGCAGTTCTTTCCCAGATTTAAGGACCTATACAGTGCTTTCAAGCCCATCTCAATCACCCTGTATGTGTGCATACCAATTTAATGACAGCAGCTTTAGAAGATGACACATTCCAGAGCTTAGCAGCTGCACTAAACAGCCAAGCAGTTTTTTGAGTGAGAACTGCATTGTTTCTAACTACAAAATTCAGCACATTTTGACAACACTTAGAGACTTAATTTTCCTATATGTAGGATAAAAATCTCCTTTGGAAAATGCACAACTGGGACTGCAGGTAGAAATCACTCTTCTTTAGGGCAAGATTTAAAAAAAAAAAATAAAAAGGTTTCACAGTGTGACCAAGCACCATGACAGGGCATTGGGACCATGTGGCATAATCTGCATCCCTCAGTCACTAAAACTCCACCAAAAGGGTCACAAGAAGTCTGATTTTAACCTTATATTATGCCTGCTTTGAAGAGGACATTGAACAAGATGTCCCTGACCTGAGAATGCCAGGGAAGTTTTCTTAAGATCTTCCCGGTGAAAAAGTAATTACACAAAACATTTCTATCAAGCTCTGCTTCCAGTACAAACAATAGAAGATTTTGATTACAATTCCAGTAAATATCAGTATTTTCCAGAGCTTTATTTTGCACTACAGATCATATACTGAACCACTTCCTATTTGGAATGAAGGGATGTGCCCAATACTCCCTTGAAATGCTTTTCAGCCACAAATCTGCTAAATGCCAGCCCTGCCAGTCTCACTGAGCTGGCTGTAATTAAACAGACAATATAATAGCTGTCACCATTGTACACAAAGCATCCACTTGGAACCATACTAATAGAAAAACAGAACTCTATGTTCCAAACTGACCAGGAAACAGAATGTTTTATACTCTGCAATCTCCCAAAGTAATCTACATGTTATTTTTTTTAAAAAAAAAGTCAAATTCCTTCCCGAAGTAGCATAGATGCTTTAAAAAAAATCCAACCAAAGAAACAAAACCACAAATCCCTTCCAACCACTAAACAAAGGAAACAAACATCTGATTAAATCTGCTTAATTTGTTTTTTTCTTAATTTTCTAGTCTACTACATGTTCCTTGGGTCTCCAATTTTCACTCTTTTTCAAAAGTACATGAGAGTACATGAAAGTACAAAGTTAATTCTACTTTGGTACTTTGAAAACATAAGCATTTATTTTCACTAAATCTGTCTTCTAAAAGCAAACTAATCTGTTGGCCTGTCAATGACCATGGTAATGTATTAGGAAAAAAAATTAAAATTAAAAAAATATGCTAATAGATACCTTACATGTCTTTCAGAATCAAATAATTCTATGCCTTTGGCATTTAGCTTTCTTAATATAAAATTTTAATAAATATTTCATAAGAAATATTTATTATTCACAGACAGAAAAAGTATTACTGTTTAATTCTGCATTTTTCAAAGGCAAAAGAAGCTTGCCAAGAGCTGGTTAGCCAACAGACTGAGAGCCCTCTTCTTCCTCACACTGGCACTGCAGAATATTTTTTCATGCTTATATTCATTCATCATGGTGAGGGTTGCCTGACAGTGCTTTGCAAAGTGGAACAAACTATCAGAAGCAAGATGCTCCCCATTAAAAACTACAACACTGCTTACTTTTGCAGCTCTCTATTAGCAAAACAGCATTGGAAATTCTAATAAGAAAGCAACTAGAAAGCAAAGTGGCATTTCACTGAAAGGTTCAAAAAGGCCAGCTCACATATTTAGACTGTTTAGGAATGGAATTGCTGCATGGTCAGCACATAGAGCTGCCAGGATTTCAACTACTGCCACTCACCAGGACTTTCAAATGACAGCCACAGGCCCACACTAATTTTTGTTGTTTGTTTTATCAGAGACCACCTACTCAAAACCAGATCACTTTACAAGCAATTTTTTTCATTATATTATTTTATTCTTACTATTTTAGCCCCATATGAGGAACTCCTTTATAATTCATTCCCTTTCACTGAGGCAGTACTTAATCCCAGCCCTACAGTTGTCTTGAAATCTGTAAAGCACAACCCCGACTGGCACAAGTAAGCAGAGTTCTGCTCAGATTAACTAAAAAAAAATATTTCAGTGGTGCTTACAATTTAATTTTTAAATTACTATCAAAAATAGCTTGAAGTAGCTGAACAATGGAACAAAATAGTCTTTAGAAAAATCAAAGAAAATTAAACTCACTGCAGTGCTAAGTGTCAAAGTGCATGGAGGAAAACAAAGTAGCGGGTAGCTAACTGAAATTTCTATCACCTTGCAGGAAAGGAAGAGTTCCCAGCTATTTGCTTTGTTCAGTGCAGAGTAACATTGATACACTATGACCTTCAGGGGTATTTCAACTTCAAACATGAAAACAAAAAAACCCATGAACGTTAATGTTACCCCTTCCAGAAAGGTAAATAAATGCATGGTACTCAAGTTCTCCACAGAGAACACACTGCCCAAGGGCACAGTGCTGAACCTGTCTGTGATCCTAGATCAGCCAGGAAAGGATGACAATCACCTGAATAAAATTAATTTCTGACTGAGGATCAAACAGATCCTCATAACTGAACTTCATAATGGAAGTCAAGCACCACGAGCTGCACTCGAGTTGGTCTTGCCAGGCTTTGTGTGCTCTGTTCAGAGGAACCAGCAGAGCCCAGAACACAAAATCAGAGAGAGGACAGAAGTCCAGGTGTGGAAGGCTTGGCTTAGCCAGCAGCACTGATCAGGCTTCAGAAGGATCAATAGCCTCAGATCTTGGTTCTGTAGAAGTGCCCTGTGTGCATGGAATCTGTACCTTCTTTCTTTAACTCCAGCTCAAAATTTTGGGACTTCCCAAATGAGCTCAGAATTGAAATGGTCTTCCCCTTCCTTCCCAAATGAAGGTATCTGTGAAGTCCTTGTTATTACCTCTGTATTGTAAACTGCCTCAAATACTAAGTACAGTCCCAATGCCACTGTAAGTAGGAATTATCCCCAAAATAGGGACAACACATCCAATTGTGGACACTAAAGCTCCAAAGGATCCCCCAGAACATTGCTGCCATATGTGGCATCAAAACATCTGATTTAAGATTCATGTATTCTTTTTAGATCTAATTTATACACTGCCAACTAACTGATCTTTAGCAAACCTTATACATTAAGCAATGCAAAGTAGCACAGAAACATGCACAGAGGTCAGGTAACTTGAAAGAAGACTCAACATGATTTTTTTTTTTTTTTTTGCAACATACAGCATATTTGTGGTATGGAACATCTGCAGAGACCTGCACATAAAAAAAGTGTAAATACTTCCCTAGAATGCAGATCTGATAAAAGCTTGAGATAATAGATGAAAGGAGGAAGAAAACATAAGCAGAAAGAAAAATAAATCTAAAAGCAGGGAGGAAAAGAGAGAAAAACATTTCTTGCAAGAGCAATTTTGGAACAAGGTATCTTTAGAGCTCACTGGTTTCAGGCTTTGATAGCCCTAGATAATCTTTAACCCTCAAAACTATACAAGAATAAAACATCACTAAACTTCCAAGTACAAATATATCCTAATCTAATTATTCTGGGTACGTTTGTAGAATTCTTATGCAGCCTAGAGCTTAAAATATTTTGTGTTTATGGCAGCAGATGGGCTCTATTTCTTGATAAATCTGGTTTGGATGAAAGATAATGTCTAAAACTAGAACATTACAACACATACCTTTAAATGTAAAAATGTGAGATGACCTTTTATGTGTCATGTCTGCACAATACGCTGTCAAGTTGTTAAAAAAAAAAGATGCAGAATGCAGGGAATAAGGTAAAAAAGTATAAGCAAACCAAAGGCACACTGCTTTCTTAACACTTACAAAAGATACACACATTAATGTTGAGATTCTGTGTCCACAGCAAGAGGTAACTTTCTATAGCATAAAACTTTGGTAAAAATCCATAGAGATAGTATAGGTTTTTACAACAATTTAAAATGTGGCAAATAATGCAAAATTTTTGCAAACCACGTATTTTTACTTTAAATCAGAAGTTAATTTAACATTGCTGATGCATATAAATTATGTAAGTGATCAGTGATTCTTGCAGTATACTAATAAATATAATTTGAAACTCTGCTCAAGAAGCAGGAACTGCCAATAAAACCTATCCCCAAACTGTTATCACCTCCAAAAAGAGGAAATTATCTGTATGGAAAAAACTACCTACATGCTCTTGCTTTTCTTCATGTGGCATAAGGATAGTTTTCAGGCTGTAGAGTTGTCAAAAATTTAATTTGTGACTGAAAAACTAAATTAATTCCTGAAGAGGCTGTAGAGAAGACATGCAGACTGTAGAAGAAAGTGGCTGTTAAACACTGCAGAATTCTTGACTTTCTGGAACGATCCTACACATTGGAAAAGTTAGATGTGCTGTCTATCACATCCTGCTTCCCTGTGGCATAATTTTTTGCTCCCTGTAACCAAGTTACATGGAGCTCTACAGCAAATCAAACTTCTTGCTATTCACAGCGTAAAATAAAATAAAAATCTCCACAATAACTAGCAATGCTAAAGCTACAAGAAACAAATGCCCCCAGGCAAGAAAGTCACAGCTTATTTTTTACCAGCACAGAACAAGGTAATAGTGTCTAAAAGGAAGCCAACAGTCCATCAGAATTGCTGCTCTCAGCAGATGAGCATGGTCACATCCATGGCTGGGTAGCTGCCTCTGACACACTGAATTTAACCACAATCAGCACACAGGCTGTTTGCAAGGCTGCTGCACAACAGTAGCAGTGTCCTTGCCACATGGTTCATCAGAGGAATAAACTGAGTCAACTTTGGTAATAAAATTCAAAGTGTGAAGTAAAAGTTACAATTTACTGATATTTATTGCTTAACATATCTTCTTCTTGAAGCAAAAATGGTTTAGCTTTGAGTCAGTGGTGTGTTCATCAGAATTTCAGCAGGGTACTTTTGACTTTAGGAACTTGAATCAGGCAGTCCTCACTAATTACTATGTTCAGATTTGAGGAAGAATGTGACCACATGAGCCACTGTCCCTCAGAAACAACCCCAGGCCACAGGGGGTCACAGCTCATGCTACCAATACAAATGTGCAATTCCCTTCATCCAGTTCTCTGTTAAGTCATCATCTACCTTTGCTAAATTCACCCTCAGCAATTTCAAGCCAGCTTGGCTGATTTTGAACAGATAGGATTTTTCACACATTGCAACACATCATCAACCACAACCTACAAACAAAGAGGTTTTTCACCTCAGGTGTTTTTAAAAAACCTGCACGATCAAACCCTAAGTAACTAGGAAAGAATAAAAATTAAACATTCAGATATTCACAGAACCATAATCTAGGCAACAACTCTAACTCAGTAGTTCAGACCCCATGAGCTCATAATCCAAGGTGATGGTAAATCCTCTGACAAGTCACACTGAAACACAAAATACAGAAGGGAAGGATTGCTCCCTTTGACCTGAATGAAGCACAAGCACTGAAAAAAAAAAAAAAAAGAATTGCTTGAAATATGTCAAGTTTAGGAAACACTGCAGTCAAATCACAGCAACAAAATCTCAGAGAAAAGGCTGTCCTGCTGTGGTGAAGCTCTGCAAGGCAAGGAGAAGACATTAGCCTCAGTGTCACTGCTGAATTCACAGTTTTCCATTGTCTAAGATCAGTAAATCAAACTATAGGCAAGAGATGTCAGCCACTGAGAGCCAGGCAGGTCTCCAGCAGGAGAGGCGAGTGCAGGCTCAGGGCTGTTAATGAAGCTGGGTGTTGATCCCTCCCTTAAGAAAGCAGAAGAAATCAATATAACTGAATTCTGTAGCTATTTCCGTGCTCTCAGCAATGAATCTACTTGTGCTAGGGGCTTTCACATGGGGGATTACAGGAATTAAAACAGAAACCTTTTATTCATGAAATAAGTGGATAAGTGTTGAAATTATAACAGAAACCTTCAAGGTTGAGACCTAATAGTATGTCTGGAAGGAGCCCTTATCTTTTACAGTGTGAAGTAAGTCTAAATTAAAATGATTCTATAGTTCAGGCAGCTCAAATCAAGTACCAAAGAGAATTGATCCCTCCTCCTACTTGCAGTAATTCAGATCAATGCCAGTGGATAAAAGCCCAAACATGCCTTCTACTGAATAAAGCACCATGGGCCAGGAGGACTGAAATGCATCATGTCTGACACCTCAGCCTCTGATGAAAGGGTGGATTCTTGCACAAGATACTCTTCTCTTGACCCTTCACATCACTTGTACATGGCTGAAAATACAAGGCACCTAACCTATTATTTCATCTCCAGAATTGTTTATATGCTCTGAAAGAGAGGCAGGCACTTACCCAGCAGAGGCAAATTACCAGGCAGCAATAGATACAATACTGCACAGACACACAACAAACTGGCACACAGCCCAGAACCCTACAGAGAAAATAATAGTTTTGGGTCTAAAAGCCTCAGAAGACCATCAGGGTTTTGCACCAAAGAACAGCAACAGGAAACTAACTGTTCTGTAGTCCTGAACTTTTATTTAGTAGCAGAGGCTGGCTTATAGGTTACAAATTACACATTACACATTTATAACGGTTTATTAAAATTTGCCTACAAAATAATGAATGCAAATTCTTAAAATCTCCTGCTTATCCAAACAGCAGGTTCAGGCTCAGCCCTTGAAAACTTCACTATTTGCTTCTCTTATGCTGTATGTACCACACAGGCTGGAAGCTGGGACTGAGGTGTTCCAGGGATTAAAGAAAGCCTCTGATCTTCAGGCAAAGCTCTTGACCACCATGGGCATCAATTTATTAGTTCTGTTGGAAAAGGAACACAGAGGAGTGTTCTGCTAGAATGTTGTGTACATCAACAGACAGTCAAAACAGAAACGTGTGTGATTCACGTTTTCTTTAACACACGAGGGAAGCTCCCCAGGATGGAATTTTCCACGTGTGTCACTGCCTGCAGCTTCAGATGCATTTGGAAACTATTTTTTTTTCCTTAATGCAAGAAACACAAACAAAACCCACCATGTGATGCAGACCACTGAAAAATACTACTTTTTTCTCTTTTTTTTTGTTTAGTGCAGACATTTCTACTGCTGACTTAACAGAAAAGTCACAGCTTGATTATCCAGAAACATGACATTTGCCTTTAAGGGAGCTGAGGGCCTTTTTCCAGAAAGTTCAGAAAAAAATAAACATAAAACATGCATAGGCTCACACACAAATTTTATATATATATATATATATATATATATATATATATATATATATCTATCTTGGTGTGTTGTATACAGGAATGCAAAAAATTCCAGAAGTAGATCAGGATGACTTAAATAACGCAAATTATTTTCTCACTTAGTATTTCACATAATTGACTTCTTTTAGTAGTACATCCAAGCAAGAACTGTTTGTGCAATAACAATCATGTTCAAAATTCAGGCACAGGTTCATATTTGACACCTGAAGTCCATTTTACATGTACATGCTCTGTAAGTTAAAAGAAAAAAACATGTCAATAAATCTTTCCTGCCAAAATTCTCAGTACTGTATGCAGTAGCAATATACCTGGTTATCACATAGAGCATGATCAACAAAATAGTGCCTTTTTAAAAAAGAGAAGAAACCCCCACCACTGAACTGGATAACAAAATGAGAGAGGAAAAAAGAATTTTAAGAAAATGGGAGCATTCTCCATATTAAAAGGTGTCACCTCTTGATTATCTCATATAAGGCAATGTCTAATTGAATTTACAAAAGTCAATTCCATGGAGAAGAAAGAAAGAAAAAAAATTGATGTAAATAAAACTCCTGACAAAGACTTTTAAAGACTCTTGCTAAACACCCTAGAAAGAAGACAGAGGCCAGATGAAGATCATTATTCAAACAAGTGTGTGAAAAGGCTGAGACCGCACACACTGCACTGAACACGCAGCATTCCCCAGACCCCATCTTTAGCCAAAAGGAAAATATGTGACAACAGCTACATATGTAAAACCCACAATTCAACTGGGGAGGATTTGGGGGCTTAGACTGTCATCTGCTGTCCCTGGAGCACATAAATATACTCACAAAACCTAATCACCAAATCACCACAAAATCCTACCATTTCTTTGAGATAAGCTAAAACTAACTTTTTTTGTACACTTAATTTCAAATTAAATGTTGCCTAAATGTCACCATGTGGTGATGACACTGACAGAAATGCAAAGTTATTATAATTTTTAAAAAAAACCCTCAAAATTAGGAACAAATTGAAACCATAAATCCACTTTATGAAGTCTATATGTTCTTTTCCCTGTAAATCTAATTAAATGTGTAACTGCAGCCACCATTGTCACAGAGCATAATTCACCTTAAAAGGAAAAAAAAAAATTATAATGCTATTAAATTTAGACACTGAATAATGAACAAGTAAGTTGTTTATCTCTAATGAATGGTGGTACTAAAAGTAGAGATGTATTTTCCTGAAGTGAACATGGTCAAAGGTAGCTGCCACAGGTCTGGCCACACAGAGCTGTCCCACCATTGCCAGAGCAAGACAGTGAACACCAAAACATCAGAAGTTGTATTAATTTCACAGGGAACTGCTGCTCTTTCATGAGTTTCTTCTGGGAGATTCACCTGATCAAATACACTCAAATCATATGTGATGGAACTGAGCTGCAAGGAAGAAATTTTGTATTAATGCTCTCTTTGTTCTTTCTAAAAAGACTTGGGAAAATGTGGGAATCAGTATCTGTTAGGTAGTAATTCCAATCCTTTCATCTTTTCAGTGAATAGTATGCATAATATAGATTTTATATAAATATTCAGCTGCTCTGGACACTCACTGAATAAGAGTAGCAATATATATTTGCATCTGTTGACTCAGAGGACACAAAACTTTTTCCAGTTGTGATCAAAGTAGGTTTATAATCCTACCCATTTCTTTCCAAAAAAACAAAAGAAAAAAGGTAACCCTCCCTCCCCCAAGCTAAACCTTCAGCACCAAAAAGTATCATAAAAGTTCTGTCAAAGTGGCAAGAGGTTATAGACCTGCATCCCTCTTCCAACCTTGACTCTTCTTCTGATATTGAACATGATTGTTCCATCACTCATGTAAAGGAAATTAATGAAATCTAGTAATAAAGACTTAAATAATAATAATAAATCAAGTAATAAAGACCTATGGTTTCTTAAAGTACCTTATACAGAAAGGATTATGTTGGTCATCATGAGTAAATACTCTTCTACAAAATAACATATTTGTTGTAAACCCAGCATAGATAGGAAGCTGTGCAGGGCTCTAAAAATTTCCTCATTTCCATCTAAACAGCATCAGGGGGCTGGATTCTGCCTTTATGAAAAAACTCTCCAATGGTCCAAAAGAAAATTACTCTGGGGGGGGTGCTGGATTCAGTCAAGTACATATGAGCACAAATACCTTTAAACACATGGTATTTTCAGTGATATCAGACAAGCCACCTGTAGGAATTTACACAAATAATCAGATTATTTGCATTCTCTATTTTTCTTGAGTACCTGCCCTGTAAACATCAGATGATCTCATCTATCATACAGAGACATCTTAGATAGTTTAGTAATTTCTGGACTATAGAACTGAAATTTCTAAAATTCATTTTAGATTATAAAGAGTTAGAACTTGATTTGAAACAAATGCTGCTCTCAAATTTACTAGCACTTCTTTCTCTTTTATTTTTTGAAACCCCAGTAGTATTTCACAAAGAAAGAGTAATAGTAAGAGGTTAAATTAGCAATAAAGGCCAGATTTCTTTAGGAGCCAGAGCAGGAAATAAAACCCAGGAGTCCTACATGTTCATCAGTAGTCAATGTGTCTGACTGCTCAAAGAATAACAAGGGGGAAAAAAAAATCAAAGTAAATGCAAATTACTTAGCCTCAAATTAGATACGCATACTGTATTTTTCTCCAAGACAGGAAATAGAAAAAATAATGATGTTTCTTTTCAACAAACTAAACAGTACTATCCCTGGATGACACTATCTCACTGTACTCCTCTCCTCAAGTGTTTTCTACATAGACACAACTCTATAGCAGAAATAACAGCTGAATATAAAGTCAACTGTTTGCTCTCAGTTTTCTTTCACTTCATACTATACCCAGATGAAATATGTATAAACACAGAAAGGTATATTGGGTAAATAAATTTATATCTTATATCAAATAATTACTGAGCATAAAAATACCACACAGAGTGGTTTTATAATTTTTAGGTTCAAAGGGAAATTTGTTCCATTTTAAAATACTGCTGTATTTTACAATACTACTCCCACCAAGAACACAAGCAGAGTCCTAATTCTCACATAGTCATCTCATTCTTTGTGCTCACTTGCTTGTTTTCCTGAAGAAAAGTTATAATCTTTAATTTGTCTATAAGAACCTGAAACTAATCTCAATACCTTACATGGAAAGCTGCTCAGTGGGAGTCTTCCCCACTCCTATTTAAGTGTTAGGTTTGAAATATCCCAAATATTAAAAACTATGTCCCCTTTTCTTGTAATTGGCAACCTAGTTTTCCATGACCAAAAGCTTGAACAGGCTTCTGACCTAAAAGTCATAGATTAAACAACTAATAGGTAAAATCAGATTAGATGCACTGCATCTACCTTGCTAATTGACAGACCTGGATTAGAGATTGAGAATGCAATGGTCAAATCCCTTGTTATCCTCTCACAGCATTTGGCTCTAAAGCCAGATTACCTGATGTGTATCTAAAGGAACAACATTGATACCAATCTGTCTATTATAAGGTTTATTTATGTTTCCCTGGGAGATTCAGGTGGGGTTGTTAAGGAAATAGAGTTGGGAAGCATTGAAGCAGTATGATTTTGAAATCAGTAATTGAAACTATATATAGCAATTTATATGGAAAAATTATTTAATTTTACAAACATAAAAAAAAAAAAAATAGTAGAAAATCTCCTTAGGCAAAGGGAGAACTTATTTGACTGCAGAAGAAGGGACAGAACAGACTGTACAAATTCCCCAGAAAAAACTCTGCTGCCAAGGAAAAGCTGCAAACTGTTTTTGACACCTCATAACACTTCCCTCATACCTCTACTTTTTACAACAAATGATTTTTCCAGTCTCCAGAGACAAGCTATTGAATATAGACAGGGCCAAGCCTACTCGTACAGAAATCTTTCTTTCCCAAACTAGAAACCTGGTGTGTGATTCTTCCACAATTTCAGAAGGCAGAAACAGTTCTGCTACACATTTATGGGCAGTGGAAGCTTTAATGTTTGTAGGGGAATGCCACAGCATGCACTGGCCACGAGCACTGAGAACTTCTTGTGAATACATGTGCACAAAAAGACTAATGTTGCTTTATGAGAGACAGAGATTAAATTTGTTCGTGGCCTGAAAACCAGCTAGTGTTAGTTCAACATTTCATTTCTTCATTAAGACACTGAACTTTATTTTTAAACTACTGAAAAAGTTCCTTTATTCTTACGTAGAAGCTTCAATCTAATGGAATTTAGATAAATTGATAAACTTGTTCTCTGCTGTAGTGTGAAACCCAGCCATAGCATCCCTACTGCTCAACTCTCCTTTTTTATTTTTTTGTGTTCATGAAGACCAAGTAATCCTACAATCTGAAGGGAGGTTTTGCAAGTGTATTTTCACATTTTGCATGAACACTTACTAGCTTTGTCAATTTTCAGGATAAAATCTGAGAGATAAAACTCAAAAAGGGATGAAAATACCTATCTATAAAATATATCCATGCCCAGGCTCACAATATTCTGGCTAAATTGATATGCAATTTCCACCTCTGTTTCTTTTTGCTTTTTAAGGAAAAGCATGAAGTTCATCCTTTTCTAAAGTTCAGTATATCCATGTGTTAACATAGGTAATTCCCAATGGACTTGAGATTTTATTAGCAGCTGTTTAAATACTTATTCAACAAACTGCATAACTTAACTTACTGAGGAGTTCTCTAACTGGTGATTGGATTTTTGTCTCTCAGTCACTCTATTAATTGCAGAAAACCACTGCATTTATGAAGATTAATGAAAAAAGGGGGTTAGAAAATTCATGGCATCAGACATATATGGCTGTGCATCACTGGCACATTGAGCCTCAGAGATTATTTGACAAGGTGAGATAATAAAAGTTACCATGCATAGGACACGAGAGGGCTGCTTGAGAAGGGCAGTAAAATCATACATTTGCCAGTAACATGTGCAAAATTACCTTCCAAACCACATTTGTTAATACCATTCCAGAGAGAAGATGGAATACTTCTCAACAGATATGAAAAACTGCGAGAAAAAAACTTACATCAGAAACGTGAAGGCTATTTTCACACGTAGAAATTCAGCAAAATGCAAATACTAACCTTGTGTGCCGTGGTTTTTAAGGTACATTGCTGGTATTTTCCTAAGTACAATATTTAAATAAATAAAGTTACAAAGATACAAAACTAACATGACTAAAAGAGACTTTTTTAAAGTCTCTTTTGCTCTAATTAACATTCTTTTCCTTTTAAATACTGATTCTAAACTAAACCCAAACTAAATTTTAAATACACAAGAACACATTGATGTGGATATTGATAGTAAATTGATAAAAGATACTGCATAAGTGATCATAAAATCAGCAATATAAAAAGAAAATTCACTTCAGGGGTTGCAAATTCTTCCCTAAAATTTCTACTTTGTTTCGCCAGTTATTTATCTGTTCTTTTTTTTTCATAAATACCTCTTTGGGAAAGAGGTACCTTGTTTTGTTCTAGCAAGGAAGATGGGAAGAATTTAGCAGCATAATCTCCATGCTAGGAATATCACTAAGTGTTAATTTGGCAAAATCAACTCAGAATAAAATCACAAACAATTTATTCTGCTATATAAAGATACAATTTTCAAAAATGCGAACAAGGAGTTCTTTAAAGGACTGTTTCACTGACAGAAGCAAGAGGTCACAATTCTTTTATAGGTGCAACCACATGATCCCATTATAGGTAGAATTCCAGGGTATGAAGTCACATGCATCTTTGTCACTCTGTTTTGAGCTTTGTTACAAAGTCAGGAAGACAGACACTGAACCCTCCAGTGAGTTCATGACTGATTTGTTTCATTTGGACAGATTTGTGTCTCAGAAAAGAAATTATGCTAACTCCTCGGTTGGATAGAATTGCTGCAAGTATCAAATTAATGGAAAAAACTTGCATTTATTTTCATTCTGGTTTCATTCAAATCTGCAATTTTGTGAAAAAAATTCATATGGATGAGGTGCTTTATAATACATAAATAATCCTACAGTACAAAACTGAGAGCCCTATTATTAACCTAAATGATTTCACCAAGACCCCCTTGTCCTGCTAATGAGCCAGTCCTTTGGAGATCCTGCACCCTGATCACAAATGTTTTCTCACTGATTTAACATGAGCAGAAATCTGTTGATTCCACCACTCCACTGACCTGCTGCCAAAACTGAACAATCTGTGCTAGGGGCTGGATTCTCTGGAAATTGCAGCAGCTGCAGGTATGTGTGACAGCCCCATGGTGACCCTGATCCTAGACATATCAGCTGGTTTCCCCCCAGAGCTTAGTTACAAGCTGCACAGGGATCCCAAATCCTTCCAGCCAACCACAAGGATCACAAGCTTTTCCCACTTAACCTTTCAGTCATCTGGGACTTCCCCTGTTAATCAGGATTGCTGGTAAATTTGAAAACCTTTGTCTTACTTACTTTATGCTTCCATGGGTTTGTTGAAAACAGAGTTTATGGGATGAGCAAATAGTCTACAATGGTGTTACAATTTACAGCACGTGCAGAAATCTTGCTCAGTTTCAGATCTCTGTAGCTGTGAATCAGACATTAAATTACTTCCAGTCAAAACCAAACACTGGGTACTCAGAGAAGCCTTTCAATATAAGCCAAGTGACTAAAGCATTTCAAACTGTGTGCTGACCAACTGGAAACACAGGCAAAATCAATTCACAGTTGTTCAATACTGTCCTAAAAACAGGGCTTGAAGTTAACTCCAGGTATCAATGGGTTGGATTTTCAAGCTCCCTTACTTTCACACTCAAACTGAAAAGCAATCAGATTTTACTGTAATAAGTTTACCTTCTCAACAGAAATAATTTATTTAACTCATTCAAGCAAAACATGAAACACTATCATAGACTAATAATTATGGCAACAATCAAGACTAAATACCTGTACAACTATGGCCTACAATAAAGTTCTCTGAGCTACTCTTTGGTGCCTTTTGGGCAGCACCATCCTGACACCTTTTCAGGGCTAGACCAGACACTTTTTTCAAATGCTGCCCAAACCCACAAACTTCAAAACAAAACAAGGACATCCAATGCAAATTCTAAAGCCAGCTGTCAAAAAGCTTTTCAAAATGATAAACTATGAAGAAAGTTGCTTTATTCAGGGAGCAGATATTCCCAATCAGGAGCAGATCAGTTCATTGTACAGGACCAGCATTGTTCTGCCTGTTTGATACAGCCAGAATTGTTCTTGAAAACATCTGTGAGAGTTTTATGGGTATCTGTTGTGTTCTCTTTTGTCCTGCAATGAAGATCTGTGTGCAGGTCATGTTTTACTGCTTCAGGGATATCTGTTTTCTTATTGATTGAAAATTAAAATGGTAATTTATGCTTCCATACGGGACCACTGCAATGTTTTATTTCATTGATTTTGTGGCAGTTCTTTGTATGCATTTAACAGCTTATGTGAAACCCTGACAGCAAGGTCATTTCAAACAAGCCTTTCCCAATTCTGCTCTCTTCAGCTCCCCACAATGCCAAATCATTAGCTTCTAATTAAATTTTGTATATTTGGGGGTTTTATAATCTCTAAAGGTTCTTACCTATCAGGTAAAAATTTCTCTTTGTCCTCTGGTGTGTGCCCTGCTTCCCTCACATACCCAAGCCCAGCAAAGCTTTTCTTTAAAGAATTTCCCCATTGATTGAGTGATATTTTTCCTTCTAAGCTTTTAGCTGCTGTTAACCTTATGTGTCAGACCAACAATTTGTTACAATTAGGCTGACAAACTTTTAGCTTTTAACTTCACTCTCAGAGCTCATTTATTTGATCTAATGTAAGCTTAATTACCTGAGTTGCTAATTTTCTTAAAAAAAAAAAAAACCACAACAAAAACAAACCAAAACAAAAAACCACCAACCCTGAAATATTGTACCTGCCATGAAAAATCTTCCAAAAGTATACTGTGATAGCATGATAATTGACAAAGCTTTTATTCTTCTAAGCATGTACTGATTTTGGACTCACAGGACCAAGATTAAATTATTATCTTTTCAATAGCACAGAGGGTGCTTGCAAGGCCCATCCTCTGCAAATGGCTTGGACAAAACCACCTAGGAAATAAAAGCATGAGTGTAAATAGTAAATAGCATGTGTGGAGTGAGCACAGGGAATTGTCTGCAGGAGGTTCACCTAAAACTGAACATGTCAAGAGGAGCTCCTCTGAGCCCCTCTGTCCAGAAGGCAGCTGTGTGACACATAAATGCACATGCACACAGACACTGCACTTTGCCAGAAATCTTTCACAAGATCTGCTTTAGCATTTTTTCTATTGCTAAGAAAAAGAATAATATTAAAACATTTGCCATATGCATAAACGGAACCACTGGAAAAACCTAATCTTTCTTCATAGTAAAGACATTCAGTAATTACTGAAATTATGTCACTTCACTACAGAGTTTGAAGTCTGCAATTTAGGAATTACTTTTCACATAAGGAGAGAGGAAGTGTGATAAAAAAGAGTAATTGAATCACTTTTGGATGGCTATAGAGCTATTGGATTAAATTTTCACCAACATATGAGGTCTTGTTGCTGCTCCACATACATACTTCAGAAAAGGGAAATGCTCTTACATGAAATATATTTTAATACCTTGTTTTTCATTGGCCATTTATTGTTTATCATTTAGTTAGTTTATGCTATCTAGATAAATTCTAAACCAGCAGAAACTTATTGCTATGTATTGTATCCAAGTTCTGCATCTCAAAATACAGCAGCCAATCTTTGAAAGCTTGTAAGTACTATAAAGTTTAACACCAGATCAAGAAAAATGCCCTCCTTGAGTCTTTCTGTCTCTGTCACAGTTCGTCAATTCCTGAACTTTTAAAAACTTGAACAAATACCATTTATCCTATTGGATCATTAATACTGTGAAGCCCACTCCAGTGAAATTTTTCTGATGGTTTCAGGAGATCAGGGGCATAATATAAATGTGCTGAATGACTGTTTTGGCTCCTCATTGCTGAAGATAAACTTACTTTCTTTGTCTGTTTTGAAACATGAACTGAGGTTATAGGATTGCTGCTCAGATAATATTTTCTGTTTTAACTGCAGTATTTACTATGTTTTTTCAGGAGGGCATATAAACAAAGAGATGATATATTGAGACTTCATTACTGGGAGTCTAAAATGACAAGAGTCTAAAGAACATCCTCAAAACGCATTTTCCACTGGATGGCTCTTTACAGCTCTGCAGGAGTCTCTGTCCTGTTCACAACAAGCTTCTCTCTAGTCAAATGACTGAAAATAAAAATGCTATCTGCTTTTACATTAACAACTGCTTTTGTACATGACGTGGATTTGAGTTTTCTATAAACTATGTCAGTCAGCTGCTCTCTCCATGGACTTCCAAGAAAGTCAGTATCATAGTTAAATTTAAGACTAATATATTTAACTGTATTTTAAATAATTAATATATTTAATGGGTTTACATAATAGCATTTACAGTTTTCTGTTCTATATATATTCATCCCTTCATGCTTTCAGACACTAGCTTCACCCAATATTTATGGGTCATAGTTCTAACTGTAATTTCAAATAAATGTTCTATTGCTGAAATGATAACTAAACTAAAGACTTTGCACACTGATGAGGAATTGTGTATTTGTGTAAAAATCAAGGGCAGTACTTTGAAATTCCTTTGCAGATATAAATCTTAGTTAAAACATAGAATCATATGCAATATCTTAAATTAAAAAGGGAAGAGAAATAGGTGAGGAGATCAGTTCGCTAATTCATCGTGATTTGTCACAGGGAATATAAGGAGCTATTATTTAATTACAATAAAACCTAAAAAGCCCATTTGCAAGTAATGAATAGTTGCAATAGTAATTAGTAAGTGTTGACAGCAGCAGAAAGCAAGTATTCCATAAATATTGGGTTGTACTGGTTTGTGTGCCTGGCTTTATAAAAAGCACCGACACTCAGTAGTTACTGTTGGATCTGTTCATGGCTGCAGAATTCCACCCTCATTACTGCATCACAACACCACATGTAGGGGAAAACATTCCGTGCACACAACTTGGGAATGTGGAACCCTGGTGCTTGAGCTGGACAAACTACTCACGCTCCTGGTACAGAAAATCCACGTGGGGCTAGATGGAATACGAGTTTGAGGATGTTCTCAGCACTACTGGCCCAGGACTAACCAGCACTGGCATGCAGTACCTTCACTGATCAACAAAACCATTTTAGATAGACTGATCCCAATGGTAACAAAAAAACCTGATAAAAACCCCTCAGGCTTAAAAGAGGCCATAGGTAAGCCATTTCCCTTCCTTCAATTGTTTGATCTTAAGACCAGATCCTGAAAGAGACAAATGTAAAAGCAGAAAATTGATTTGGTGTTTGTTTATATGCATGAAGGATGCTTTTTTTGCTTGATTGTATCTAAGGCAATGAAATGGCAATCACAAAGGATTCAGTTCCAGCAGGAGGTAAAAGAAGATAATACCTGTAAACAGAAGTATCTATAAAATCTGAAGTCAAGAGACAATGCAGTCTTCAGTCACAAAGATTTAAATCTGACCTTGCTGTTTTGACAGATCAGTTTATAAGATAGGGAAAAGGAAACTAATAGATAAATGGGAACAGACGACAAGACCAACTCCCAAAATATTAGTGTCCAAGATAAGACTGTAGGCAAAATTTCAGTGAGTAATACATATACATATAGAATCTATTCCATTAAAAGCCACTTCTCATTACTTATTTAGCTACTGCTGTGATTAGATAGTATTTAAGTCACTGATCAGGCTCAGATTAATGTAACATCAGAGGAAACTGCAATCACTGCAGCAACCTGCAGTGCAGCATGTGCATTCCCCTCGAGTGACAGCAGAGACCAGACAGCTCCCCCAGCAGACCTGCACAGCCATCACTCCTTAACAAGCAACATCCAGCTCACCACAACACAAAGACACACCTCATAATGATTTATCAGGTCAAACTGCAGATAATAAGCTTGGCTGTCAAAACATATATTGAATGGCTCCTCCTAATTCTGTCCATCAGACAAAACTGAAATATATTTCAATCATCAATTTTCAACACTACTGTGTTGGTTAATAAGCCCACTTTACAAAGTCACTGGAGATGTGTGTTTGAGAGGTAACAATACAAAATATTCTGTTTTATAAGGAAGTTGTTATGGCATAAAGATATTCCAAGCACACAGAGAAGTCAAAGATAGGTTGAAGTGCATGGAAATCTCTGACTGTGACAGTGTTTTTCTGATCTACAAATTCCCTGAGATCAAGATGTCCCCATGGCAAGTGCAAACTTCTACCAGAAGGGGTTCAAAGTCTCAGATTTATTGCAGTCTAAATACCAAGACAGGCAAAAAGGCAAAACAACTGTTTCAAATGAACTTTGACTCTGCATTCAAAGAGGCCAGACAGAAAGTATAAATGTCAGCTGGTTAATAATGATTAGGGGTTAAAAGCTGTTGCCTATTTTAGAAGCAGATGATTATTTCTGAAAAGTTCAGGATTAAGTCACTGTTAAAAAGAAGGAAGCAAAACAGTGAGACTTATTACAAATCACAGATTCTTCCAACAGATATCCCAGGAATGTACCTCTGGATTTTGACAAAAGATCAAGAATTCTCCAGCACAAAGAAACACAGCACAGTGTCAACTCCAGAAACTCCGAAGAAAATGGATATACTTTCATTTTTACGCTTGTACACCTTTTAAAAAGAAATAATGATCAAGTACCTAAGTATTATAAAGCATAGCACAGTTCCTATTAGCTACATACAAACTGCCTAATCATTTAGGACTCATAATTGTAAATTTTTCATATTAGACTATTAGACCTCCCTGTTATTCCAGCTGAGCATAAATTGAAAGGAGAATAGCACTTGCATATCCAGGCTTTTTGGATGATAATAAAAATATTTATTGACACTTTTGCGTAACAGAAATATAATGAAAACTGACATCTATGCTCTAAAGATGATGCTAAAGAAAAAGATCTCCATCTCCTTATTCCCCACAAAACACTAATAAAGCATTAAAGAGACTTGCAAAAGCTTACATGTGTCAGTAATTAACATGAAAACTACAATGGTAAACTGAGAACCCACTCAAGTCAGTTTTTTAACAGCTCTTGCTTGTACAACACTTAGGCTATAAAGGCCTTTACATTTCATTTACAAAGGGGAGAAAAGCTTCATTTATTTTCCACATATTACTTGCCTGTTTTCAGAAATGTCAACAGATTAAGTTGGTGAAAAAAAAACTGATGGGTACTCCATCTTGCTGGTTTTTACTATAGGGAATAGCTGCGTTTCAAGGCAAGCAATATTGGAAAAGCTTATCTGGAATTTTGCCCACTTACAGACACTAAGCCTTCTTCCTGGCTACTCTGCAAACGTTTTCAAGTTGTAAAAGGCTGAGATTGTAGTTTTTCTTTTCTGCTACATAATTATGTAACTCTGATCCTTTGGTGAACAATGATTCATTAGGCATGAAACCATGATTTCTTCCAAATGATGTAAGCTCATTCTGTCATGTAATGCTGCAGTTCTCTCTACACCTAAAAACTGTGTCCCAGAATTACCATAATAATTGTTTTCAGGTTACAACACCTAATCCCTAAGCAAAATTAATCTTGATTAATTTTCTCTGCTGGAGGAAATACTTTTGCCCCACAAGGACTTTCATCAAGAGAGGAATTGAACACTGTTCCCTTCTATGCAGCACAAACTCAGGATGAGAATATTTGGGGTGAAACTGGGTTACAGTGACCATTTTCCCAGTAAAACCCTGAGGACACTGTGGCTCTCAGGACATACTGCCAGGATCTAGTTCAGAAAGGGATTTAACTCAACAAATAATTAAAAGATTAAGAGCAACTCTGTTTATGCTGTAGTGAGCCTCAGATTACTGCTAGACATCTATGACAAAATGCCAGACAAGCAAGCCAAAATGAACATTTAAACAAAATGAATGCACTTGGGATGACTGAGACAGATCTGTGATCTGTATGGTTTCATAAAATGTGTGGTGTGATTACGGATTATTGAAAATAGCTGTGGGAAGACAAAATCTAGAACAGAGAAATTTATCTTTGAAAACCATCAAAAAACTACCAGACGCAGCTAGAGACACGGTAGAGTCTTCCTTCTATCTAACCCAACAAAACACAGCACGTGGGATAATTCTGTAATGGTATTTTCTTAAAAATAAAAAATTAATTCCAGTTCTGTCAATATGCAGCATCTTGTGTTCTGATTTATGTTTACATCATGAGCAGATCAAACTACACGAAGAAAGCAAGTCACTCTGGACAAGAGCACAATCATCTTGATTCAGCAAATAATAAGATTTACTAGAAATTTCATCCCAGCGAATATTATAGTTATCCATCATGCATAATAAATTAACTTTGTGCTTTATTTAAAATTCATACAGACTATTTTTTGCTAACATGTTGCATATATTGCCTCTATCTTGTCCATTTTCTTCTATTAGGAAATATTCTACTGCGCACTATTTGCAAAAATGAGTTAGAAATAAAAATCTTTAGTGCAGCGTACCAAACATTTCCACTGCTATAAATCATTATTATTCAAACACAGAGTGCTCAGGATTTTACAAAAGTGAGCATTTTAAAAGCAGTGCTATGAGAACTTGCTAGTTCCTTCCAAAAGAGAACAGCATCTTTGCTTCTTGCTTTGGGATGTTTTTACTTTAGCTGTATATACAAAAAAAAGACAACACATCAAATTTTAGTTGTTGCTGCTATTTCCTTCCTGAATTTCAGGACATTCATGTTTTTTGACAGAATTTTGTTTTGCTATGTTAGAAACTCCTGGTTCCAGGACAATTTTAAAATTCCAGTGTAAAGAAGTAAACCCTCAGCCCCACTCCTAAAAACAAATAATAAACCCAATAAACTTATCACCTCTATTGATAACCACGAGAAAAACATCTCTTTCCCAAATGGAATGATCAAAATGGTCAAAATAACAGAGAAAAGCAAAACTACAGTCCTTTTTGACAACATCTTGTATGAATTGAACCAACACTGCAACATGGAAATCACGCTGGGCTTTTTGAGTCCATTTTGGCAAAGCCTGTCTGTATCACACGTGATCAGTATCTCACATTGGCACTGCCAGAGCAGCTACATCAAGTTCTGCTCCTACTCCCTAATAGCTTTTGTAACATGCTGGATGCTTTACAAAATAAAAGTACCGTTGCTCTAAATAAGACAAAAAAAAAAAAAAAGTTGTAGACCCTTTGTATTTTTGCTAATATTTCCCTAAACAGATTAGCAAAAAAGTCACTTTTTAGGATTTGGTCATCCTCACAAACTCCCCAGTCACAGTGAGAAATTTAAGCAGAAAGCTGAAATTCCTCCAGAAGGCAGTCCACTGGGAATGCCTATCCAGGACAGCCATTGTACCAGGACTTGACACTGCCCTCCTTTTGATTTCTGATGGGATGGGACCCCAAAAGTCAGAACCTCACTGTTACCTGAACAGTGTTAGAGAGGATCTAAAGATAGAAGAGAAATTAAAAGAAATGGACACAAAGAGGGAGGGATAGAATTGAAGGGCAGCCTGACTGAAGTGCAGCTCCCACACAAAGTTCCATTCAGCAGCCTCAAAGAGTCTGCCAGAGTGATCCCATCAACTTCAGCCCCCTGTCACTTCAGATATTGTATTTATTAATCTGGTTTTTACTTTTCAAAATAGCCAACACAAAAAAACCCCCAAAACCCTAAAAAAACCAAAACACCATGTATTTTTGTGTGAAATGAGGCCAAAGGAATATGGCATGTCTGTGAGGATCTTCCTGAGACCAGTAAGATCAAATTGAGGCTTTATTTCATTTCTAAATATTTTTCCCCCTGTCCCTCAACAAACTTTAAAAAAAACCTAGCAAACAAAAATATTAGTTTCCAGATATTATTTTGTAAGATGCTTTTAAGAAATAAATAAATTTGCCTCATGAAGTCAGAATAAAGCATCATAAAATAAGGTTCAGACAAAATGCTTGCTGCAAAGATTGTATACATCCACCAAAAGACCAAGAACTGCTGTTTTCTAAGAAATATTCAGCACTTGATACAACTTATATAGCTTTATAGCAATGCTTCCCTTCCAGAAGCAGTTCCACAGATAACCTGACTTTGCAATCCCCAGTCAAATATCCTTTGCATTTAATTAATTAACAAGGAATCACTGGGATATTATAACTACCTTAAGCACTTGGAGTTGGACCTCAGATTTGTGTGCTGATCCAAGTGAGAGTGTAGATATTACCCTAAGCCTCTCACAGTGGCTTCTTCAACAGGACAATTCTTGTGAAAACTGCAGTTTTCTACCCAACAAAGAGGCTGATGAGGCACAAACACAGCCCAAAAGGTGTTTTATTACACACTCCTGGCATTATCTCTGAAGAGACTTTATCTAAATCTGCTGCTTATTATATGCTGTTGGCAGGTTGCCTAAAGAGTTCACCCTCTGCACTGGAATAACTTCAAGGAATACACTTAAAATTCAAACATTACATTTATGGGTACAGGATAAGGATCAGAATATTTATCCATTCAATACAACTCACAGAAAACAGTTTACCTGCCTGTCTAATCTCAGATGCCCCACTTCACACATTACAGGATCCACATGTTTTTGCCTCACTTCCCCTCTTCCTATTTAAAAGAGCAGGAAGGGCTTTCTTAGCAGTGAAGGATAGAGGAAACAGGTGGTTGGTTTTGTTTTTTCTCATTTAGATGGATCTAGAGTGCTGGTGGATTAAAGTTCTGGTATTTAGCATTTTGATATAGTTGGCATATATTTCTATTTAAAGGACTCAATTGTCCAGAGCTTATTTCTTCTTCTAGCGAGATTTTTTTCCAGATCTTCTGGGAGAATGTCTGCAGATAGGATTAGATTGGAAATGCTATTGCTTTCAGTGTACTTAAGACACTGGCAGGGATGAGAATTTAAATGAGAGATTTCAGATGTCTGCATTATGCACTTCACAAATTCCTTCTTGCCTAAGGGAGGTAAGAACAACAACAAACCTAACTCATTTCCAAGTTAATTTAAAAGCAGAGTTTGATGGCAGAATATTTGCATATGTTAGCTTCAAGACAGATGCAATATATGCCATCAATATTTGCACCCATACATTTTAAGGTATGGTTTCTTCTTCTGCAAATTCTTTGTGTGTACTATAAAAGCTCCACAAACCTTTTTCTACTGGGGTCTTGGAAAATAAGGGGGGGGGGGAATCCCCAATTATAATAATTATAATTATAAGAGCATTCCTTTGCAGTGGAAGGACTTAAACAATTTGTGGTTTTCCAATTTTCAGGATATACTTGTATTCAGTTTCAGACAGCATGTACTGAGTAATAGCTTTCTGTATGGGTCATGGCTTTATTTTGTTTTAGAATTAGGAAACAGGAGTCAGTTTTGAGGCAATTTATCCTATTAACAGATCAGCATTCTTACTAGAAGTTTGTATTTTGTATAGAATGGATTTGACTCATCTCTACAAGTGGAGATGTGCTACACAACCAGGATGCCTTGCTAAACTATGATGGCAAGATAAAGCTTCAGAAACACGTGTAGGCACAAGAAAAGGTGGTGATAAAACTGAAAGGTTCCACCAGATTTAAGTATTCTTGGTATTGAGACATGGAAATAAATGTTAGCACAGCACTGGTTCCTGATCTCCCACTTAAGTGCCAAATGAAGAAATCCAAGCATTATTAGCAGTCCCAAGGAAAAGCCATCTCAGCTGCTGAGCTGGCAACTACATTTCTCACTTCTCCCTGCTGAAATTCCAGGTTACAGCCCAACTCTTGATTCAAACAGCTGAAGGGATCTTGCCAAATTCCAAGGGAGCTGAATTTGGCCTCTTTCTCTTCCAGAGCTCAGGAAGAGATGACAGTTTACTTAAAGCTTCCAGAAATATTTTTGTTTCACATTACTGGTTGTTCTAAAAAAGGATGCTTATCTCTTATGTCTGGGAAATAACTCTGTACATACATAAATGAAAACATTAACTGATTAATTTCATGCTACTATCTCTGAGCTATAGATGAGTGGCTTTAAAAAAATAAAATGTAAGCAGGGTGATGGGCTAAGCCTGTAACTATGTTTTCCCATACTTCACATTAACTGAACGTGGATTTACATTAGTCTTTAGTATTCTGGGAGAGAGAAATTAATTCCATGTTTTTTCAGCACTGCATGCTGACAGGTTTAAAATACTCATTTGCTTAAGCATGGACATTGACTTTGGATGCTCATCTACACAATTTCTCCTTTATTTCCTCAAACTCTTCCAAAAAATATTAATTTGAATAAGTATTTCAGACAGGACAAAATGGAACTAAGATTTTTATGTTGCTTTCATAGATATTTGCTTAAATTGACTGAAACACAGGTGAATTGTTAAATTGGAGTGTAATTTAATTATCTAGGCATGCATTTTATTTGTACAGTATTATGACTTTTACCTTATTGTTCCCATAGGAAAAATGCATCTTTACCATAACCTTAAGCAGGTGCATACATTTCATGACTTCAAAAGATGGAAATGGAGCCAGGAAATCCCACTGGTTACTAATCTATTTTTTTTTCCAAAGAAAAAGCCTAAGAATATATAGCCTAAGGTGCTCAGCAGAAAGCAAATAAAACCTGAAATACTATGAATACAGGCTATAGAAACTTAAAGCTATCATTAAATACAAAGCTTTCTCTCATTTTGTATTTCATTTTACTGCTAAATTAATTTATCCTCCCCCAAACAATAAAACTAACACAAAACTATTTTCAGAAGATGTTTTAGAGGGATAAATGGATAATAGATGCTTTGTCAGTGACCTCTGTGTGCAGAGCTGCTTGAAGGAACAATACCATGTGAGCAGCAACAACCGTAATAAACGCTGGTTTACTGCAGTACCCAAAACCTCCAATGTGTGAAGGGGGAACTTCTGCAAACACATCAAGGAAAATATCTCTAAGGGCATTAGATATGAAAACCATTACAGTGCTGCATTAAAACCCTTAGTTTTGCAGATATTTGAAAGTAACTGGATTTCACAAGACTTTTAAATTGGTGTATGTATTCTGCAAACTGAAAGTATTTTCTACCATAGAAATTACAGCAGAAGCTGCATGCAATAATCTAGGGGAAAATCTGTAAATAAAAAGCACTGTAAAATGGAGTGTTGATACTGTCAAAATTAATCAATAATTAAAGTACTTTGACAAGAAGATTTCTCAAAAGCCTCTATCTTCTGAATGTTAAATTATGAAAGCATGAATCAGATGTTCTTGTGTTTCATGTGAATATCATATAATGTGTTCTGCATTATTGCATCTGGGGAGGTTTTAAAAAGACTCAATTTACATTTAAAAACCTGTTTGTTATTTATTAAGTTCTTATACCATAATATCAGACTTGAAGGGGCTTGATTTCAGATAACTGTTAGAAAAAGAATAGGGATAACTGAAAAAGTACTGATTTTATATAGGTGAAATTTGGTATTTGGATCAGTTAATTTAGTTTTTTATTCTAAATAAGTGCATCCAATTAAAAAAACTCAAGGCTTATATGTTGATTGCAAAAAAAAAAAAAATCAGACAAATTATAAAAATTACATAAGACTGGATAATATGAAGAGAGTTAGGATATGCAGGTAACAAGTAAGAGTCCTAGAGGTATCTTGGACTTTACACTATTTCACCTTGAGGTTTATGAACCATTTTTCTTCACAGTCCATATTTTAAAAAGTTTAAAACAAGAAACCAGGTATGTGGCAACAAAGCCATGCAACCTCATCCTTTTATTTCAAGGGGCAGGAACTTGAAAGAGAACGCACAGAAATGCTTTGGGTTTGGGGAGTGTTTCCTGGTTTGGTCTTTGGGGATTTCTATTTGCCTGTTTTGTAAAGGAGGAGAAGTATCTAAAATCCTACAAGAAAAGCATGATGGTTTCCAATTAAAAAAAAAGACAGAAGTAGTCACATTGTAGATTATATTAGTATTACTTAAGGTAGTAAAGGTTTTAATTTATTACGAGTGCTACCTGGAGCAAATGAACATGGGCAAGCTGATTCAACCCTGGGAAAGTGCACTCCCTGTAACAGACTTCTCAGGAATTCCAGCTTCCTGACTTCTTACAGGCTGAGTTTTGAAAAGGATGAAGCAGGCACAATACTTTAGGCACACTGCCCATTCCATTTCAGCTGAAGAAGCAATCACAGTGCTGAAAGCAACCACAGCCTGTGAGAGCACTGCTGAATAAACAGGTGATGAAGTAATAATACAATGAAGTATCTGCATTAAAGTTACTAAAGAGTTGTTTAACAACAGCTTATAGATACCTAACTTTGTATTTTAACTTTGCTTCAGGCTTTCCAAAGTAAACATGAAAGCAAAGGCAGAGGTATCCCAGAAAATGGTGCATGCAACTACACAAATATAATCTAGATACGTGCTACAGCAATGCTCGTGAGACAATTTTCATAACAGGAGCTCTGTTGATTGCCCTTGACATGGAAAATATCCTAAATTCCAAGCACAGCCTTCTTCCTCCTTTAAAAGCTTGTAGCTGTATGTTATGTTGTCATCTTTATACAGTGGATTATTTTGATGAAACTATGCTTGGAATATTATGACATGAGTGAGATTTTTTTAACGTATTCAATGCTGTTCAATAGTGAATTATTTCCTGGGCTTGCACTCTTGAAAAGTGTCAGCATAATACAAGATGGGGGAACGCACAAAATGGAGTAGCTGGTATTTTAAAACACCTAGGTCAGGCTGCCAAAGCCTAGAAAACAAGCCATGTAACTAAATCAGGGAAATTATGCTCTTAGTTTTCTAGATTTTAACTTATGGTTAAGTGCACGAATCATATGCCATGCTCAGAACTGTTCTAAAGTCCCATCTGTTTGATCCCTTTCTCCTGCTTTTACTGACAGCAAGGGCTCTGCCTGGATTACAGTTACTATTATGCAGAAGACTCACAATAAAACCTGACAGTATATAAACATTTATCCAAACTTGATTTTCATTAAACGGGGATTCAATCCTTCTGCTCTCATGACAGATTTTAAACAAAGCTGAGAAAACTGGTATAATTTTTCAATCAGCTAAATGTAAAAATGGAAAATTTATGCATAAATGTGAGCAAGATCACCAAACTCAGAATTCACCAGAACAGCATGTATGCATTAAAAACAGACTGTCCAATGAAATCTGAAAACTCTGGGATTGTAACCACAGTAGCACACTTCAGATGCTGATCTAGAACCTGCTGTAATTTGGTCAACTGGAAACAATATTTTGTTTACTGTACATTTGTGAGTCTATTCTTTCATTCTCCATTGTCAGAAAACTTACTCAGGCTTTCTATTGCTTGAAGGAGAGTTGAAGGACAGGAAGACAGGATGAAAGGTATATCTCATCCAACATACTCAAACCTATAAAGAGTACATCAGAGTTCATCACCAATGCTGAGACTTCCTGTGCATACACAATAGTCTTAATGGCTTCTTTCAGAGGAGAAATTTAAAAGTAGAATCCTCTTCTCCCCTCAAAAGTTTTAGCCACTTACTCAACCAGTATTTTCCAGTCCTAAATGGGTTATCTAAAGAAAATGCAGGGACTAAAAAGTAAAAAAAAGAATGTAGAAGGAGTCACAAAAAGAGCCCAAAAACCACAACCCCACAAGCCAAACTAAAAAAAAAAAAAAAAAAACAAAACAAAAAACAAACCACCCAGAATGACTTGAGATGGGGTATTTTAAATAAAATTGTACAACAAAAACTTGAACAGGTCTTTTTAAAGACTGGATTACATAATACTCTATAAAACACTGATGTGTCAGAGTTGACTGTGTACTTGATTTTTTTTGGTGTAAATTACAAATTAAGGCACCCTCACCATTCAGCTTAAATTCTCAAGGTGGCAACATTGAAAAAAATTTAAGCATATGGAGGAGCTAAATATGAAGTTTCCCTACCGATGACCTACCCTATCCTTAAAACAAGCTTGTGTTAAACCATTCACAAAAATAAACACTGAAGTCACAGCTTTAAAATAGCACAAAACATCCAGTGGATCTTGTTTGTTACCTAACCACGCAGGAGAACTCTTGCCAGTTTACATCCCAGGCAAATTTTTACCAAGAGACAGTGAGAAAATGTAGAAGTTTGAATAAAAAATTGAATTACAGAATTTGAATTAAATTTTGAATAAAAATAATTAAATTTTAAAAAACCCAAAAAAACCCAAAAAAAACAGTTCCTGGGATTTCAGGACACTCCTCTGTAGGTGAAGAGGAATAGAAGGTCCATGATCAGGGCTCCTTCTGACCTCCTCATCTCCTGTCATCCCATTGTCCTCCTGCAACACAGCCTGCCCCCTGCCCTTGGCCAAGGGTGCACCTTGGTCCCACTCCCCCCAGTTATGGGTTCAAAGCAGGAATCCCACAGGCCAGGAATGAGCCAGAGCTCCACGACACACCAGTGCCAACGTGACCACTGACAGCTGGAGGCAGGAGATGGGCACATGCCAACCTTCCAACAGCTGCACCATGGAGTTTGTGAGCTCTGAAAGGTGCTTGAGCTGCCAGGTGAGCCTGTTGGCATTGCCAGGATGGGTCATGAGGGTACAGAAGAGGCCCAAGGTGTAACTCAAATATTTATTAATTGCTACCAAATCTCTCTTTCTGTCCCTTTATAATTAGCGTATTTATCCTTAAACGTGCACACACAACAACTGCACAACTCCCTAAGAATATCATCTACAAATATCCTTCAAACCTGACCAAGTGGGATAAAAGTTTTTTGCTCATCCAAGGTCCTCTGTCTGCAGCTGTTCCACATGGCAAATTCCCATTTCAGTAAATTGGTGCTCTACTCCCAGAACAGATGCAAAATCACTCTCACAGTGAAAATATACAATGCAGCCTGATTCCAAGAACAAAGTACCATTTTAAGTCTTCATAATTCTGTATTCAATTTTTTCTTTTTTTGATTGCAGTGGGAATTCCATAACCCTAGTAAAAAAATGGCTTTTCTACTAGATAGAGGAAAATTACAGTATATCAGTATTGTATTTTTCTATATGTGTACATTCTGGCTATTATTTCTGAGCACTGTTATGTTACAGACAGAAAAACACCTGCATCCCACTCATTACAGCACTGACCCTGACAAAGACACACTCAGTCTACCAAGGTGGAGATACAGTACTTAAGGGTCAAATTTAAAGGTTTCTCTCCATTAATGACAAACCTATCAGTATAAAAGTGATTCTGAACAAGTTGCTGCTTGCAGTGTCCAAGGTCCTTGCAAAACTAAAAGTATTACAACTAATCACCCTTTAAATTTTAAAATGTATCTTCTTTTGCTATATGTACCCACCATAAAAAAGATGTTTAATTCCCAGACAATGTGCCAGTACAGGCAACAAAAACCTCAAGCACATGGGAGCCAAGGAACTCCCAGAGATACTGCTGCTTTCCTATGGAAGGATAACACAAGGAAGGGGATGAAAAAATTTCTGCTGGAAAGAATAAAAAGTCAACATTTTGGCTTGTTGAGTTAACAGGGGAAAGCTTGGGTGGAAAACTTCTAACCATTAGCCAGGCTGCTCTATCAGAATCACAGGAAATAAATGAGAATTTGGCAAAGATGATAGGAAAGATCCTAAAAGTCAAACAAACCAACCAACCAAGGAAAAAAAAAAAGCAGCTCTTAAGAGAGATCTCCTGCCAATTTTTTAAGATGTAATCCACAGTTTACAAAAACAGTCTGTTTAAAGAGGTTAGCTACTAAATTTATCAGCCAATTTAAAAATTCTCATATATATCCACTTTTCTCTGCTATTTTATAGCATTTTTGTTCGGTTTGAATATTTTGACTATGAGAAACACTTAAATAATTGAGTGATATAATTCCCTTAACAGCTCATGACATTTCTAAGAAAGACCAAAAAAACTTATCTGCTTTGAGAAAAAAAAAATCTGTGTAGTATTATGATGGAAGTAAAAAAAGACATCAATTTTCCACAATAGATGAATCATAATATTTAATTTAAGCATGCTATAAAAAAACATAAAGAAGGGAAATGAATGAGCACTGAACCATACAAAACTGAATGGGAAAAATTACCAGTATTGTATAAAAAAGTGAAAATCTAGGAAATATTCTTCTGATGATAAGCAGAATTTCATCAATCTCTAAATTCATAAATTTCCATTTTTAAGCCAGGCACATGTGACTTTGCAACTTTTTTTTTCTGCTTTTATTTGGACTTAGCAGCTCAAGTCCCAAATCCTTCAGGAAATCTTCTGTCCTCAACACTTTTTAGTACTTATGTTAGAGTACTCCATACATTTAGGTGTTCAGAACTTGGGCATGAGTGTCTCAGATACACCTTTTGTAGGCCATACACAGTATCTTAGGAGTAAATTAGATCACAAGTAGTCCAAAATGGAAACCTGTTCTTCTTTTTAAAAGATTGCTTAAATAATTGGGGGTCTGGTGGGTATGTGTGTTGAAGCCCCCATCTTTAGGAAGATATTGCAGTACTCCTTCTGCATATCACTCTTTTTTACTGGCCTCCATGGCTGAATAATAATACTAATAATAATACTACTAATAATACTACTAATACTACTCATAATACTAATAATAATAAAGCGATCTGGCTTTTTTTTCTGCTATTCTTTTCAACACATTCAAGATGGCCTTGCATAATAGCAAAGTTCAGAAGCATAAAAGTGTACAACAGCTATAGAGCAGGTTCAGATGGCTATCATAGATCATTTTATCTTTCAGTAATTAAACTTAAGAAACCTTAATTCTTAAAACTACTAGTCCTTTCTCTGTCTCAATTAACAATACATACAGCTAGTGTTAAATACTCCAGCTGGAGTACCCAAGATAAAGGAATACTTCTGGTATGCAGGGGAATATAGGACTTTCATATATGAAAAATCCAACGAAATGAAACATTAATCCTTACATGATTAGAAAATAGAGTATCTAAATTTTTTCTTATCTATGGAAAAAATCAAAAATTTTTTTCTTGTATTTACCTATTTCTATTTATGATTATCATAGACTAGCAAAAATCCCACCAGCTGTGAGGGATGCAGTCGAAGTGGAGGAAAAAATTCCATTGCTTTCCAACATTCTAGGCCTGAATGTTTATTTTGTTTCCTAATGCTTCCTCCCTCAGAGAGAAGAGCCTCTCTGTCACTTTTTGGCAGGTGACTTACCGGCAGTGTTTGTGGGATCCCGTTAAGGTTTCGATCACAAAGCATTCCCCTTCGTTGAGACAATATGCAAGGTCCTTGTCTTTGCATGGCTTAAAGTGCTCAGAGCGCTCCGTGGAATACGTTGTCGTGTCTGAGGAGAAAACAGGGAAAGACAAGAAATGCTGTAAGGATAAATACTGGGCATTCCTACAGCACATGTGAAATAAATTTGATCATACTGGGCTCAGTAACATCAAACACAGACCAAAAGAAACGGAAAGCACAGGGCACGTGAACCTCTTTTTGACTGCAGCATTATTTGCAATCAGGTTTCTTAAAGGATTCACAAGAAATACCTGCAGAAAAACAAACCAGACTGCAGCAAAGTTGGAGTATGATCTCAACCACTACCAATTTCCAAGGTTTCCCTGCTAAAATGTAGACACCTACTTCGTGTCCTTTAACTGGAGCAATATTTTCATATTACTACACCAAAATAGGGTTTAAAATAAGATACAATTTTTTTATAAAAGCCAAGAAAAATAGTTAATACAATGTAAATTAAAAAAAAAAAAAAAAACAACAACAAAAACACACTACAATGAAAGAGAAAAAAAACCCCAAACACCCAAGGTCAATGCTAATTTGAATCACCTTCACAAAAAATGGCCTAAAGCTCAAACACAAGCAATGTACCAGTCATTCCACACAGATCATCTGTAGGTGTATATAAGTCCACCCCCAAAACACAGTTAAAGGCTTAATCACAGTAGAACTGCTGGCTGCACCTTTGGAATATTTAGTTAGCTAATTAGATTTGGAATAGACTGACAGTATGTCAGGATGAACTATCATTCCTGTCTTCTAATAAAACTCTTCAACCTTTCCAATCCAGTTGGATTAACCAACAATAAAGTGAAATTTTCAGAGGAAGATGCCTAACTGACACATATTTTAATTTTCTTTACTATGACAAGGTTTTGTCTAATGAAGTGTGATTTTCAAAGTAGATAATGATTTCCACAGAGCCGTGTTTTAATCTTCATATTCAATCTTAATTCAAAAAGTTTAAATTCCTAATCACTTTGCAGGACCTGATATACACTGAAATGCTAAGAGAACATTTCATTGTATATCATACAGCCTATCAGAAAATATTACTTTGACTGCTGTCAAATAAATGAAGCAGTGCTCAATTTAGAGCAAGACATAGAACCTTGCAAATTCAAAGTTATACAAACACTTCAACTTGGTATTGCTCATAACTCAATACAAGGTAAATATCCACCAAACCAACACCAAAGTTGAAAACCAAAATACCCAACCACGAGACACCTCTAACTACAGTTCTGCAAGAAAATTAAGATATTCCCCAAATATTGTCAAAGTAATTCTTTTTGTTCTCAGTATATTTTTAATAAAACACCTCTACAAGTTTTCCTTATATGAAGACTAAATGACAGAAGATTAATAAAACACATTTGAAAATAATAAGAAAATCCACACCCTATTCTTTGTATGCAACACTTTGTTTTTCCTCTCCAGAGAGAAAATGTTGAATTTTAGTGTTTTCAGTGGGAGAAAAAATATCCTGGGAATAAACTCTAACAGTCTTTGCTCAAATGTTTTTACAGATTCAGAACAAAAGGCTGTGCCATTGTCCTCAGTAGCAGCACTTACAAAAAAGATGAAGGCTAAATAGAAACTATGTTTTCAATGTTTGCAAGAAAACCTTAAACTGAAATGTATCAAGTTGAATTTTGGAGACAATACAAGATATTTATAGATGCAAACAGTGACTAGCATCCCACTGTTGGCATTTCAAGACTGATTAGCTTTAATGTAAAAATAAATAAATAAATAAATAAATAAATAAATAAATAAATAAATAAATAAATAAATAAATAAATAAATAAATAAATAAATTCCTCACATAGAAAAGAGGTAGCCCAGTTACTTTTTAAGGTCAGTTTTACCCAGGAGCACTAAAATGACTATTTAGAAGTTGATTAAGCAAAAAATAACTATAAACATGAGTAACCAGTTACATTTCTACCCCTTTTAAATATGGAAAATTGAAGGCAACATTATTTGAAAGCACTATTGATAATTACAAAAGATAAGTAAGACTGTTTGATGGGCAGAAACTCAGCTTGATCCAGCTTTAGGGAACAAAACACTTGTATTTGTGAGCCTGCTCTAAGAAGCAATCTGTGCAAACACCTTTATGAAGGCAGCTGCAATAGACAGACCAAAGGAATCTGAGGTGTTCCCAAAGGACAGGAGCAAATGCAGGGGGATCCAGCGTGGCTGAGGCAGTGAATTCTCAGAGCATGGCTTTTGAAGTGCAGGAGACTCCTCTTCTACTATCATTAAATCAAGAACACCTTGTCAAGGTCAGCATTTTAAAGTTTTAGATGAAATAGATTCTTTAGAAGTTTTGTTCTGCTTTATTTTAATTATTCCTCTGTTTAATACTAATCAACCCCTGTGTTTTATTTATAAATGAGCATAAGTTGCAATACTTCATTTTCTCCACTTGGACACAATCTCAAACTTTTCTTTTGTGTTTTGTCCCTCACCTTTCAAATTAAGTACAACAGTTGTAGGTAACAATGATGCTGGCAGCTCCTTATGGCAGCCTTGGATCACACTCCTAATGTCAAAAAGTACCCAAGAATTGGTAACTTTTTCTTTTCAAATAAATAATCTCAATAGAAGTCACTTTTCAGTTAAGAGTCTTTTCTGGTTTGGAATATTTGTGCAAATCTAAGCAGGTTGATGCACATGGACACTACAAAGAGCTGAGCTGTGCACAGATCAGGTGTCTGAGCTCAAAGGCCATTCACCAGCATTCCCAAACTGTGTCACTAACTGATGTCCTAGACATCCCTGGAGCTGCTGGGTACTTTCTGCTGGAGAGAACTCACACATCCCATACATGAGGTTCATAAAAGTTACAATCCTGCTATTGTTTTATGTTGCATTCACAAACTCTGCTACAGCTTCATTAAATATTGATAAAAACAAAACCTAAAAACTCGTTCCAAACATAACTACAGAAAGTACAAAACAACAGAAAACACTGTAGAGACTACACAGTTTTCCTGATTCTTTATCTAATAAATAATAAATCCTATTGTCTCTTGTCTTATTTTACTCCTAACCAAATACAGAAATTACTTTTCCTTGGTGGAATTGTCCTTCATAGCTTCAGAAGCCTGGTAAATAAACATTGTATTGTGATGTTTGACTTTTTAATGATTTTTTTTTTTTTAAAAAAGAACTAATAAAACCTAGGCATTCAAAAAATCAAATAATACAGCTCCTTAATTTATTTTTAGTCATTTATTTTAGCATTCAGATGTCCCCGAATTCAGTGAGTATTCCTTAAGGTATTTTTTTCTTTTTTTAAATTGCCATGTGTGCAGGTGTTTCATGCAAAAGCAGCAGGGGATATTGATTTCTGCTGGAATCTTTCCAACTAAGTTGGAATAAAAAAAATTCTGGGCACTCTTGTTCTTTTTTTTTTTTTTTTTTTTTTTTTTTTTTTTTTTTTTTTTTTTTTTTTTTTTTTTGCCTTACTGTATCAGCAAAAGTTTATGCATGATTACAATACTCCAAAAATGAATGTATCATTGCCAACCCTCAGTTACAACTGTGTAATCAAATGAACAAGAATTTCATCCACATTGCAAGATCTTTTATAAACACAGAGTTAGTTTCTAAAAACATTCAGTCCTTGGGACTGTTGAAAAAAATCAATAGGAAGTTTGCAGATATTTTATTTTGTTTAGGTTTAAAACAGTCTAAAAAAAGTGTTAGTAAAATTGTATTCTTGTCTCATCAATGTATGTTGTTGTATTTATACCAGTACAGGATGGCTCATTATAGCTTTTCTTTTTAATGATTTTTGATATGATATGGTTACTAGAAATGCTATTTGCTCCTTCAAGGCTACCACTTTCAGTGTTTCCAATACTATGCCCTGATACTGATAAATCTGTAACTGCCAGGGGAAAAAAAAGCAGGAAAATAAAGAATGCAAGATTTAAAATATCCTGGAAAACAGCAGCACTCAGGGCATCTGCTTCTGCACAGATTGCAGCAGCAGCCATTCCCATCCATCACATCTGTCCTGCAGCATTCCAGCTTCAGAAACAGATTTTACTGGTTACATCTCAAACAAAGCAACTTTCCTATGCTAGCTGTAAACGATACCCACACTCCCTGGCCCTCTCACTGTAAACATTTTTTCCAGGCAGACAACATTAGCTGCTGTGGGCAGAAAAATGACCTAGGAGAACAAGAGATGGAAAGGCCTTGTGTAACTTTTGTGAACTAGCAGGCAGGCACCCAAACTCTGCAGCTACAGAGTCATTAACACAGGTAAGGCAAATGCTTGGTGCATTTCCACCCAGGAATATGAAGACATGGTTCATTTTAACACCAGAGCTCACACACTAAAAGACTTTTTAAAATGCTGCATATTTTCACTACCACTGGGTATTACCAGCTTTACAGATTCAGTATCAACATGCAAACTGGCTTTTCCTTTATCTTTTTATCCATTTATAACTGATCATTTCCCAAAGAACCATTACTTACAGAGGCACCAAAAAAGCAAGATGCTTATTTTAAATCCCTGATCCCATTTCTAAATGCACTGCAAAAAATAAGCCAGATACAGGCAACTGAATTGCCTCTGAAAATATACCTCTAGTTATCAAAAAAATACCTTCTTAAGAAACCCCAACATTTTTAACAATATATTCCTGTATCACTACTGCCTTCTACAAACAAGGCAGCATAAAAAGTCAGTTAATAGCATATAGGGAGTTAAATTTTGTGTTTGGTGGAGTCAATGGCAATATATTTACAATGATTCAGTATAAGCAGGGTTCCCTGAAGTTCCTATAGGGTCATCTAGTGCTTCTCTCCTGACATCTCAGAATTATCTGTGGTATCCCTAGAAAAAGTCTTGCACAAAAAATGAAAGTTACACACAGAATAGTTTAGATGTGATTTTGTTTATTCACTACTGAACCTTAAAAAACATAGAACCTAAAATCTTTATTTCTGTGCTTTTAGAAGTATCATGGTTTAGGAAGGGTATTTCCCAGTTTAGTGCTTCCCCTATTCCCTCTCCAGTTAGAAACACAAAAGGCAAAGATCTCAGGTCGAGATAAAAACGATTTTTTGGAAACGGCAAGGAGAAAAGAAAGAGAATAGTAACAGCAACAACACTGATAACAAAATGTACAATGAGAGGGCAATCTACACGTGAAATGTTCTCCAAGCCCAGGACAGTGACAAACAAGGAGGTCAGACCCTCTGGCCACCTTGATTCCCTCTATTGGAAAACTACTCCTTCCTTCTCAGATGTGAGAGTCCCTTTCCTGCCCCTGGCAACAAGAGATGGGTAGGGGAATAAAAGACCAAGTCCTAGGACGATATTCATTAAGGCAGAAGGAAGGGAAACCATAAATATTTAGTGTTTGTTTTGATTTAGCCTTAGCTGATGGTAGTTCTTTCTTAAGAAAGAAACTGTTGATATTTGCAAAGAAAACATTCTAGACATCGCCATTTTTAATGCAAAGCAGAGATCTTGCTTTGTCAGTGCTACCTGAACACTAGCTGCCCTTAGCCATGGAATAATTAAATTTAAAATTTCTAGTAAGAAATTATGAGAATTAAAATGAAAAAAAAGAAAAAAGGAAACTTTATGATTTTAAAATAATAACAGACTTCTTGTTCTGAACTTACTTGAACTCCATTGCATATATTTATATATTATTAAAACCAGAAACTTAATTAAAATAGGAAAAGTAATTTTTTTGCATTTAGAGAGGCAGTTTTGTATAAACAAGCAATAGAGTTCTGCATGTCGATTATTCAAGAAGCTACCCCTTAGCCATTTTTGTGCCAGGGAAAATTTTATTTAATCCAATAACACTTTCAAAGCTTTGACTGCATCATGATATAAAACAAAGTTGTGCTACAGATATGAGACTCGTTGGAGATTTTCTATTATCCTTCAGATTCAAATGAACAAATCTGTATAATTTAGCAACAAACTGAAAATGCAGGCAATGCATCACAACAATGTCATTTACAGGTGTTGGCTTCCCAGCCAGACTGGGGGGGAGCTGGAATTGTTGCCAGAGACAGCCCCAGTGTCTCCCCTTTGCATTTCATTCTGAGGATTACATAGGAGAGCTCATGTGATATTAACTCAACCAGCACATTGCTCTGTGGGTACAAAGCAGCACATCCTCACACACACTGCTTTTCTCCCCTCTCACCAGAGCACAGCATCACCTGCACAACTGCAGAGACAACAGAGAATGCTTCCAGAAGAATGCATTACAGACAGTCATCTCTCCAAAAATCACACATGCTCCCTTGTCAGCAACTCCTAAATTAATTCTTTACTGTGAACTTGTTGTTCATATTTTCTAAATGTTTTTGCAGTTTGAAATCACTATACACAAGTACAAATACGTATCTTGAAAAACATATGGAAGCATTTTCAAGTTACTAGTGCGTTATTAGCAAATATCACGTGTTATTTACTTGATGTACAAAACTCTGAAATACAAAATAATATAAAATAAAATAATTTACTTTCATGACTTTAAAAAAACCCAAACTAATCAAGCATTAGTTCTTAAAAGAATGTACAAAAATATCCCACCTAATGCTTTGTCATAACAAACTCAAAAGCAGAAAAGGAAATAATGCCAGTATCACTTTGAAATGTAATATCTGATCACATCTGTCAGAACTTAAATACTGAACCCTAAACACCACTGAAATTCATCTCTGTATGGGCAATTTGCACATCAGAGCCTGCATTCTCCTGTGCTGCTCAAACTGAAACCGAGGAAAGCTGAACAAATGGGAAATGACTCAGGAGAGAGCCCTGTGAGACACAAAGGGCCAGAAGTTTGGTGTCTAGGAGCCAAAGAAACAGAAGTGACTAAGACTCTAAAAGGTTTTGGTGTTCAAAGTGAAGAATTACTCTGAAATTGAGTTATGACAGTTCTGATGGGCTCTCTAGGTGCAGAGTGCTTTTATCAATCAAATGCATTCAGTTGTCCTTCACTAGGACTTATTAATTGATCTAAAAGAAGCTAATAGAGGAAGTCAGAGAAAAAGCAGCATATTAGAGATTGTGCCAGAAGTGGATCCATTGCCCACACCAGGGTTTCTCTGTTCTTTGACCCCTGCAGTCCCACCCATCCCAGCTTATTGACATCTCTGGAGACACCAAAAGCCCTTGAGACTGGATGGCACTACTGCACCAAAAAGGGACACCCTCCTGAGGATGTGAAAATAGCTCTACGAAATACTCTCCAATAGATGAAGAAACTGAAATACTGTTAAATTTAGAGCACAAAAGCAAACCAGTAAATTAATTTTAAAAATAAAATAAAATACAGACTTCAAGAGGTGCAAGCAAAACATAGGAGGGACACCCCAAACCAGAACACTCTATGTAGGTTAAAAGATGATAGAAGAAAGCAGATGTAGCACACATCTGTAATATCTGCAGTCACCAGCACTCTGAAATTAAAAAAAAAAAAACCACCAAAAACCACCTCACATGAAATCTAGTGAATCAAATCAAGAAGAAGAAAATACAAAAAACTAAATGACCTAAATAATTCAGTACTGCTACAAAACGAGTACAAAAGTGGTGTTACAATTATTGTTACATGTAGTAAAAGAGCCAATTAACAGTCCTCCAAATCTTTCTATTTCCTATATCACAGCTGTCTTCTTTCTCCCTCTGCCTGTGAAACATTGTGTGGGGGTGGGAGTTTAGATGCAAGGACCAGGGGAGAGAAAGGGAATGACAGAAACCTTAGATCTGGAACATACAGGGAGTTTAGCTTGCCCAGCTCTTGTTAAAGAAAGAAATGCCAGAATTGATAAAAAAGTCTCATGATTAATGGCAGCTGGCAAGTGTCCTCACTGGGCAGCAACACTTTTTCAGCTACAGATCTGGAATAATCTGTATTTGCACATCTTTCCACATTATGGTATAGGAAAGTTCTTCTGGGAACAGAGTATTGTGTGATTTTAAATATTTTCATGGTAAGCAGTAGCAAAAGGAAAACAGAGGCCAATGGCTCCAGAGGGCAGGGGCACTGGCCCGATCTATGTTCTAAGGTTTATTGTTTTTCTGGATCATTTACCATTTCCTTAAAGTTGCACAGGAACTACCCAGCACTGTGTTTCCAACATTTAATAAATCTGTTCTTACAGTCACCGCCAAGCTGCTGTAGGCTTGAAGGGAGATACCTAATGAAATAAAAGACTTCTTCTAGTTATATGGGGAAATACTTAACATTTTAATGTAAAAATACTAATTTATCAGGAAAATATGAGTAGGTTGTTTGACTGGCAGTGATGCTCTTTCTCCAAGGAATTGAAATAGGTCAAATAATACATTGGCTAGAAACAAGGGAAATAAGAAAAGCTATTTTAGCTCTAAGCTTCTGCATATTTCCAAGGCACACAATCTAAAATTTATTCATTACTTCGTTTATAATTCTGACATCCTTGTTGTGTGGACATGCAAAGTCAGGCTATGAAGCATTAACATTACTCTCAACATTTCCTTTCACAAAGAAACCCATATAGTCTAAATTATGCTTTATTTTTTAAATCTTATTTCCTCACTTTATTTCTTTTAATTCAGTCTTCCAGAACATAAAGGGGATGGGCATGACAAGCTAAAGTGTCTTTGCAACAGTTCCCTCTATCTGCACTGCTCTGTCCTTGTGTGTGGATTACCTCACAGGATTTCCCTTTTTCCCAGGTAAGGAGAACAATTTTCCATCTGTTTTTGATGTGGCACTGTCAGAAGTTCACACACTGCAAATCCCCTTGTCTTTACTATCAGCACACAACAAACTGCTCAGCTTTATTGGCCAGCATTTTCCAACGCCAGTAATTAGGTAAATCACATATAGCTTTTTAATTTAAACACACACTGCTTCAGCACAGCCAACAGTCAGTCAACTGTGCTAAGGAAGAGCTGGATAATGAGGCTCTTGGTGGGCTACCACAGCTTCAGAAATCAGACTGCAGTCAACAAAACTCAAGTTGGGCTCAGTTTGACCAGAGATGTCAAAAGTACATCTAACATCTGTACAAATATTCTGCAATATTTTGCAGAATAATATAAACATGATTTTTTCTATTTAATGGCTCCTTGGCCTTTGGCTCATATTCAAATCAATTTAGTTGCATCCTTCTCTGATCTTCAATTTAACACAAAATTATGAGTGCAACATCCATAACACAAATCTAAGTCATTGCCTATTAAGTGAAACAGATTTTTCTGCTAAATTCCCTGCAACTGAGACTATTGTATTGGTACAAAAGTTTAAAAGTTGAAGCCTCTTGGCTGGCTGCTTATTATTAAAGAACTCACAGCTTTAGTGCAATAATCCATATTCTTGTTAATGGTAAACCAAGGAGCAAAGGGAAGACACGGAGTTTAGGACTTTAAGGAAAGACACTTTCATGAAGACAGAGTATAATGCACTCTGAAATCTCTCTTGGGACCAGCACCACTACAAGCAATATTCTGGTGGGGCTCCTGTTTTTCACCTCAGTCTCCACAAGCCACAACACTGTAAAGTTGCATTTGGAAGCACATAAATGCTCCTACATCCAATGTGCTCTACAGTTCTAATTTTATAGCCTGTCACCATACTCACCCTGAGCAAAGCATCACAGGGTCTCACATGTGATCAACTAAGTGCTTGATTATTGCATTTCAGGAGATGTAATTATTAAAATCTGCATTTCCCATTTCAGTGCATTTAATTCATTAATTTCAGTGCTAAATTCAAAGTTAATATGTATTTTCTTCCTATGGTGGAGGTGGTTTAGAGCATGGCTCACTAGCAGGTAAGGGGGAACAGCTCTTTTATATAATGCTATGAAGAAGATTTTGGAGCATCAGAAACTTTACACCAAAGCTAGCCACCAAAAGAAGTCTAACCTATTTGCCTTCCACATTTAATAATCTCTGCAGCAGATATATCCTTCCAAAACCATCAAGAGAGTACATATAATTCAGTCTTTTAACAGTGACAGCAAGCTAGTAAACGAGTAAATTATTGTTCCTCTTGTCTATGTCTTTCAAGTTCTTCCAAATCCTTCTGAGACCTGAGCACCAGAAGCACATAAAGCACTCAAGCCTTAGCATCTGCATTTATTCAATGACTTAAAAAAAAAAAAATCTAACACCCCACCCATTATTATATTCTAATAATTCCCTCCCTGTTGCACACACAGAGCCTATAGCACTGAATACACACATCAAGGCCAAACAGCACTGACTGCTGCTGAGTTCTGGTTACCATCAGCCACAGAACTTCTCTTTCACTGCCAGGCACCTATGGGCTGACTCAGTGGCACCCTGAGGTGCATCTCACCAGCAATTCCAGCTGCCAGAGCTTTTTGGGGTTATGGGCATTTCTGGACATTGCAGCGTTCATCCTTAAACATTTTTGAGTGACTGAAGCATTACAGCAGGCAAGCAGAGTGCTGTGCAGTAAACATACTCAGCTTTTTTTCAGTAGAATCTGCTTGCTTTGGTATAAGTTGTGGTTTTCTGGTTTTACATAACTGAATCAACCTGTACTGTGCATCCTTCAACAAAATAGTTGCGAAAGCTATGATTAAAAACACTCGAATAATTACATAATTTCACTGGAATTCATGAAGAAAAAATACATCCCTGAGAACTAAAACTAACTAGAATTTTCAAGTTCTCAAAAACACTCAGGTTAATTTTCCATTCATTAATGACTAAACAGACTTTGCAGGTCTTACGCTTTGCCTTCCCATCTTTAAACTTTTTTTAAGGAAAATTATCATATATTCTTTTAAATTAGAGCTTACAAAAAAAACAAACCAAACAAAGCAATGCAGAAAAACCTACCAACCCTCTAAGTTTATGTACCTGAGAAAGCAGTGTAATCGTAGGACAAATAAATGCAATGGGCAGTTTTCCCCTCCAATGCTGCACAAACTCACAAAACACGAGGTCTGCAGGGTGGGCTTCTAGCAGTGCAAATTCAATGCTACACAAACCTCTATCTTGCTTCACACTTCAAGCTACAACAAAAACAGCATGACAGAACAAAGCCACCACTACTTGAATGTCAAAAAGGATAAAGGCAATGTTAAAATAGCATGAACAAATTTGCACTGTAGCAACATTTTATGATATTTGCAATTTTCCCTTATTTCGCATTAGGAGAGGAGAAGAATGAAACATCTGTAGCAGCTTTTCTTCTGGCTCTGAGAAGCTTTAAGATGCATTCTCATCCTTCAGTCCTCTCCACTCCGCAATTAATTGATTTAGATAATACAGACTAAGCACAATTGTAGCATTCATCTTGCAACAAAACTAGCCTTGAAATAGAAAACTGAAGTATTCCTTTGCTTCCCTACACTTCTGAATCAAATAAAATCCATGTTAACCTAGGTTATCTACCAATGTTAGCTAGCAGAGAACATGAAATTTCACATACTGAAGTTGCATCCTTGTTTCATTACTCAGATTAAGCCAATATATAATTGAAACTGAAATATCTCCTACCTTCACCCATGAGAAATTTGGGCAATTTCATAAGCACTTTGTTCTCACTGTACCGGTTTGATGGTCGCAAAGCAGTCAGCTTTGCACTGCTAAACAAAACAGCTTGAGGTTCAACAAATCAGCAGTGTTGGCATCTGATATAGCTCAAGTAAGGGGGAGGAGAGTCATTGTGAGATGTCACTGACAACTCCATTTCCACTTCTGTGCAAATTAAATGTAGGCTGGGGCACAGAAATGGAACATAATTAGACATAAAAAGTAGGACTGCAGGCTCTGGTTGACTGAAGATACTAGTACAGGAAAGAAAAAGCCAATTAAACCAGTAGTTTAGTGCACAAACTGCAGCATTAATAATCCTAATAGAACTACAAAACAACAACCACAAAAGTCCAGTTCTGGAAATGCAACACTGAGCATCTCCAATGGCAGCCTAATTCCACTGTAAAATCTCTCCATTGGACAATGCATCATACACACTGCTCTAGTGCCACCACATTGGAGAAAAACATATATACAAGCAACAGATGTCATCACTGAAATATGAGAATACAATATGAGCAATTGACAATTGGGTGAGAAAAGATAACAGGAAAACTACATTATCCTCTTTTGATGGCTTCTAATTTTTAAAGCTGCTATATACAACAACTGTTCTAACTTAGACCACTTATACATCTTTCAACCTGCTAACCAGAATAATAAGCACAATATTTCACAATCATTATTGTTTTAGGCCATTTTTAATGACATTTTATAACTAGTAGGGGATTTGTTGTATACTCAGAAGCTGCCCACTAGGCAGCAAACTTATCACTACTGCAGCTGCCTCTGAATTTGTCATGTTACAAAGCTGACTCAGACAGCGATTTCGTGCCAGAAGATCTTTGGCAGCAGCACCAAAAATCCTAGTAATATCCTCTGGAAAGCACAACTGCTACTCTTGGAAGGGTGGAAAAGACCAAGAAAAAAAAAAATCAGCTGACAAATCAGATAAGCTAGTTTCAAAATGCTTCAGCAATCATTGTCAAAAGTTCACAGGAGATGAACCCTATCACTAATCAACACTTCTAACAGCATCCCATTTCAAGTCTGTGGAAAGAAGTCCAGGCAGGAATACTCTTTACAGTATTTTGCTCTCTCCTCTTCCAATGAATGGTTAACTTTTGACTTTGTTTGTCCAGTCATGTTGCCTTTTAAATTATTCTCATGTAATGTTGCCCAGCTCATACCAACAGGAATATATACACTTAAATATGTGAGGCTTTAAATAATGGGTAAAGTGGATTCAAACAGTGGTTCTTGACACACATAGTTCACCCAGTTTATCCAGGTTCAAATTCAGGGCTTAACTGGGAGAGTCAAGTCACAACCCTCTGCTCACATGGAGACATATTTGCTTCTTAGCCATTCCTAAGAAAACATAAAGATCATCTCCTTTACAATCTACCCTACTGCTTTCCCAAGTACATCTTCCTAGAGCAAAGATTGTTTTATTGGTGCAAGTTCTGACCAAGGAAACCACGAAAGGAAGTGGAATGAGAGCCTGAGTAAAAA
>VZRH01008297.1:606427-720757 GCA_013397555.1 Urocynchramus pylzowi
ACAAACACATAAGACTACATTTTACATAGCTAAGATGTAACTTGGATGAACCCAAGGCTGAAGAAGTATCACTCATTAAACAGTGGGGTACTTTAAGTCCATAAACAGCAGGTATGTAGTTAAAAATTCAGTATTTATTTACATATTTTACCCATTCATTTCACAAATCAGCTGAAACTTTCATTTAATCTGCTTTAAACTGGGTTATAAGCATACCACTGCTTCTTCTCCAGTTAGACCAATATTAAACCAAGGTTACTGACATCACTTCCTAAAAAGGAGAAAGTCCCCAAAATCTAACCTAACATCTAAGCCAGGTTTGGAAGTACTCATTCAGATTGAAATTGCAAGGTAGTTCATTTTGAATCTGGGAAATTTTTTTCTTCTTTAAAAGAGTTATTTTTACATTGCTTCAGCTTTCAATTTGTTTTTGCCAACAGTAAATTTAGACTGACTGCTCTAAAAAGCAGTGCAAAATGTGTGATGGTTTGGACCTAATTAAAACCTGAGGAAAAGCATGGAAAACTTGGGGGCAGGGGAAAGCACATAATCAGAAGTTCTCTACCATGCAGAGAAAGTGGAAATCTTTGGCTTCATGGTTAGGCTGAATTAGCCATCTTTTGCATAGGGAAAATCTTCATAAATGTAAAGTTTATTTAAACAGATCCCATGCCAGCCCCCTTGAATAGGCACTGGCACATATAAGAAAGACAAACACCTAGGAGAAGGAGAGAGTCAGAATTTCTTCCCTTAAAGCTGATCTCATTTTTGCTGCAACAGCCTCTGTGGGGCACTGGAGGTTGGAGTGAGCTAGAACAAGCTAGAACAATTTTCAGACTATCTAGTTTGCATAAACAATAAGGTTGGCATCTGGTGGCTCTAAAAATAAATATAACTCAAAAAAGAAATCAGTCCTGAGATGGTAGAATTAATGCTTCACATCCCTTTTGGCAGCTTGCATCTCTCCATTTGCCAGCTACTCTATTTTCTTGCTATTTTCTCCAGTTGAGTATGCTTCATGGTTATTCAGAAGATTTATGTATTTTCTTATGCTACTGCCTTAGTAATGTCAAACATGCAAGATGATACTTTCTGCTAGCTAATTCTCTTCCCACTAGATGACAAGGACTTCAAAGACAGAACAAACATCTTGAGTCTTTATTACCCAACTTCCCACTTGCTCACACACTGCATGCAGAGTTTGTTTGAGGTGGCAACTTGATAGCAAAGCAAGACACAGAGCACATCAGTTCTGCTCATCTTGTCAGTGCAGATGAGCTGCTGGAGCTCAGCATCAAACAAAGGCAGCAGCACACCCTGCCACACACCTAATCCTAAGGCATGCAGGCTTATCTCTGAGCACACACGAGATATGGACATCGCTGAAAATCTCGGCATGTTTTCCTGGTATATCACAATTCAAATCAGAAGGAAGTGGCTTTTGAGTACTGAGATCTGTACCACACCTGAACTGACTGCTAGAAATGAAAAACTTACAGAATCACCAAAAGCCAGTGTGGAAGCAAATCAGGACTTGCAGACATCCACTATGGCTGGACAAAGTCTCAGCTGGTATCAGCCAAGCCCCCAGATGTGTTCCACACACCATGGCTACTTCGATCAATATCTGAATAGTGCTAATATTTGGGATGTTCCAAGAAACAAATACATGTCCCCAAATCCATGTATTGTATCCATAACTATCGTAACATGGCTGATTAGTGCTGCTAATGATTGTTTCAGAAAATAAACAGATCACTGATGCTGCATTTTTCCATGCAAACACAACTGCAGAGGCATCAGGAGGCCGGGGGTCTGAGAAACCTCACTCGACACACTCAGAGGCTGCAGTGCCCTTCCACGTGCAGCAGAGCAGTGCAACCACTTCTGGTGATTTTCCCAGGCTCTCATTTCATCACAGCATTATCAAACAGATGTGAGACTTCTGAGGAGAGTGAACAGCCAGGCAAACAGCTGAGAGCTTGTACATTTATAAAACTTTGGCTGAAATTCAGCCTTCCAACAGCTGCAGACATGTTCATGACATTTTGGAAATAACTGAACTTCACTGCTATGAAGATTTTGCTTTTGCGTGCAAGTTTTTGCTGCCCTATTTTAGGATTCAGGAAGGATTCAACACTTCACATCTCTCTCTCTCTCAGGGTAAAGCTTAAATTTTAATGAATTGTAATTAAGAACTGAAGCCCCACCCTCTGTCCACCCCCACAGAGCTCATAACTCCAGCAACCATCTCTTCTATTTCTTTCCCTCCCTCTTCAGCACTGGAGGCAGAATGTACAGAGTGTGGGACCCTCCCATCTCTTCACAGAATTAGACAGATGAATACACTGGGAGCACATCAGGAAGCAATTCAGATTATGGCATTATTTCAAAAGCTGTGTACTTTGAACATTCCTTGAAATGCCAGAAGAAATCTGAGGATCTGTAATTTTTTCAATTTTCATATCTGGGACACATTTTACATAGGGAGAACTTTGAAGGGCTGAGGGTTTAGTGTTCTGAGCTATCCTAAAAATCAGAACATCGCAAAAACCAGGACAGAATCTGCCCTAAAACCAAGAACAGTTACAAGTCTCACTTCATAGATGTTAATATGCTCCATATTGCTGCGAGCTATATTTGATATTATTTGTCCAGCATCCGAGCTATGCAGAGTACTTCACAAAATGCAGGAAATGGGGATTTACTCCTAGGAAATTTGTCTCCTGAGTTTTAAGGAAAAACACACCATGTAAAGGGTAACAAACTACAGAACTACTAAGGTAACCTTCCTCTCTGATTGTTATTCAAGTTTCCTTACAAATGGCTCTCAATGAAGGCTTTATGGCTGAAGAATTAGATATGCAGTCATTGCAAACATCTAGGCTTTTAGTACAGTGTTCATAATTGTGACATAGCAATGATTTTGAGAGAAAATAACAAAACCAAAACAAACAACAACTTCCCCCCACGCCCCTTTATTTTTTCCTGCAAATCCACAAAAGGACTTATAAACTTCTTCCCCTCCTCAGCTTTTAATTCCACTATTTCCATACTGCTTTGATCTGGGCTTGTTGACAGACATGCACTTCCCAATCCCACTCTGAACTGGGTGTCTAATTTTGCAGATATACTTCATTGCTTCATGTTCATTACTGAGTCCCTTCCTTGTGTAATTATGGCATACAGGAGTCTGTACATGCACAAACACTGTTTAGTTTCACCAAGACAGGGGCCAGAGCTAACAATATGCATGGGCTGTTGGGAGCAGTGAAAAAATGTAGGCTGGTGAGTGCTCCTATCTGTTCCTGATTGTTTATGGAACCAGGCAAGTGCCACCAGGGATAACTTTGGATGACTATGTGCAGGATTTGTGTTTGATAAGACAATGTCATTAATCTGATAATCTCATCATTCACCTGGTTTTAAATCAAAATGCAGTCCTGTACATGTATGCATGCATGTGGCTACATAGATGCACTCTGGCTTGCTTGTTTATAAATGTATCAGTTGTTTGGTGAAAGATTTATGGGGTGGATTGCTGGTAAACAACTTTGGCATCTCATCTCAGTTTTATCTGGGGAAAGGCTATAACATGAAAAAGACTACAAAATTATTCTGTGCGTCAGCAAGTATCTTAAAACTCTAACACACAACGGCTCCCTCCCCCTGGAGCTTTGGGTACCCCTGGTGACATTGGCATTTCAACAATTAAGAGTTCACTTTGACAGTGGTACTGGAAAAAAAAAAAAAAAAAAAAAGAGCTGCCTCGTTATTTTCAAGCCCAGCAATAAACATGGGATGTTAAAGGCTTCAGCACATTAGTTACTGATCTTAAATCTTTTTAATGATATGAAACATTTTAAGATCCACTGTTTGTCACAGATAGAATATTCTCTGTGTATATTTACTATGATCTGAAGTATCATATTGAAGCAAAGTTTATAAACCACTGTTGATAGCAGTTAAGATTTTTGACTTTTTCCAGTTTAAGCAGAGGATGCAAACCTCCCCTAGGTTAGCACTACAGAAAGTTTTATTCCACTAGATGCAAGTTTCATTAGATATTCAGTGGGGGAAAAGCATCTTGAATAAATCTCTGTATCACAACAGCTCTTTGGCCTCATGACTGATACACTACAGGACTATGAAAGGAATGGAAAACATAAAGAGAAAAAATCCCTCTATTCAGCCCAAGTCCATTTAGAAAAGCATGAATATAAATACCATCATTTTTCTGCCTTCTCCATCTTCACTTTGCCCCGCTTCTTTGGAAAGCCTTCAAAATGGTAAAGACAGAACATCATCTTTGAACACATCTTTTATAGAGGCTTCTGTCTCTCCAAACTCGAAACTAAACTTCTGCCATTTCCTAGGCATAAAAAAAACCTGACAAAGCAGGGGTGGGGGAGAAGAAATTGCAGCCTATTTTTGAAGAGCAGTTTTCCAAAAGCACCCTCTTTGCTCAAACAGGATCTGACTTTTGAACAGGCAAAGCACTGGCAGTGGCTTCTGGCAACCCCCAGCACAAGTAATATGAAACCACAACAGAAGTAGTTGTCTGGGGCTTTTTTCCCTTTCTTCAAGAAGGTAAAAAGAGAAAAACCTTGTCCTGAAAAAAGTAATCTAAAACAAAATAAAGATTAAAATTATTAATCTTTAACAGAAATACAAGTAAGCCACAGAGAAACAAAGTGATCCACTGGGTGGGACACACGCTGTTTACAGCAGAGCCAGGAAATAAATCAATTACACTTGAACCATTCTACATCCACTGTCAGAAATGTAATTTTCATTTTCACCCAAGCTTTCACAAATGGGGATGTGCACCCAAAACACAAGACTTCGATGTAGTCAGCAGCTAATAAAGTGCAAATGTAATGAATCAGCTATTTCTCATTCTGTGGTAATCACACTTCCTCTGAATAGAGAGAGACATCGCTGTCCAAGGATTTTCCTGGGAAGCTGTGAGAAAGCTCAGAGAAAAGCATGAGAAACAATTCTTATCTCCACTTGCTGCACCTCTTGTTTAGCACATGTGAAATGTGTTATAGAGATTTGTTTAGCAAAGGGTGGTTTCTCAGTTGGACACTGGATGGTGTTTGGATGGATTGACCAATTAGGTCAAAGCTGTATCAGACTGTCTGTAAGGGTTACGAGCTTCTTAATAAATATAGTATATTACAGTATGGAGAATAAAGGGATTGATCAGCCTTCTGCAATCATGGAGTCAATGCTAATCATTACCCGGCTGGGGCCTGTGACAACATCATTCCAAATCACAAAGTCACAGAATCCAAGTTGGAAGGGACCTTAGGAGGTTAGCTAGTGCAGCATCCTCCTCAAAGCTGGGTCAAATGCTGAATTTAGATTGAGTTGCTCAAGGCTTTGTGTTGAGAAGCCTAGAAAACCTCCAAGGATCTGTGTCTTCAATATGAAATTTAAATGAAATATGTCAAGAAGAAAATATCCTGAAGAGATATCCTATCACTCACCTTTTGAAGAAAGCAAGCATGAGAATTCTGATCATAAATAATGCTATTTCATATTACCTCTTTAAAAAAGAGGTGTGCAGCAAGTGAGGGCAAGCAGAAGCCAAAAAGGCAAAACAGAACTTCAAATTATAAATCCAGCCTGTCTTCAGGTCTGACTTTTTTCAAAATTCAAATTTAATGTAATAACAAACTGTGTTTAAAATACAAAAACAACCACACGTCCTCCAACAAAAAGGTTCAAACCCATGTGCTCTTGAACAGAGACAGATGCTCTGTGTAAGTGTGCACATGAGTACCTCTTGTCCTTTATGCCCCAAAACCACTTTAGGATACTTGTACAACATCAGGTTTTCCAATCATTCTCTTTGGAAGCATCTGGAAAAGCAACTTGCCAAAATAATATCTATGCAGAGTACTGTAAGGAAATTACTATGAAAAAATAGTTATTTAACTCAAAATACTTTAAGCTTACCTATGCTCATTTAATATATTCAAGATTATGTACTCTGTAATACTTTGTGAGGCAAAGTTTTTCTACTACAAGACCTGCATCCATATTATTTCTTCCCTTCTATTAAAAAAAAAATATTTTAAGAAACTTCTTTTCCAAGAAGTACAGTCTACAGTCTTGAAATAATTCACTCTAATGATGGTGGACTGTAAATCTTAAAACAAATGACACATTTATTTCTGACAACACTCTCTAGCAATCATTGTCATTTATGTCTTTTAAAGAGCACACGATGTTGCCTGTGTAAACATTATTTTTTTTCCTCTGATTGGTTTCAATAAAGTAATTTTTCCAGGCAGAACATTTGAATTACCATACATTGAAAAGCAGAATGTCTTATATACATCTGGTTTGGTTTTGTGAAGTGGTTTGTTGTTCATACATTTTCAGCTGTGTGGAATAAAATTGTTTTGATGAAGCAGTAAATATTTTTTTATTGAGCAAAACGAAAAAATGAATTCCGAGAACAGTCCACTGTTAATTACTACAGGTACTCTGCCAAATATTTACTTCAAAAATCATCAACAAACCAAGCAAGCAGAGCAGAATAGACACTTGCACAGTGACCCATGGGGTTCAAGCACAGAACCTAGCATCTTGCTGCACATCAGGCAGCCTTTTTACTTACCATCTGCAACAGGCACATCATCTTGCTTTTTTTGGCTTCTGTCAGTTCAGCCTTTAGGCATATGAAGTGAAATCTACCCCTGACATCCTTTAGACATGCCCTGGAAGGTGTGCTGACTAGCATGGCCTCTGTTGAGGCCCCAGTTTACAGAGTCTCAAAATAGCTCTGCCAAACCCCTGGGTAAGAAGTGCTCTGTAATTCAGTTAGAAGCAAAGCAAAGCAACCAGTAGCCAGTAAACCCCACCTGCCCACAAACCTCACCCTTTAGCTCGAGAAAAAAATAATAAATTTAATCAGAAGATATGCAACAAGGTTGTATGATAATAAAAGAGATGGGTGGGGGGAAAAAAACCAAACCAACCAAAAAAACCTCAGATTCTTGAATTCTTTTCAGCAAGCCAAAAAAGGAACATTTTCTTCTTTCTTCTCTTAACCAGCTGGTATGCTATCTTCTCCAGACAATGCAGAAGCACTGGTTTCCTTTTTTGTGTCTCTCAGTTATCTGTCTTCACATTCTGCATATCACAGAGATCAGAATCTCTTCCAGAGACTGTCCTCACTGTTGAGCTTTCTAAGACTGCTGCTCATCAGACTACTCTTGATTTCAACTGCTGATTCATCAGTATGTGCTTACCTCGAGGGGTCTAGGAATGACACTTTGTTTCACAGGGCAATTAACTGTGGTCAGTCTGAGAGAGCTTACAGTTCAATCTTTAATAAAGCATCACACCTACAAAGAGGTTACCTGCATGAGCAGGACTGCTGATTCCACATACCTAAACCTTGGACTTCAGCAACAGCAGGGAAGTGTTTCTGCATCCTCTGCTGGCATGGATTACAGAGGCTGTCAGCCTCTCCAAACCCACAGCATGAGCCCCCACGAGTGTCCCCTCAAATTAAGGGCACAATACTTGGAGAATTGTCCACTGTCTGAAAAACACTCGCTTGGAAAGCTGCTGAACTGCACAGAGGTTATTATTTAGGAACTTAGGTCTGCACATGTTCATTTAAATGTTCTCATTTTAAAAATAAAATCACATGACATTCTATTCCAATGCATCTGTAGAGTCAGTGATTCATCTAATCAGTTTGCTCTTGTGAAGTCTGATTTACTGACTCGCTCCAAGTACAAATAGCTCTTAAATTGTTTTACTGAATTATTTCATTGCAGTTACATGAGGACGAGTAGAAAATTTTGTCTTCTGTTCAAAGGCAGAGCTCCTGAAAGTGTCTTTTGTGTTAGGCCATGACCTAACCTTCATTGATCCACCACCAACACTGAAATCTTAACCCTGAAAGATCTCTGGATTTGGGGAACAGTGTGTTAATGTTGGCTTTCTGGGAAAGGGATGAAGAAAATTTTATATCAGTGCTCCTAAAAATAGCTAGCTCCTGACCTAGCATTCTGCCTTTGCACGACCAACATTCAGGAAAGGTTTTGAACAACAAAATAGAATTAAGTTAGAGTAGTATTCATATTTATTCATTTACTGCTTTGATGCTATCACCTCTTCATCAGTTTGCTGCCTGTGGATTTAGGCATTCAAGGTTTGCAGGTCTGCAGCATCTCCACCCAGACCATTCACAGGTTTGAAGACTCAGGGGAAGACTGGAACATACTAAACTGTTCCAGTTTAGTAGGCTGGGTCCAGCCTACAGATGATGCCTCTGCTGCTCCCACTGCAGAGTTCTAAACTAATTAGTACATGATCTGCTGGCAACTTCTACTCTCAGAAGCACGAAGCTCTCCTCAGCTGAGTGTGAAACTATTTACTCAGTTCTCAGGTTATTGCAGCCTGTGATGAGCTGCTGTGGTTAAGAGCAAGCTGTAAATGCAAGCTAGTTAAATTAATTCCTGCTCTCATCCGCTGTGAGAAGATGGCAGGACTGATTTCAATCAGCATTTTTAGAGGCAGGCTGTTTACATGACATACCTACAATTTCTAATGGCAACCCAGCATTTTAGCATACAGCCCTCTTTCCCTTCGCATCAAGAGTTTTCATGTAAAAAAGATTAAAAAGAGCAGGAACTGTGCAAGGTTTGTGATTTATTCAAGGCTGCAGAGCAAATCACAGTAGGAAGTGCAGTTGTTTCATGTAACATCCAGCCATTGAATTAATGGGGTTAAGATCCCACATTTCAGCATGATATCCACTCATGAATTATGTTCTTTATGTTTGGTTAGAAACAACAAGAGGAAAAATCCCACAACACTGGGGAGGGGGGGCGGGGGTGGGGGAAGTAAAATTGGCCATGGAAATACAATTAAAAGCTTCCCAGTCTGTCCCAGTCTTCAAGGATATATTCTGCAAAACTGTCCCCATGATGCAAAGGAGTTGTTTGCCTTAATGGTAAATTAATGTCAAGGCATCTGAATGACTTGACACAATACATTTTATTCTAACTAGGGTTTAAATGGCAAGTAAATAGTAGGGCCTGCCCTTATTTTAATGGAACAATTACATAATGGACATCTTTCAACTTCACATTCCAACAACCATGGCTTCTTCCAGTAATAGCAAAATTTTTATGCAAAATATTTTAAAAACTCTCTTTTCCAGAAATTGAATTACTCCTCATGAAATAAAAGCAATAAACTAATACCAACCAACATTTAATAAAATGACAGCCAATTGCATCATTCTATAATAGAATGGAAGTGATACTCAGCTGAAACTTGCTGGTTTGGCATAATATCCTAACAAAATGATATGTGTCAAAATCACTGATTTCTCTTGTTTGGCTTTTTTTAAAAGTTTATATTTTAGAACAATTTTTGTACTTGGTTTCACATTTGATCAATTCAGATAAACTATCAGTCTTCCTATGAAAGGCACACTTAAGAACATTATGCAAAAAACAACCTACCCCATGAGCACAAGAAGCAACCCAGATAACATTTTTTTGAAATCTACAATGCCAATTGACATCATGCCAACAGTTAAAAATAGTGTCCACAGTTCCAAGTCAGTCACTATACAAAGGTATGTTTTGGAAAGCACCCAGGATACCTAAATTTTATTTCCACTACTCAAAAGAATTTTTTTTTTCCCTTTTGAAAAGCCTGGACCAAGTCTTTGTTACTAGGTAAGTTAATTTAGAAGCCAAATTCTCTCACTACACATGACTGAACTTTCAAATTTTTTTAGGATCCAAAACTTGGTCCAAAAAAAGGATTCAGGCATATATTTTTTAATAATTAAGCACTTCATAATGATCCTTTCCTAGGAGCTGCATACATGTCTGAAAACAAAGCAGAATTCTGTACCAGCTATCTGGAAATAGCAAACATCCAAGTAGCTCCTTCACACCGGAGGGAAGTTTCCCAAAACACCAATGTGTTGAGCTGAAAGTCTTCCAAGCTTCTTTTGAGCTCATTTAGATTGTTTAAGACCCATTTTACAGGTGAGATTCAATTTCAGCCAGCCAGACTTGCAGATCTGTGTTCCTGACCCCAACACTGGTTACAGGCATCCCTAACAGCAGCCAGGAGCTGGCAGCCAGCCTCGTGTCACTGCACAGGGACCTGAAGGCCACTGTCACTGCTCTGCCAGCAGCCTGGCTCTGCACCAGGACATCTTCCTGCACACCCATGGCCACAGAGCATCTGCTGCTTTATAACCCTGCAACAGCCATCCTGGGCATGCTCCACACTGCTGCTGAGTGTACAGACAGGGGTTCTGACTGCACAGCACCAGGGTACCCTTTGCAAAACAAAGCATCATGAGATAGATTAAATTAGGAACCCTGAAGTGCAAAGTCCCATGAAATTCAGACACTATCTGTAGCCTTAAATGCTCCTTTGGGACCATAGAACAGGCACTGTGATAATTCCATACCTCTTAAAAATATATATATGCATATGGGAACTCTCACTGATTTAATTCTGAACCCTCATCTGAAGGTTTCTTCGTATGACTAAGATCCAAATAAATGTATAAGTCCATAAGTAAATTCAGCAGAAAGTGCAGCTAAGATAGACATTGCATTAGCCAAACAACTTCATTAGGATCTAAGATTCACTGTTCAGATCCCTGAATTCAACTGAAGCTACATATAAATCAGATAGGAAAGTATCATTAAGGCAAAGCTGGCCTCCTCTTTTGTCTTAAACTTTTTCTACAAAAAGCAAGTTTATAAAAGCAAAATCATGGCTTTGTGATGTATACTATTAAAACCAAAAATAAATAAACCAAGAAATTGCTGAAGAGTTATGTAAAAAAATAAAAGAAATCAAACTGTACTAGTCACTCCAAGAAAGTTTAGTGGCTGGACATACATTTGGTAATACTTCATTACTTGCTTAGGAAGAAGACAAGATAGAAGGCTGGTTTAAGAAACTACAAACCTATTTTCAAAGGAATTATTAATTTCTTTCCCAGAGTTTTCCCACTTGTAAAATCAAATACTATTTTGATTTACTACTACTTACTACTTAGTTTTAAGCCAGTCTGTCCCCAGATTTTACTACTTCACTGGGCTACTCAAAATATATTTGATCACAGTAAAGTTTACCTGTTTGCAAAATACTCATCTACACGTTTTACAGCCTCCTCCTCCTCCACTGTGCTGCAGTACACCCCGCAGTCAAGATGGCCACAACACACAGAGTATCATCATACCATTTCAGAAAGCTTCAACACATACAGAGTAACACCACACCACTTCAGAAGGCTTCAAGCATCTGCCCTTCTTGTTCTTTAGCCCAACCTTTTATATTCTTCGTCTTACATGCCCTGCCCCTGTGTGCCCTCTGCTCCCTTTGGTGGTTGCTCAGTGCCCTGGGCACTCCATGGCTCATTGCTGTCAGTGCTGCTCACCTGCTGCTCACAGCTGCACCCTCTGGGGATGAGGCTGGGCCCAGCCCCACTCCCAATCACCACAAACTGTGTGCCTGCACCACAGGACCTGCACCTCTCCACTCTGTATCTCCCTCCATCAGAAGCATTCACTCCACAACTCCACATTCCCTGTGCAGCTCACTGTCTCTTGCCTTCCCTCAATGCTTTTGAGGAGATGAACTTGCAGGCACTGTCCTTTCCTGCTGAGAGATTGTTAAAACAGACCATTTCTTGTCTTTTGTTACAAAAGCCTGGCCTCAGTGATCCACACACACCGACACCACTACTCAGCTCTGCTTGTTTGGGAACGCAGCCAAACAGCTGAAGAGGCAGAAAGAAAAACCCACAGACCATCAGTGCGTGCAAAACACAGCAGCTATTTATTGCTCAGCAGCACAGGTCGTTCTAACACCAGTGTGATTCTCCTGCACACAAGTCTGCACTCAAGTACTGATGCAGAGCTTGCCTCTTTCTTTCAGGGGACTTTCTAAACCCAGCAGAAAAGTTATCTGAGTTAGCAGAGCCATTGCCTCTCCAGCTCCTGTGCTCATTTCCCAGCACTCCCAGAGAAATGGACAAGGACACAATAGCAGGAGCCTCCTGAGAAAGGTCACATGCAAATACTCAGTATTAATAACAGCTTAATGACAGGGGTGAAAAAAAGAAAGGGCAAATTAATTCCTTTGACTTAGCTTCTCCACATATCCTATGGACAGGAAAGGAATCTGATGGTTTATAAAAGTAGTTGGAGTCACACTGAACACATATGTAAGCTGTGAAAATAGACTGACAGCTTTCGGGGCGAAACAGAGATCCAGCTATTGCCATAAAAATGCAGTTTGGAATCTGAATTTTGAGACTGAATCATTAATGTTGGGAAGTCCAAACTCCTGCTTAAACAGGGACAGCTTTGAACTTCAACAGGTTGCTCAGGAATTTGCTTGAGCACTTTTAGTAAGTGAGAATCCACAAGCTCCTTGATAACCTGTTCCAATGCTTACTTACCTTCAGAGTAAAGATATTTTCCTTATACTCCATCATAGCCTCCCTGTCCACATTTCTGACCAGCATATCTTGTTCTGCTGTGCACATGTGCCAGAGGTTAGTCCATCACACACAGAGAACTCATTTGTACTCACTGATTCCCATCATTTGCATTCCATTGGCCCATCCTATTGGCCCATCCCTTCAGCCAGACTTCGTCCCAGTGAAGAACAGTGACAAAGGTAATTTTGAAGGACACAGATGGTAGGACAAATATGATAAAGAGAAGAAACTAAACAACTTCTGAATACTTCTGTATTTTATAAAAAACCTGCAAATGGTCTACCTAAAGGAACAATGATTTATTATTCAGTAATATAACTGGAGATATTTCAGAGGATGTTTATTATTGTCCATTTGCTGTGAGTGCTCTTGTAGCTCTGCAACAGCAGAGCCTGCACGATGCCAGTGGCTTGCTGATTCCTGTTGGGAGGATTCACTGAGCTCCCTGGAATGGGTTTCCCTTTCCCCCTTTCACACACATTGAACTTACAGTAAAAAGAATGATATAATAAAAACAAAGCACTCTGGAGAACATCAGAGAAGGATCTCTGAGACAGAGATGGCAGACAGCCATGCTGCAAACAGAATGTCTTTAAGGAAAAATGAACAAAGCGAGACTGTAGTTAAAAAGGAAGATATACTCCTATCCTTCAGTAGCTGATCGTTAATTATTAGACACAGTCATTTATTGCTGGATGAGATTTACAGGCTTGTACTATGTTGTTAGTTTTCTACTCATCTCTCCTATAACTGGAGCTACAGCCCAGGAGCAACCTCCAGGACAATAAAGCAACCTTTCAAAAAAAGCATGGTCCCTGCCGTCTACACACACGTACACTCAGAACTTCTTCAACAAGAAGTGGGAAGCAAAGACAGCTGCTCCCACTATCAACCAAGAAGATACTCAATTACCTTTCTGACATCATGACAGCAGCTAAAATATCTGTTGCTGAGCCTTCTGAAGTGATGCCACCTTCCTAAAAAACTCCCCATCATTCTGCTTGTCGTCCAGCAAACCCCTGCAATGCAAGTTGAAACAACACACAGAGCTCCACTCATCACTGAGTGTTTAAATTTCTACCAATGACCATAAGCACCCAACATTCAAATCCCAAATCACACAACAAAGAAATGAAAGAATCAGAACCATAAACTGACACCCTTAAATTCTAAAAATATCAGAATAATGCATTCTAACCTTTGTTATAGTCCCACTACAGTAGTTCCATTGTTTTCATTTTATTTCAGTACATCTATGAATAAAGTAGCTCCTTTATTCACACTCTCCTTCACTTAATAAAAAAGGAAGGAAGGGCAGCTTTGTGTCTTGCCCAAGGCAGTTTCTGAAGAGACCTATGTCTCTGTCCAAATGCCTTTTTTCCTTTCATTTCTGTACATTTCATCCTCATAATAAGGCAGTCACTGCATATATTAATTAAGACTTAAAACAGGCTATGGCAGGCACTAAAACTTGTTGAGAGAAGAGGACAGGAACAGCGTAATCAGTTTTGGACAGAAAAGGAGTAATCAAAAATGTAATGGATTTAAGAACATGTCAAGCACTACACTGATGTATTTTACTTAGTAACACCCAGAGAAATAAAAAAAAATTATATAATTTAAAAATATATATGCATATAGCTCTGAAACATCTGCTAAGCAGTCACTGCCTCCTGTAAACCCCATCTAGACCACTGTGGAGATTATCATATTGCAATATGGTGGTAGCTACCGTTACAGGAGCTATTAAGAAATATGTATCAGCCTTCCTGTTTTCATGATGAGAACATTCCTAAGTCTCCTGTGATACTCTTCTGGCATCTTTCTAAGCTTCATAAATACAGTCAGAGCTGCACCTGAATCTACTGTTGGTTGCAGATGTGAGTACCATGTTTAGAAAAACAGGTGATGTACATGAACTGTTTCTCCTGTAGCTTATTATCTTAAATCAGACATAAAAATTAGACTTCCACAATGAAACACACAACAAGATACAACCTTCATTTTTGCATGGCAGAATTCTTCAATCTATTGTTATTGTGGCAATGAGAAAAAAAAAAAAAATCTTTGTTGATATACTACAGACAACAAGATTACAATCTTTCTGAAAATGTCAGTGCTGTTAAAAGCTGACACATCCGAATGGGCTGAAGAGTTCCCTGTTTACTCACCAAAATCTACACCACAAGAACTATAGCTGGCAGTCAAGATAGTACCTCTGCTTAAAGAAGGCATTTATACTCATAATACAAGTAATGAGGATAAGGTTCTGAGGGAATAGATTGCACACAGGTTACTGAACACTACTGTAACACAGAATAGCAGCTGAACTGTTTGTCTTATACCTGGTGTGCACTCCAATACCTGCAAGTATCACAGGTAAAATTTAGGAGTAAATTTAATAGGTAAAATCATTGTCCTACCCCTTCAGTGATGCTACTAACTCTCACAATTTCTCAATGCCACAGTTTTCAGAAAAAATACATACTGTGCATGTATTTCATGTTTCCTTCATTAAATTCTAAGCCATTTTGTTCCATTTTAACACTCTCTCATACATAGCCATTGTGCAGGGTGGGGTATGTGTAATTCTGCACAGTTTCAAATTTGCTGGGAAGAACTAATGGCTGCTGTTGACCTGAATATCTCCACATCTTTTGACACATAGCCTGATGAGGCCATAGCCTCATCCTGGAGAAACTGAGGTGTTATGGTCTGGACAAGTGGCCATGTGGGACCCAAGTGGTGGGTGGGGAACTGACCAACTGTGCCCAGAGTGTGGTGGGAAATCATTCCTCAAAGTGGGGTGCCCAGGGAGAGACATTCAGACCAACACTATTCAATGTTTTCATCATCCATGATCTGGATGATGGGCTCAAGTGTACCCTGATGAAGTTTGCCCACGATGGCAACCTGAAGGGAAGCAGACACTTGGAAGGCAAAGTCACTCTGCAGGAATAGACCTGGATAGGCTGGAAGAACAGGCTAACAAGAACCTTAAGAAGTTCAAATGGACAATGCACCTGGGAAAAACACAATCCAGGTGTGCAGCAAGGCTGGAATCTAACCAGCCCCTTCACAAAGCTCTGTGGGAAGGGACCCAGGGTGCAACAAGGTTAATCTGAGTGAACACTGCTGCTGCTGCAGCAAAGCAAGGCTACAGGAGGCTGGGCTGCAGCACCAGCAGAGATGCACAGGTCATCACCCCGCTCTACTCAGCGCTTGCCAGGCCACATCTGGAGTACTGTGTTCAGTTTGGGCTATCCTGCTATCCAAAAAAAAATGTGGACAAGCCAGAGGAGGCCCAAAGATGAGACACAAAGAGGATCAAAGGACTGGGAAGCCTCCATGTGAAGAAAGGTTGGGAAAACTTTTCTTTTTCTTTTTGGGTTTGAGAAAAAACAGCTTGGGAAAAGCAGCCTTGAGAAAAGAAGGCTTAGGGTTGACTTTATCCCTACGTTCCAGTGTTTAAAGGATAGCTACAAAGAATACGGAAACAACTTCTTTACAAAGAATCACAGGGAAAAAGTGAGAAGCATAGGGTACAAGTTTATCCTGGGGAGATTACAAAAGGAACATTTTTCAGAATAAGAACAATCATCCATTGGAATAATCTCCTGAACGAAGTGGTAGATTCCCCAGCATCGTACACTTTCAAAATTTGTCAGGACAGAGTTCTGGTCCATCTTGTCTAGACCCTGCTTTTGTCAAGAAACATTGGACCACATGATCCTTGAGGTCCCTTCTAACCTGGTGTTCTATAAATAAAGGCAAATAAATACTTCTGCTAAGTCTGATCTTCATTGTGAACACGAATCCCTACCTCTTCCAAATTCTTAAGTTCAAATCCAAAGCTTCTCTGATGACCTGAAATGCCTCAATAGGAGACTTAATAATTTTGTGGTTTTTACATCAGTGGTTCAATGACAGGTATTTAATGTGCAGTGAACACACACTTCTACACCACTGGGCTGTGAAGAATTGCATGCAAAGATTCCTTCTTTCAATAGAGAAGGTTTCATACCTCTTTTTCCTGACATACTGGTGTTTGATGCAGAGCCTGAATGTACCAAATTTAATTTTATTTCCTAAAATATCTAGAAATACATTGCATATTGCTTCTCTCCTTTTCAAGGAAGACAAGATCTGCCTTGGTTAGCTTCAGATGCATCCACTGGTTTGTAATCAATATAAACAACCTTATCACTAATTCATTACAACTGCAGTTCTGGGACAGGCATCCATGTTTCAAGATGCTGGAAGTGTGTTATCAAAAGATGTAAAAAGTTTTCTCCTCAAACTGCTCTGACCTTGGCAAAAGAAGGACTGGTGAACATACATTCTCCAGACACACTTTGTAACTGCCCATTCCAAGCTACCGACCTGTACTGCACATTTGATGAGAGCACCATATGCCAATCTTTCTACACATCTCAAGTATACAAGATGCAAGGGGTTAATTAACATTAAATATATGATATTAAGCAACAGAGTGCATGTCAGAATCCATATAAATACTTAATCTGAAGAATTACTTAGAAAGTACATTTCTGCATTAGTAAATAATTAATTCTCTCTTATCAATACAGAAATGACAGTAATTAGAGAAAATAAGACAGCACTGAAACCATTAAGACACTTTTTTGAAGCTGGGATGTTTTTGATGCAGTTATGGACTTTGTTTACTGTAAAGTTATTCCAACAGGGACAGAAAACCACATATTTTGGAGTGCTAAAACCGTCCAATTTTTATCTTAAGCAACACTTCCAGAACTTGTGCCAATTGAAAAAAAATTGCAGTAAATTTCCCACAATTTATGCAGCCTCTTATATCCCAGGGTAGCATCCTCCATTACTATAGATCATCACAGTTTAAAATATTTGTGCTTTTGCCAATGTGTCACAAAATGCATATTTTTCTTTTTTATTCCTTACAATTGTACAGCAATCTGTTTAGCTGGGGCCTCTTTGATTATAATTTCTACTTGCAACAAATAAGATGCACACAAGCAAACCATTTCAGCCCAAATGAAAACAAAACCAAAAAACCTTACCATTGAAATGCCGTTTATCAGCCGTCAGACTGATGTGCAAAACTGAGTTAGTATTTGAAACACCAATCTGAGCAAATAAAAAAAAGTGTTCTGATCCCCTCACCATGTTTTTTTGTTTGTTTGTTTGGTTGGTTTTTTTTCCCTTTAAATACCAATACTTAAACACAGACTATGTGGCAACAAAAGATGCAGTTAAGATTTTCTCTTAAAGTTTACATAAACACGCCAGCAAACTAAATATAAATACTAAGTCTGTTATTACAAGTATAGCCTTTAAAAACAAACCAAATCCTTTAAATTTTCCCAGAAGGTATTTGTGCATATAAAGAATTATTTCATCTCAGTCCAGTGCAGTTTAAGAGCTTTCAAACTGCAGTTAAGTTCCAGCATCTACAATGACAAAAAGAACTTAAGATATGAAGCTGGGTAAGCAACAGGACAGTAGAGGAGTCAGTGTATAGATAAATCAATGTAATAGTATTAAAAGGTAAAGCTTTTTAAAAAAACACTGAGAAAACTTGAGTCCATTTTGAGATCTCATCCTTGTGGTCCCACTGCATGGGTTTCAGTTCTGTAGCTACAAAATGAAGTGCTTACAATCCCACAAAAACTTAGATTTGGACTTAAGATTCCATTGGAATCCAAGCAAACAAAAGAAAGCATGTTGTGCACATCCTACATACCAGGGCAGTTTGAAATCCAATATTACATTTATGCTTGAAATTTAGGAGCTAGTCCAGCAATATCCTGACACCTGAGGATACTGAGACAGCCAATGATCAAACACATTTTTAAGGGGAAAATCAGCAAAATCCAAGCCTCATTCAAATCTAATGCACATTATAGAATACATTTAGAAGTAAGAAATCAATGAGTATATTATATACTGTTATTAAAAAAAAGAAAGGTTCATTATAGTTAATTGCTGTATATTAACAGAAGTCATACATGATTTTTACAGGGTAGTCTTTGGAACTGCCTGTATCAACAGCCACACCAAAAATTACACTGAAGCAGTAAAGAATCCAAATTTGAAATGAATTGCTATGTTACAGTTATGTACATCAATACCATGATGTAATCTCCATATTTTTCAAAGTGGAAAATAAATAGATGATAAAACAACTACAAAACAACTGGAACCAAAGATTGCACTGCTCTTTGTGTGGAACACCATAAGAAGAGACCATGAAACTGCATGTTTCTATTACCACTACTGTATTTGCCATCACAGCTCTTATGGAGGTGTAATATTAACACAGTGCAAAGAGCAATGAAAATATTTGCAGAGTAACCAGCGCCAGAGATGTCAATGATTAAGTAAAGAATTTCAACACAGCCTGTTCTGAAAAATATGAATAAACAGACAAGTAGAAAGACTGGTTTAAATAGTAAATGAGAGAAAATGGGCAGATAACATGCATGTCTGAATTGCAGCTACAGGGCTTCCTTCAGCAAGTCTCCAAAAATAGGGTTTGGGATCCTGTTGGTTTGCTAGCAGAACATGTGATATTAGCAACACCTAAGATAAATAGCACAATGGAAAGGGTGCAGCACAAAAATGAAACATCTGACATGGAAATATTTTCCTCAGTCAAACATCATCCACAAGGTTTCATAATGGAAATCTCCCTCCAAAAAAATCCCCTCCAGCCTTACTACCCTGCACAGATACAATGCTTATACTCTGTGAAACACTGCAGTGCTATCTACCTTCCCAGCATAGAGACATTGCCACTTTTACACTATGCACCACTACAAGGCCACCTCTTTCCTAAGACTGGAAAATTCCTTATCTTTTTTTTTAAAAACCAAATTTATGCAAAGGGAAAATTAATGGTTACAGACACAGCTTAAGTACATTAAAGCACATTAAGGACAACCAAGAATCCCTCCCATTCCAGCACCTGCTTTCTTCATGCAGATTTCCCCCCTCCTCTGGCAGTACAGGGGAATTATTTGGGTTTTGCTGCTGCTGTTCAATTAAAAGTCTAGCAATGCAATTTATTTAAGTCTCTAATTAATTACTACTCTGTGCATGCTATATTCTTTGTTTCCAGTACTGTTGTGCAGCTCTGCTTATTCCTTGAACCCATGTATCTACAATTACTGTTAATTTGAGGTGGGACATGAAAAGGTTCAGCTTCCCTGTGCAGCAGTTTTTCCTGTTTACTTTTACTGGGGTTGCTGCAGGGATTTGGAGCTCTCCAAAGTTCTGAGACAGCAATGGTGCTTCTGAAGCAGCAGAAAAGGCAAATGTGTGCAAAAGAGAGGCAGCATCACAGGACTTAAACACAGTCACATTTTGCCTGTTGTGACCCAGCAGAAAGAACAGCACAGTGCAGGTGACAAAGGAGAGGAGTCTGTGCTGCCTGTGTAATCCAAGACATATCTGTTAAAAACACAAAACACAGCAGGAGTGGTGCTGTCTGTGAGATATGGCTCCTCCAGAAAAAGGTCAATACTGATGAGGATGGAGATACAGGGGCAGCACAATACAGGGGGAATATCTGGCTCCACACTATCAGCACTGACAATCTGACAGGGACCCAGTGAAGGGTGGCTTTACCAAAAGCACAGATTGATTCAAAATCACTTGAAAAATGGAAGTATTTTTTCAAGTTAACAATGTTATCCTAAAGTGACTTCTAGGCCATTGGTACTTTCACTGTACTGCTGAACTAGAAGCAATTCAAAGTGCTTTTAATTTTGTCATTCCACTAACATGTTTAAAAACAAATCTTAAAAAAAATCTGGGTCAAAAAGAAGTGTTACACTATGTTAAAATAAAAGCTTTCCTAGGTGAATAGTGAAGGGAGAATGCCAAAAAGGGTTGAAATATGCAAACCTGGGTCTCACTACAAGGTTCAAAAATTTGATTAGAACAATCTCAGTAAAAGTAGGAAGTATCTATCTTCATCCTGTTCAAGTGATTACTTTTGTATTTTCAAGTACATACTAACAACAACAACAAATAAAACCCCAACAATCTACTAATATTACTAAATTGCAAATCTTCCCAGATGTTGTTCCAGCAATGTAATAGGTGTTACAACATAATTAGGAATATATATTTCCTTTTCTTCTGTGGGCCCGCCCACAGTGCTGTAGCGTATTCACAGGTAATTGTAAGTTGAAAGGATTCCAGTCAGACATTCATAAGAATAAGACCTGGAAAGAAGCACCAGAGAACAATAAACACTTTCCCCTCAAGAAATTCAACAATGCTCATGTTATTTTTGATAAAGGTTTGTCTAGATTTTTTTTTTCAGACAGACATTATTGTGATGTTCTAAAGTTCTAGGCTCTCACAGAGCTGTTGCCCAGCTTGTTTCTCTCCAATCTCTATCAGAAGACAGACACACAACTTGAAATTTGTCCTTGATTCAACTGTACTTCATTTCTCTCCAACCATTTCCCTAAAGTGTCTGTACCCTTTTGAACTACAGTCCTATCTTCTGCAGCACACCACCTAGACCTGCTATTAAATGTAACAAATAATACTGGAGCCTGGTTAGATCTCTAATCTAGTACTACTTTAATTTTGATAACAAATTAAAGACTATGCTACTGTGTTTTTCCAATCAGTCTTATACCCATCTGCAAGTCATACCACTTATACCATATTGACTACTTTGGTTATTAGGACTAGAACACCCTCTCCAAACAGAAGAAGGAATTAAAAAAAAGGAAAAATAATTAATTATTTTGATGCAGTATCATCTGATGGATCTCTTCAGAGAAAATTGCTGTGTTAAGGGAAATGAGGATGACAAATGTTAGGTCATTAATGCTCCTCAGAGTACTTATCCTAGCACTTTGGTCTGCATGTATTTGCTTTCTATGCCACAAAACCAGTTACCTCTCGCTTGAGTTTAAAATATACTATTTTAAAAAGTAAAAGTCTTTTTCTAGAACAATCTTCTTTCCTATACTGAAAGTGAGCACATACAAAGAGTGACAAGAACAGTGAGGTCAGCTTTTAATGTACTTTTGACTTCTACTGTTTGTATCTGTGTACATGTTTTGTATTTCACACTTTTTCTTTTGCTTTATTTTCAAAGTATGAAATTCTCATTCAAGTGCTTGTGACTGTGAGATGGAGCTTCCAGTCTTGCAGGAGTACTTGCCCATAAATGAGCAGGGTAAAGCTGGGGAGGAACACTGCAAACACTGCCCCTGGCTCAAGGCAACAGCAGAAACTGCAGTAGAAGGATGCTGTCAGTAATTCAAGGGAGTGGATGATGTTTCTGCCTTCCTGAACTGAAGGAAGGGCTTTGCACAGCTCTGTGTGTCAAATGAGCTACAAACAGGGACCTGTGCTGATAAACAGTCAACAGGACCTTCTGCTTCTGCAAGTCTATTCCCCTGACCCTCCAAGTCTCACCTTCTCCTCCTTTTGAGTGGGAATTTCTGAGGCCAACTAGAAACCTGGCTGACAGTGGAAATGTGTTTTCTCCCATACCAAAAAGACTTGGCTGCTGTGCCTGCATGGGTGTCTCAAACAACACAGGTGCCCTGTTCATTCTCATCTTATTCATCTGTCACTCCACATGTTCCTCTGATAAAGGAAAAGCAAAGTAAAGCAATGTGGTTCCCCTGAAAAAGAATAATGTTTTTCTTCCCTACAACAATGCTATGTTTTTTTTTTTCCTGAGAAGCCCATTTTATCAGCTATTTCTACTGTATTTCTTTTCAATGGTGTTCCGAGCTGTGCAGATATTCCATTTGTCTCTGCACCAACTGAAAATTCAGGGAAAATTTGCCCACATAAAAAAAAAGCACATTAAAAAAATGAAATGCAGGTAAGTATTTTAACCTGCAGTATATAAATCATATTTTTCTAGTGCTTGCTCTGTTCATAATTTTTTAAAGAAGGAAACAAACAGACTATGCTACATTATCTTGTGCATCATTCAGAAGGCAGCACTTCTATACAGGAATAGCAGATTTGTCCTCTAATAATAGGATTTCTTTATACCCATAAATGACATCAGAAGATCAGAGACATGATTTTGCCACAAATATTCCATTTGACTTTGAGCTAGACTTTAAACTGTCTCTGTGCCACCCCCCGAGAAGGGTTAACAGGGGAAGTAAAATTGAAACCTTGTGGCTCAGAAGCAAAAATTAAAATACCCCAGCATACAAGTTAACAAAATCAAACTGAATAATCATTTATTGCTGCAGAAATATGCCCACAGTCAAGATCAAAAAGAATTTAGAAAACAGGAAACTTATCCAATTTTCTAAGCTTCAGGCTTGGAACAAATCTGTAACCTGGAGAATGCATTATGCAGTGCTTGTTTGCATCAAATGAGAATGTGACACCTTATCTGCAACTTTATTATCTTAACATCATATTGTATAAAGTGAATTAATAGAAATTACTCTGCAGATCTCTTTGAAAGTCAGCTTTTTTTCCCCACCCTGTCCCCTTTGAGAAGTATCAAAACTCTTTCTTAAAGATAACTAGAAAACTCAATATTAAGGGGAAAAAAAACCACAACAAAAAACAACAAAAAAACCCACTGCAAGTCCCTAATAAGCATTTCCATTCAATGGCAACTTTTTGCTTTTTTGAACAAAGAACACCCAAACTTCTTCTCATAAATGTTGAAACACAACCTTTTAAAGCTTTTTAAAAAGTGTTCTCCATTGTCCTTCCTCCCTATCAAAATCCAGTATAATTTAATGAAACATTAAGGCTCTAGAGGAATGGCTTTTTCTGAGCATAACAGGAGTACAATTTGCAACCAGCTCTAACAAAAGACTGTAATCTCTTCCCTCCTGTTGGCACTGTAATAGCAACAAAGAAAAACATGGCTTTTGTAACCAGACATCAAACACAGCTTGTCAAAGATCTACTCATCTCTCTTCCTTTTAAAGAAGCATCAGCTTCACAAATCATCTGTTATTACAAAAATTAAATGCTTGTTTGGCCATAAAATGCTCTATTTGACACATCAAGTGTGCTGTTAGGTTACTACTGCTTCTGTTTTATTATACTTTTTACTATTTATCACATGAATTCACTCACCTGAATTGACACCAACAGACAACACAAGCTCAGGACTCAGTTCAGTGATAGCTGATAATAAATGGTGCTGCTAGCATGCAAGTTCAGGAATATGTATCCAGCCTTTGCCACATAGTTATCATAAATACATTATCTTTAGGTAAACATTTGCAGCAGAAAGTCTAGTGCTGAATTAAGACAAGTAAATTAGCATCTAAAATTCACTGCACAACTCGCATTTTATGAAGGTTCAAACCCCTTGAAAAGTCAGAAAATCAGAGTAACATCCAGCACCTGGCAAGCCATGATGTACAATACTGAGAATGCTTCACCTCACAGACTGTCTGAGCAGCATTCAAATCTCACTTCGTGTCAAAACAGAGGAAGAAGATGAAATCAGACAAGTCTTCATAGAACAGCAAAATTACAGACTAATATAGAACAGCTTCAGTCCTCGTGAGGGATCTGGGAGAAATATTTGAGTTCCCTATTGCAGGCACATCGAGAATCAAACATTAAATCTTTCAGGCTATATGATTTATTACTTCAAACCATGCAGACCCATGGAAAGGAACAGACTTCCTGTTTTCTCATTACCTTTGAATTTCCTCACCACTGCAGAGAAGCAATCAGACAAAGAGTCTATTACATTGCTGAACAAAAATGTGAAGGGTTAGGTAAGAACTATAGATGAATTAAACCTAACTTCATTATTTCAAGCATCTCATCAAGTAGAACAAACCAGATATCAATTTCACAAGTGATAAAAAAGTAGAAGAGAATCTCACCAATGCCAACAAATAATAATACACTACAAAGAATGAGGAGAACAAAATCAAATCTCCCTGCAAAAAAAAGAAACTGAACTCAGAGAAAATGGATGAAATTACAAAACTCAAGGACATGATGAAAAGGACACATTAACAGCTGGAGAAAAAGAAAAGATATCTGTGCTATGGCCATGCCAGTAATGAGCTCAAACAAGGCTAAACCACACCTGAGCTGTATCCAAAGGCAGCTGTTCCCCCCAGAGATGGACAATAACCTCTCTATGTGGTTCTTGGTGCTGTGACAAGCTAAAAATTATATGGTAAACTGAGGGAAAAAAAGACTTTGAGAAAACAATTTTATTTTTTTTTTAATAAACCAGGTCTATCAGTTGGTACTCAGCTCTCTTCAGGTCAAGACTTAACCATGTCTAATTGGAAAGAAATGGTAAAGTTCTTTACCCACAATGACATTTATGAAATTTTCAGCAGAGGATTAGCAGCAACAAAATCAAGAGCTAGGAACAGAAATAAAAGTAGCTGAGTAGCCTATACCCAAGCAAATACTGACATCAAGTACTGTCCTGGTAAAGGGGTCCAATAATTGATATATTTACATTTAGAAAGAGATAAATGTTTGTGTGGTTTAAGAAAGAATTTTGAAGCAATATGGACTTCTTTGGCCTAATTCCTAACCTTTTGCCTAAGAAAAATTCTCCTTTAAAAAATTACATGTCTATGGCAAGGGGGCATTCAATTTTTTCTCACAAATCTCAAACATAATTTGTCAGTAAATAAAGCTATTTCAGCACATATTATTCAGCTCCATGTCTTGGAGCAATTGAAGAAATTCTCTATCATTACATAAAATCCTTTCATAGCTATTCATGACTACACAATACTGCAAAAAAGTTGAAAGATCATGATAAATCACCACTGCTATACAACAAACAACATTAAGAACTCTGTACAACTTGTTACGGGACAAAAAAAAAACCAAAAAAACAAAAAAAAAAAAAAACAAAGACCTGAATACAAATTTAAAATATCCCATTATATTAATTCCTATGGCATTCCATCTAACAGAAAACAGTATCCATGGCCAGATTCTACCAGTTATAGTTTAATCATCTCAGTAGTCATACTAAAACCACAGAAAATTTCCACATCATTCAAATTAATATTTCACAGACAAATTGGATGACTTGGCAGTTCTTACTGCTACAACTTCAGTTCCATGTCACAGTGAAAACTGAGGTACTGAATGACAACATTCAATTATTAATTCTTCGTACTTAACAAATTTTAAATAAGCCTTTTCTGTCCATATCAGCAAGTCATCACTGGATTACATGTAATATCATTTAAGAAACTTCTTTAGAACATATATACAGAAATAAAATCATGTGAACAAACTTCAGTTTGCCCAAGTGACCACAGAAGAGTGACCCCAGAGCTCACAGAACAAGGGTGTTGCCCATTTTCCCTGAGAGGTATCTACCCACTGCAAAGATTCAGATTTGCAGTACAAATGAACATTCTTCTTCTGTCTCTGAGCTCTAACCAGAATCTTTAGGGTTTGGTTCCAAGTGCTTCCAGCTTGGTAACTTGTTTTAAATCCTGTCTCTCTCTGTGTTTGACCCAGGACACAACTGTTTGTAGTCCTGCTCTGCAGCTAAGGTGTGTCCTGTGTTGATGCTCAAGAACTCACCTGAAACTGCTTTCCTGAAAAATTGTAGCACAGTTTTAGCAGTTCCCTGTATTTCTTATGGGTTTTTTTCCCCTCCACTTCTGCCTTTTCAATCTCACTTTTACTCTTCCATACACTTTAATTAAAATCACTGAGCTTTTGAAGTTTTTTTATTAAATAAAGGCATATCTTGCACACCAGGTGGGCAATTACAAGCACTCACTGTTTGGGCTGCTGGTGAATTTTTCAGATTAACTCACCTAGCTCTTAGAAGAGCAGAAACACATCATTAGACCACATTCACATTCAAAGAAGGCATTAGGAAAAGTGATACAACTACATTTCACTTATTTTAAAAATGTAAACAAACTGATGATACAGCCACTTATGAGGGAACAAGTAGAAGAGGCAAATACCAGTAAGATATGTGGAAAAAGTTCTCAGGACTGCAGGAGTTTGGCTTTTATTTTTAAAGACTTACTGCTTTCCTGTTTCTTGCCAGAATTTTTTGGCAACCTCTATGAGAGAGTCAAACGTGACACTACCAAAAACCAGGTAACTCAAATGAAACCACTGTTTTGAGTTAGCTAGTTTTATTTACCCTCTGCACATTTTGACAGCATTCATCTACTTCTTATAGGTAACAAATCACAAATAAACCAATAAAATAATAACAAATGCTGTATAATATCAGTCATTAGTTGGGTCAACATGACAGACAGAAAATCTGCTTGAATAGACTTCACTGAACAACATTAAGCTGCAAGCTGCTTATTTACAGTTTGTTCAAACAAACAAACAAAAAAAACCCAAACAAAAACAAAGGCTTTGCAGCATTTTTCCTTAAATATCTTATTAAACTCAGTATAAATCTATTGATATTGACCATTGACCAATACACAACTGATGTAACTTTTGGAAGAGAGACAGAATTCATGGCAATTCGTACAAGCACAGTCATTAAATCTGTTTCTTTACCCCTGCCAGACTGATCAGACCATGCATAAGACTGTTAGAAACCAAGTGCAGGAGTCCAGAGCCATAGCAACCAACATCCCTGGACAAGCTCCCAAAACATGCCAGGAAGTGCTAAAAGCTGACCATGATAGAAACATATTGCAGTTCCTGAGACCTACAATCCTGCACAGATGTACATTTCTGCTGAGGCTGGACAGGAACACACAAATTTCAGTGAAACAACCAGTCTGTTGGCTGCTCTGAACGACCACTTTCAAACTCAAATGAATGCACAACTTTCAAGGATGTGTGAAATATAAGGATATTTTACTAAGGGCAATTTAGCCAAAGAAAAAGAAGATGGGAAAGTAATAAACTAACCCAGCCAGCTGTACAGAACTCAAGAAGCAGAAGAGGGCCAAGATGATAAAGCAGTGATGGTGCTGTTCCCCATCTGCACCTCTGGAGATTGGCTCAGCCTTGTTACTGGGTGAACTCACAAACTGGCAAGAGAAGCAAATGTCTGTAAATCAGAGTCCACTCAGACCATCCAAAGACCTGTACTGGAAACAGCTTCTCAAATGGCATGGCAGAACTTTCTGGCTTCCCTTCCTGCTGCCTTCAGAGACTGCATAATCGATAAAATATGATGATCAACACTGATTGCAATGGCTAAATTGGCTTTTAATGGCAATCAACCTGAGTTATAACTGGCTGCTCTAAATTAAGCAGAGTGACACAGAACAGCTCTACTTTTGCCACGCACACTGACTTTTATTAGCAATGTTACATCCTTTAAGTGGAGAGAAGTCTTTCTCAAGCTACTGCTGTTATTTTAAATACCTCTCACACTGTGAACAAATTTACTTACCAATACTCTCAAAGCAGCTCTCTAAATCTCAGATCACTAAATTAAGCAGTCATTCAAGCAGCTTATCTCATTAATCATGAGGAGGCAAAGATCTTATGATTTACAGTCAAAACCAAAACTAATTTTCTCTCAAAGGCCAAAACAATTCACTTGAACATCCTTAAGGGAAACATAAGAATGAGACAGTTCATAATGGCTTCAGACAAGCCTAGTGGGGTTCAAATGATTGCATTTGGCTCATGTAACTACATTTTTTTTTTTCTTTTCTAACTTCTTCTTAATTGGAAAATTAAGGAACAAATCTTGTCAAAGCATAGATTTTTGTTGTGTTTTGTGATTCTCCTGGTTGAATAGAATACACCTCTCCCCTGCCCATCTCCCACACCTTATTTTGTTTTTTCCTTCAAAAAGGCTTCCATTCATGCAAAAAAAGTCCTCAAAAACCCCCCAGAATTTACAGAAAAATCTGGTTGAGGCTGTTTGTGCCTATCTAGTCTATGTAGGCAACATCACAAATGGCCAACAAGATAAATTCTAAAAGACTAGAACTTACACTAGTGCCATATGTAATAATCTGTTACAGCATCTTTTCAGCTACTTTGTTTCATCTTAGATGTTTATCACAAACCTTTCTAATCCATGTCTTTCTATATGGTCTATATTGAGTTTCCTACACATTGAATTTATGGTAAAAAATAAACCATGGATCTCTGAAGTAGCTGATCACTTTGTCAAGGACTATGAAACCTACAGTCCCACTATTATTGACAGAATAGATCTCTATGGATCTTCTACAAGAAACTCTCATTGAATCTGATGTAAATATGAGTTCCAGAAGTTGGTGAGAAGTTCAAACTGTATCTACAAATCATTCCACACCTACTAATAATTTCCTGACAGATACCACCCCAGAGTTAGATTCTAAAAATTATGTGTGACCTCTGTAGGAGATGTCAAAGATCTGTAAACCTTCTACATCACTGAATTCTCTAAAATATGATGATACTCAAAACACCTTCTTTTGCTCATGCCATCTAGATTACCTTCAACATCTATCATTTGATTTGGATTACTTTCAATACCAATCCTGATACATTTCAAAGGAAGTTACCTTGCCTTTGCTGCATACCCTCATCTAAGCAAAATAAAACAGACTAATGTAATATTTATAAGGTAATAAGCACAAAGAATCTCATAAGAATGTGTTAACTGGGATATAGATGATCCATGATCCCCTAGAACTATATTATACTCACATGTGATTTACAGCAGGCATTTCTAAAGTAAAACGCATTTTGTCTTCACATTTGTCTCTTCGAAAAGCTTAGGTAGAAATAGCAATGCAAATTATTATTTTATAACATTATGCATAACACTAATAAAAGTCCTATAAACTAACATATAGAAAAATCAAAATTTTAAATAACTTTTCAAAAGCGAGTTAGGAGTCACATGATTTTTTGTGAAATAGGCACATTCATAAAACGTGCACATCCACAAAATGTGCTTTTAAACCATTTTTAAGCCACGGTATGCTGTTACAACAGGTTCATTTCCCCCTTTCAGACCAGCAACAGCAGCTTGTACCATATTTCAGATCAGGGTTTTCGTAAAGCCAACTGTCCTATAAGCTTTGCTGAACCTTTTAATTCCCAGTCTCAGTGACTTCAAAGTAACATCAACTGCTCCCATGGGAACTTTTGGAAGCTACACTGATATGTGCTGAATTTCCCCAGACTGACAAAGGGTGATGAGTCACCTCAGCACTAATCCTACAATCACTGAAGTGTAGCAAGTGTCCTCAAAGGAAGGGTGAGGCAGCACAGGGGCACTCTCCAGTCCCAGAGCTGGGCTGAATTTCTGCCATGACAGCTGAACAGAGATTTGTGTGTGTACCNTGTGTTAGCAGAAAGGTGTCATTTCAACAGTGTTTCTTACTATATTTAGAGTGTGAAATTTTATTGATTCACAAAAGAAGCAAGGAATTCATGGATCATGACAAATTGATTGGTTTATTTTTAATCAGCTCTAGTAAGAGCCAAAACTCAAACCTAATTATTTCCTGCATGATTTTCTAAAAATTTTTGTCAGCATATACATTAGTGCTGAGTTCTCAGTTTCAATTCTAATCTGCTCTATTTCACAAGTATATGCAAATAGAATTTTAGCATTGTATTTCTCCTGATTGTAGCCACTTAATCCAAAGAAGAACTAAATTACCAAACTCTGCTAGGTACATTTCTATTTTATGTGAAAAAAAAAACACTTCTGGGAAATACTTTTTCTTGGGAGTTACTTCATGCATTACAAGATTTATAATTTGTAACCCTTACCCATTTTATCTAAACACAACAAATTCAAGAGTGCCTTGATCTATTGTACAGTGACCACAGAGAAATGTTTAGGTGACATACCTGGAGTATTGAACCTAGAACTGACATACTTTAAGGGACAAAAAAATGTAAAAACATACCGCCTTTTACAATTATGAGCCCTCTTCAGTGGAACTTGATTCTGGAAGACTCACTTATGTGATGAGATCAAGGGTAGAAACTACTCCCATTGCAAGACAGAATGGAAAGGTCACTTAGTTTTGAAGGCACCTTTGTACAAAGCTTTGAAGCTTCATAGATTAGGAATTTTAAAATTCTGGAAATAAAGGTTATATTTGATTGTCACTAAATGAAACAAAATCACTGCTGAAAGGAATTCTCATGGGGACATTACGAAGAGCAAATAATCACCCCTGAAAATTTCCTCCAGCCCTTATTCTTTATAGATTTCAAAAGAAACTCAAATCAAGCATAACTAAAAAGAAGTCAAACATCACCTGGAAGCAGCTTAGAGGTTTCTCAGGGAGAACATACAAAAGGCCAGAGAAAACCCTTTGCCTCATATTTACTGCAGAGTTTAGAGACTTAAAGTACTTATGCTGCTTTCATGAAGCATGCAACACAAAACTTTCATCTAGCTATAGTTGTTAGGCTACACACTGTGGTAAGATTAAAAGAAAAGTGGCCTGGCTGAAAATGGATTCCTTTTGCTTGCAGCCATATTTATTATATCATTCATTACAGCAAATGAAAGCTAGAACATATTGACATTTCTGGCAGAAAGCTTAAAAAAAAAAAGAGCTGAAGAAAATTGAGACTTTTCACTCTATTAGCTGAGGACAGCACATAGAGAAACAAGAAATCTTTACTAAAGCAAAACATAATGAAGCAATTTTAAGGTATTAACTTTGCACCAGAACAATATGCCTTGTTGTGCAAGAAATCCAAGGTGGGCATGTTCCTTCTCTCACTTGAGAAGATAAACAAGATCCTGCAAATTAATGAAGCAAAATCAGAGTGTGACGCTATGAGAAGGAGTTCTGTAACACTTCATAACTAGGTAGGAGCAAATAACTGTATCTGAGCCTGCCAGGAAACAGGATTGATGGTTTTAGAGGCTGTCTTTCCTGAAAACTACAATGCAACTGGATTAAAAGTTCTATTCCTTTTGAGAAACTAAGCCCTCTTGCACTGCAGATGACATGAAACTACAGGAACAGGTGGTGCACTGAGGAGGCAGCACACTCAATTCTAACATGCTACTAAGGTAATTGAAAATTCAGCAATATTGCAGAGGATAATTGAAAGACACAAACAGCTTCGATCTAATATTGCCATTATCTAATATTGTAAACATCCATCTCTCAATCACATATACAGTTGTTTTAAGATCCTAAAAACAATTTAAATATAATTATAATGAATGTTCAAGTCTTCTAATTTAATAAGGCTATATCTGGTTTTACTACATCAAATTTTTTCTAATGTTTTATTATATAAAAGCAATTAGGAATCTACAAGCAATACAGCAGGGAGAATTTTTTTTTATCAGAAAATATTTATTTGGTTAGAAGCCTTCTTGCAGTAACACCACTCATTCTTATTTTGAGCAACACCTGCCTTTGCCAGTTTTAGGACAGGCATAATCACTTCTGCTTGGTAACAGGAGAGAGACAATGATCATGGAATATTTTGAAAATTGAGTACCTATGTAACAAGCCCTCAAACTGAGCACAAGGAAGTTATCAGCAAAACTGTAGTATAAGACATCCTACACCATAAAAATACAAGGAAAACAGCTCTACTCATCAAGTCTGACATACAGGCTGGGGATGACATGGACACTGAAGAGGAATGCATAGGGATTGGCTGGAATGTTCTTCCCAACTAAGCTGTATATAATTCCAGGCTTAAACTATATCAAGCATTTAAAAAGTCCCTTGGTCCAATAGGGTGTTATGTTGGAAAAAAACCCCAAGGAAATCCAGTGCACATGAATGCCGAAGTGCCTGTGCCCACACACAGATCTTCTGGGATGACCATGGCCATTGCTCAAGCTTTGCCCTCTGACATTTCCCTTTGGACTTGGAGTGACAGTGCCAAAGGCCATTTAGACACATTTTTCAGACACATCCTGTTGCACGTTCTGCCGCTCCACTCCTGTAGCTGAGGTGATTTTTCTCTGCACACACCCCCTCTTCAGGCAAACAACCAGCTCTGCCTGAAAACTCCATCCCAGTGCCACAGACCTTAGCAGATTGGGACACAATGACATTGAGCACCCTTTGCTTTAACCTTCTTCCTCAGCCCTGCCCCATCTAACATAGCACAGGTAAACCACAGCCAGGGCACACTCAACATCCTACACCAGCTATCTTTCTGGGGCTGCTCTGACTCAGGCAACCAGGATTTTGGCTGGCTGATATCCTGTGCCCAGGACTGACACACAAGCTGGTTCTAACCTGAAATGGGACTGCCAACACAGTAGGCAACGTGGCCCCACTGGCAAGTCCAACTGGCTTCCTTGCCAATGACAAATAATTGAAATTCAAGCTGCATTGGATTTAACAGCCACTTAAAACCCAGGCTGCCAAGAACCTCAACACTTTGTGTTGTAAAGCAGACACTAAGTCACAGGAAGAAAGTTTCATTGTTCTATAAGGCACTAAACACTAACTCAGGAGTCAGGCCAGAGCAGATTTTGCAAAAAACTAATCCCAAGCTTTGAAGTTAAAGAAGTAAAGAAGCTCCTACTGCTTGAGCAGGCCATGGGATTTGAAAGGTGGCTTCTCCATGAGAGGGAGACAAAGAAGCACAATTCCTGATCTAAAAGGCATGGTCACTGTGCAAGAGACCCAAATGACAGACACTGCCACCATCTGTATAGGCTTTGAGGGACAGAGGAATGGAAAATTTAAGAGGCCATTGTATAAATTGTTTCCCTGATCCCTGCCTCTATCACTCTCTTCTTCCAATAAAACATGCACATTTCAATACTGGAAAGAATTACCTCTACATGTGTTTCTTTCATGAGTCTGGCACACATTGTAAGATAATAAGGAGAATGAATACATTTTCCTCCTGCCAGATGTGATCTGGAGTCACAAACACCCCAGCCATAAATGAGTTTTACCAACTCCACAGGAATCCTTTATTTTATTTTTAAGTGACTTAAATAATCTAAAAATTACTTGCATCCACAAATTTTCAATCACTGAATGGTTGGAGGCTAATTGGAGAATTATCTTTCCAGCAGGGAAGTATTCAGGCTTATTTTGCATGGCAGGTTCTGCTCACTGCTGAAGTAATGTTTGCTTATTTGTTCTAACAAAGTATGCTAATAAATGCATGGGTTTTGGAAGAGTAGATAAAATCCCTTGGAAACAGAATCTTTCCAGTGGTGCACCTACATCCTCATGGCACCAAATCCTTACAGCTGAAACGCTGGGACACATTCAGTTTGCCATGCCTACAAATAACCCTGTCCTTCCCCCATTCCCACATGTGTCTGAATCCCTAACCTTCAGACACACAGACCTGGAGGTTTTTTAAGTATGCTTTCTTAGCTTTGTCCCAGACAGACATTTTTATTCTTTGCGAGCATTCCCTTATTACTCATTCATATTGGGAGAATTTTTGCTTACTTGATTAAAATTCCATAAAGATAATATGCTGTGGTTCTAAGACACCTGATTTATCAAAATCAGGCAAAACAAAAGGCAAAACAAAAATTGCAGCCAAAAAAGCATTATGTCCATATAAGTTTCAGGAGAACCTAGAAAGGGTGGCAAGATCTTGCCCAGGTCACTTTTGCAGATCTCCCTAACACAGCAGCTGCAGGTGAATTGAAAAGGATGGAATTTGCTACAGACAGTTTCTTAGCCATGACTTGAGTGGGAATTGGCTCCAACAGAGAGCCTGAAACTGCTTTGCCAAGCTGTACTTGAAACCTGAGCCAGGTTATGTTTACACTCACACTTGTCAGCAGCACAGACAGACCTCAGGGTGATCTCATTAGCCACTGCATTTTAAGAACACAAAACAGATTCCCCCAAACACAAAACAAACAAACAAGTCAGACTTCAAAGACACTAACTCAGAAAAGCATACAATTTTATCTTTTGAGATCATTTCAGAGAGCTTGGCTTCACTCTGCCCAAGAAAGAGCTTTATGTGGTCTAAGATGGCATAGTCCAATAGGAGAAAATGACAGAATTCATTTCAGGTACCTTCTCTCATAAATGCAGATCAAAAATTATGAGGAAGTTGATCACACTGGGGAATTGCAAGATTTTAAATAAGGAAACATTTGCTTGCATTTAGCAAATAGAAAAGAAATCTGTAAAAAAACATGGACAACATTATAGTATAGTACAAGGAAAAAAATTTGATACTGATACAAATTATCTCAGAACATAATGATAAGAAACTGTTGTGTTTTTCTGTGCTTGTCTGAAGTCACAGCTATTAGTAGCACTGTTAATTGTATGAGAATGCCACTTTCAGCTGTGATGCCAGTGCACGCTTAAAAACACATTCAGTCCAAGGAAAAGTCTTGAACCCACTCTAGTCAGGACCTGTATGTTTAGAGCTGAATGGAGTGGATACCTCACTGCTTTGCACATGTGGGAGAGCTGGTAGATTGGCTGCCCCTCTGTACTGGACCACAAGAAAATATTTAGAACACATCAAACCTGAGACATGCCCACAGTGCAGCCATGCACAAAAATTTGCAAAAACTTCATACAACATACCTAGCAAAACACACCCTGCCTACTAGAAGCAGACTGACAAATAAGCAGTCAAATATCACAAGCATTCCTAGGTTGTAATTCAATTAATGCTTTTTAATGACACAACTACTAAAAAATATGCATGGCAATGTCAATATTAGTCATCACAAACTTTGCATCAGCATTTTTACAGCTTGATTCATGCAACATGTATCAGTCCTCAGGTACTGTTGTGTCTACTTGATTTCTAAAGAAACTTTTGACACTATTTGAATGAGGGGTTATACCTAATTATGTAGAAAAACTAATGACCAAAAGGTGTGAAACTTCAGGTAAGTTTCACTCAATGGACTATAGACAAGATGATTAATTAATTCACTTAGTTAATAGTCTGTAATCCAGTGACTGACTACACTGCTTGTTGCCTCCTGCAGCACATGGTAGAAAAACACAATACTTTCTGCCAATGGCCAAAAGCAGGTGTCACTGCTTTCACATACACTTCTTAAGACTGCATTTAAGTAGGAGTATCTAGCCTATGCCAACATGATAAACGACCTTGTTTTTCAGGGATGCTTTGTGCCAACAGCTAAACTATTAACCTACAGAGGGGCAAACCAGAATTTGATGTATTTTTAAATATTGTTTGTACATAAAAACTCTGTAATGATTTTGAAACAAAGTAAAAGAAAATATTGAAGGGGTTCCATTAGACTCAGCAATTCACAGCACATAGTGCATTCTCCATTCCAGAACAATTTAACTTTTTTTAACAGTTATTTCAATTATATTCACATTTCTATTGAGTTTAGGGAGAAATAGATGTGCCATGGCTCCTATTGTAAAATTTAAAAATATCAATTTATCTGTTTGTAGTATATATGAAAACAAATCAAAGTTGATGATGCCTAAAGGCTATTGCCTGTTTTTTGCTTTACTACAAAAGGCCTTAGAAATCAGTAGGGTCCATAAATCACTTGACTATTCTGCAAATCTTGTCATTACACTTACAATTTCTTGCCTCTCTCTGGGGTTTCAGAACCTGCTTATCACTGCAAATGCTTTGCATACATTACAGACATAAGATTGTGCGAGGCAGTAAAAAGCAAACTCCCTTCAGCCTGTACCTCCTCATTGTCTAAAGTTAGTAACGCTATTTAGTCGTTCCTTGCTTTTATGAAGAGCAAGTTTTGCTTCCCCACCACTTTCCAGGTTCTCATTTAAAAATCAATGAGACTTCAAAAGAAATGAATACATTTTCTTGGAGGTGTGCACAGTTCTTCCAGAGCATGGATCAAAGCTAGAGTAAATTTCTATAAACTCTTCTCATTATTTTTGGAGGATTCACCAACTCTTTCAAGCATACTGGGGATTTCAAATTGGCCAGTAGGATATGTCATTAGATCCAATTTCTATGGTTTCACAGACAGATTTACCTTCTTTTTTTCAAGTAAATGATTATGCATCAGCAGTCTGTCATCAGCCCCTGCTCCCCACTTTTTAATTGTAAATGCATACATTGCAAATCAAAGACACTCCAGTTTTGAGCTAATCAGACTGCACTACAAATAAGCATTTGAAAAGTAGAAATCAAGGCCAGTTTTTCCCTAATACATATTCCCACAGACTAGTGCTTCACAGCTTCGTGCCCATTAAGCGAGGCCACAGAAGAGAAAGACATCAATGAGCTGAGGTAAGTCTAACAGTCAAAGGGATCAAACTCCAGTTAAGATTAATACTAATTGCACATTAATTGATCATTCTAGAACAGTGAAAAATATGACAGCATATCTCAAATTACTGAATTGATAGGAGTTGTAGGCCTTTCCCTTCCCTTTTTCATTTATAAATAAGGCTAGATAGGATATTCTTAATAAACATACTTGCACATGCATCCCTTCTGCACAATCCAAAACAGCCAGAGAGAATGCAGACTAGTGATTCACGTAAAATTCCTCTGCACGAAAAAAAAAATACAGTGGCTCCAATAATTTCTTCAAATAAGGCAGCTGATTGTAACTTCAGAAAGCAATGCCAAGTGGCTAACAGGAAGATCAAAGCATTTTACTGTCTGCATTGAGAAGATTACACTGTTAGACTAAAAGCAATACAGACAAAGTCTGATGAAAGATGAATCCATTTTCTTTTGGAACTGAGCAGTTTGGACATTAAAGTATTTGGACAATTTCACATTAGAACTCCTATCAGAACCAACATTTCTGGTCTTTCCTTTCCTTTGTTCAGAAAAATACTTAGAAATGAATGGATGTAGTATTATTGCATAGCCAAAAATAAATTTGTAGCAGACCTAGTTAGTTGTTTTCTGCTCTGATAGACCACTCTCTCAGGACAAACAGGGTGAAACCAAATTCTCTCTTCTCTTCCCATACAAAATAAGAAGCAGATTAACTGTTGGTCCAGATTTGTCCCCCTTTTGCCTAAGAAATGGAGTCATTTGCTAGAATAGAATCAGGTTTGTCACATCTGTGAACAGAAATCCTTATCCCAGCTTTAGAAAACTGACCAGTTTACTGGACAATAAACACTGCACTTGCTGGTACTTGCACACATTTATAATACCAACACTGAAGCTGAAAAAAAACTAACTAGGCTTTCCAGAAGATAGTCAGCTAAGCAGGGAAGGTGAAAGGTTCCTGGAGTTTCACACCAAAAGCACTGAAAGAAAGGTGAAAGATACCTGAATAACATGAAATTGCCCAAACCTTCCAGTATGAAAAGCTTGTTCTTGCATCTCTGACCAGGTTCAAAATGCACACATCTTTATATAAGCTAATTTATGTGTCTTAATAGAATTCTTAACCTCCTTTTTTCCAAAGCTCATCTGTAAATATTTCTATGCTTCATTGTGATGTGGTGGAATGAAACCTCACAGAGAAAGCAGCAATATTCTTGCTCCATAAAACATGATTTGGAAACTGTGCTGAAAGAGATTCTGTAAATGCATGCAGGCTGCCTATTCTAACTGAAGACAGTACAATTCACACATAATTGCCTAGCTCATTACATCAAATCTTGTAAATATTTTATTACACTGCTTTACAGAAAATGCTCTTTGAATCTGCCACTGCTGCACATTCTACACCTACTCAGCCATTATAGTGGAAAGAGGTGAGTGCCATCATCCACAGCAGAGAACATGGTATCAGAAGCTGTACAGCAAAGAAAAACCAAGTAACTACTGAGAATTTATACTGGCTAGTTTCTCTGCATGGCAGCCTAAAAATTTAAGTATGTCCCATTAAAGTTTTGCTTGTCAGGAGTTCATTCCTTTAGCACCTGCCCCACAAAAGGATATGTAAAAATGGGCAACAGATACAGCACAGAAGCAGCTATAGCAGAAACCTGCTACATAAGCCATACATTTCAGGTTGAAAAATAATACCTTATTGGGATTTTTCCTAAAAATACCAGCACTTCCATTCCACACAGTAAATAACACTCTCAGCTTCCTTGGCTCCTGAAGTCTCCTGTGGAAAGCAAACTACAAATGAGTTATTGCCCAGAGATACTTAATCCTTTTGTGTCAGATTTCAGTTCTCTCACTATAGTATGAGGCAGTCAGAATTTATGCCAAACTATCTTTCCACACTTCATTCACAACCTCGCTTCATTAACTTGTCTTCTCCCCCTCTCTCTCCCAGTTAGCTAAAAAGCTATTACGAATTTGTAGCTAAAAATGATTAAGGTGTTCCCTTTCTGTGCACATTGAATGATAAAATCTGTTGGAAAAAGACAACTGTCAGATTTGTCAAGAACCATTGACTGTCATGCTGTGCTTTTGTCAACTAGTAATGGAAACTTAAATGGGTTTAATTTGTAACCAGTCAAGTCAGAGTAGGATAATGAGAATTAAAACCAAATCTTAGAAGCACCTTTACCCCATCCCTCATCCCAGTCTTGACTTCATTCCTGATCCTCAACCTCCTCCCCTAAGCAATGCAGGGGAATGCCACCTCTGAAGTCCACCCACTACCAAAACCTTGGCATGCAAACCTATTTCACAGCTGAAGAAGCCAGTATTTCAGGTTTAATTTGCATTTACTGACAAATTGTTTGTACTGCTTACATGTAAAACACTGCTATAATTTTTATACAAGTGTTTTAAATATAGAACTGGTCTTTAAAAATGAGTATTTGTGGAAAAATAATAAAGGTAATAAATAGCTGTGATATTCAAAATGAGGACAGAACTATGAAACTAAATCAAGGATCCAGGCATCCATATTTCTTAGAAGCACAGTTTTTCAGTCGAGAAGTAAGATGTTGCCCTGTAAAGAAAAGCTATACATTAAACCACTAAACCTTTTACAAGAAAAACTAACAAATAAACCCCACCATCTATGTTAAGTGTACAATCATTACTGCTCACAGGATAAAGAGTCTACAAGCAGAAATGTTCCCTCCTCACTTACTACTGGAAAAGAGATTGGTCTTTGGTTTAGTAAATCAATGACAGTGTCTACTACAAGAAAATCTAGCATATTTACTAAGGTAATTTCTAAATATACTGAAAAAAAAATTCTTATTTGTCTTAGTTTGCCTTCATCCCCTGAAATTTACTGGTATCTATGAGCCAGTATCCCACCTGCTCTCTTGGGACAGATTTATTATTGGGAATAATACCTGGGGGAAAAAAAAAATTGCCAGTAGCAGAAATAACTGAACAGCACAGCTGGTATTGTCAGAGAGATTGCACAAGAACTTTAATTTCAAATGTAGAAAGGCAGAACTCTCAGTACTAAAATCAAACCAGATCCCAAAGCACACATTTGGTGCCACTGTTTGATTATTTCCTTGATTCGAGATGGATTTTGATGTTTTTGTGACTGAAGTCTGACCATATTTTGATGTTTTTGATGTTTTTGTGACTGAAGTCTGACCATATTTCTAGCATCACTACTTGTAGCACAGAAACCCTGTTTATGGCATATATTTAAATTTACTATCACTGTGGCTGACATTTGACCTATTACATGTGATCAGTTAACATCACCCAACTAGTAGTGAGCAAGACACGGAAAATTCTTCTACCTTTCTTATATTTCCATAGGTTTTTCTAAGTATGCACCCTGGTAACTAATGGAACAGCCAGACCATATGTTTGTTAGCAAAACACAGCACTGTTATTTAAGAAAAATGCTTTGAACTGGGAATATTAACTTTCATAAGTTCTGTTACTGTCGTAATCTTAACTGTGTATTTACAAAATGTGAAAATGTAGAGACCACCCACTTATTTCACCCAGCACTGTATCTGTCATCCTTCTTTAGTATCAGGAATAAAAAGCTCCTCCATCTTCTACATTCCCTTGTAATAGGCCACTTACATCCACATATATTATATATACATGTATATATAATATTCTCATAAGAACTTTGGGGTACTTTTATGCCTATAAATAAACAGAGGAAGGATTATTTTAATGAGGAAATCATAGGCACATCTATGAAGCTCAGAAAGACATATGGCAAAAGCAGCTGAACTCTAGATGAGGGTACAGGGTATGTATATAAGCTTCAGCAGCATGGGCCAACTTCCAATTATTTTGATGAAAAATTAATTTTGAACAAAGAACCTGATTTGTTCTATTTATTTGGCATTGACAGCTCCACAAAACTGATGCTTCTTTTCAGTGACATTTACCAGTGCAGGTTTGTTTTTTCTTTTAAATAATGCAAGAAAGTTGGATGACCTTCTTCACTTGTGTCTAACCTGTCACACAAGCAGTTCACTTATTCTCTGCTTACCAGAGAAAACCAACTTAAAGACACGCTGACCTGAACCACCACTTAAGCACGGGCTGAGTGCTAAACAACACAATTCATTTCACACAGCCAGCACCTCAGATTTAAACCTGTATCAGTACTGACATGCACTAGCTTGGCCAGAAAACATCTCTGGACTCCAGGTAAATCATACCCTTTTTTAGGAAAAGCACATGTGAGTACCAAGTGAGCTGTTCTTGTGGCGTCCAAAGACCTGCACAGCTCCTCCAGGGTGTGCTCGGTAGCACAGACACTACTTTAGATCATGATAAAATCTCTCCATCATAAACAAGAAGTAACACTAACAGGTACTAGCTAGCACTGAATCACCTTTCTTTATTGCAATGTTTCTCTCTATTGCAATATCATTTTAATTAGCACTTACAAGACAGGCCTGTGAGATCTGGTGAAGCACGGGGCACGCACGATGGGTTCTTAAGGCATCCATTTCTGTCTGTTTAATAATTATGGTGATATGCTGAACACTACCCAGGTTATTAGACATTCATTAGGATATTATCTTTTCTCTCTAGGACAGATTTTATATTTTCATATTACTTTAATATATACTGTGGAGTTAGCCAATTTTATATACTCATAAACACAGAGAAGATTAAGTTTTATCTGTGTTTGAGTTTCATACACTTATACTGTGTCAAAAACTCCAAACTTTAGATAAAACTTGGCTTTTTATTGATGCTCTCTGTGCTGGCTTGATCCCCAAAAATCTCCCCAAACACAGCTAGTGTTCAAACTACCAGTTCAAATAAGGGAGAGTGGAGAAGGATAAATCATTATATAACTGATTTTCTTAGGTAAACTCTGAATCCTAGGAAAAGGAGACATAAATACTAACCAGTTTCTGTCACTGCAGATAATACAATCAGATTTTACAATGGCTTTTGCTGGTAGGAGAGGCTCCATAATTTATTCCCAACAGTATTTTGATTTAGCCAACCTCAAACGAAAAAAAGCAGCACAGAAGGAATTGCAATTCTGAAATGTTTTTCTCCAAGTGTTTCCCAGGATTACTCTTCTTTAACTACCCTTGCTGAAGGTTGTACCTAACATCAAAATCAGCTCTTAGTTTGCTAGTTTGATCCTCTAAAGCTTTTCCAATTACTCATTTCCCTTGACTTCTCAACTATCACAGAGGAATAAAGAGGGCTGCATAGAGCAGGAAAGCAAAAAGAGAGGACAGAGAAATTCAGTTGGGCAAACCTACTTTCACAAAATGAGAATATTAATACAGCACTCTATCAGACACATTTCTGTAGCTTCTCATTAGAAGCTTTAAAGTAAACATGTTTTCAAAAATACCTTAAAAAGAATATTTATAAAACTATTGATCAATTTTTCTGCTTCATCCCTCAAAGCACACATATTTTTTTATGGCAGACTATTCAAAGTAGAGAAAATCTTGAATCATGTAGAGTGAAACTTGTACTACATTTTTCCAGATTTTAATTCTCAGTTAAGCAAAATAAATTTTAAATTCACACTCTGATAATGAAGAAAAATGAATATGACCAAATAAATTGCTGAGCCTCATATTTTTCTCTACAAGCATAGGCAATTTGTTCTGCTCAGGATTAAATGCATACCTGAAAAATTTTCACATCTGAAGAAGCTACCTTGAGAAGAAAAATAGAAGGGCACGAACTTCTTACAGAAAAATGTAAAAACATTCTCTTTTCTCTCTAAACCCAAAAAACATTGGAACCTTACTTTGTCTGAACAAAGAATAGCTTTTCTCTAGCATTCAGTTCCACTGAAGATATGATTTTATCCCTGTTACACAGCATTTTGTGTAGAAATGGAGATTCTTTAAATTCAGAAAAAGCTGCAGCTCAAAATAAAATATATCTGTTTCCCAGGATTGCTCCATTCCAAGTACTTTAGCTGAGGGATGCACATTAGCTTAAAAGCTAGCCCTTAGTTTGCAAGCTTGACCCATACATTTCCATTTGCTTTTCCCCATCTTCCAGATGTCCATGCACAAAGCTGTATCCCTGATCCATACACCAGGGTTTCCTCTAATTCTGAATTATGTGAAGCTACATTACAAACATGCTACACAGTTGTGCTGAAGCAGGAAGGGAACATCTTTATCCACAGTCACAGGGGGTGGCACAAAAGCTGAGCACGTATGGCAGCAGTGGTCACACACCTTTACACTCACTGATCATCACTCTGGGCAGAAGCCACAGGAGGAGTCCCAGAGATGGAAGACTCTGGTTCATGAAAGCTAAAGCAGCTGCACAGCTTTCACCAACACCACACAGAGATTCAGGCTCTGTATAGAAAATTTCTTCACTATTTCAGATACTTTGAAAAGGGGTACTATGGTAATATTTTAATATTTATGAAGAATGCAACACAATGAAGAGATTAAAATATTTTCCTAGCAGTTTACTAAGTTTTATAAATACCAACACCCACAAGTTTCTATATTTTACAAACATCAGTATTTATCCACCATCATGAGAATAATTCAGTCTTGGTGATCTCATGAGCTGCATTTAGCTGATATTACACAAGTAACAACAAGCCCTCTACACCAGCACCCAGCAGGACACACTAGACCCCATATTTTCCTAGTCTCCTACCAAAAGCAAGCCTGCAGTAGCTCTGCAATATCCCCTCAGCCATGTCTGACATTTTAACAGCTTCTCTGCTACTGGTGCATAAAGCCAGAGCAAAAGGGAGGGTACAAAGCCTTCAGTCTTTGCTCTACCTGAAACCTTGGGAGCAAAGCCAGAGGTGGCAGCTTCCTCTGCTCAGGCACCACACACACATACCCACACTGAGTTTTCTCCTTGCTGCTACTGCCAGGGAATACAGTTTGCTTCTGGAAAAACCTACAACTCTTAAATGGCACTGGACTACATGGCTTGCACCAAATACTTGCTTTTTCCTGCTGTCATCTCTCATGCACTGTACCTGTCTCAGCTCAGGACCATATTCACCATAATACATACAAAGAATCAACATCTACTGCCATTTCAACAATTTATTCAGACCTCATTCCAGCATAAAAGAGTCACAAGGAAAGAAGACTGAAGAACAAATAAAGTATCTTAAAATGCAGTCTGTGGGTCACTGCATGAGCACAGATATAACTAGAGAATAAATCACAATACCACAAGACAAAATAGCACTTACTTACAACAGGATCCACACTCTGCTCTTCTTTCCTACTCGCATTGCAATGGAGCCAGGGCTGCTACAGCAGCTCCAACCCCATCAGTAATCTCACAGGTACTTTGCAATCACCAAGTTCACCTCTGGGAGGCTGAAAGTACCCAGATAACATTGAGCCTTACCCTAGGGTCAGGACTTGGAGTCACCAGCATCCATAGACATAAAACTTCAAATTTTTCCTAAAGAGAAGCCAAAAGTCCCCATGGCACTTTTCCTTCAGAGGCGAGGCAGCAAATGCCCCACACCTGACCTACCCTCAGGTGTTCTCAATCTCCTGGCCCCACCCCCAGACTGGCCCCAAGGCCAGGAAACACAGTTAATTAAAGTCATTAACAGCTTCAGGTGGGCTGGCCACAGCTATGTCAGAGCCTCACTACAAACTGTCATATATTGAGTGCACCTGGGTGGCAGGGTTAGTACTTACTGAGGTTACAGGAGAAATCACTTTGAGAACAAAGACAGGGATTTTAATTTGGAATAGGTGACTTACCCTTCAAGGTTATACTCGACCAGTTAGAGAGCAAATGGGAAGGAAATAAAATATATCTGCATAATAATATTTTATTAATGATACTAGCTGAAACACATCAAAGCCTTCCTTCCTAGTGGCTTAGTGTGTTCTTACACACCCAAGCAGGCAGGAAAAGCTGTATCAGTGAGGAGAAGGTGCTCCATGCTCAGCCTTCTTGCACCAAAAAAAAAACCAAAAAACCAGGTATTATTATAAAAACTTTTATCTCACTTAGCATCCTGGAGAAGAACCTGTAGAGCAAAGATGAGTCTCTGATTGCTCGTGTTTTCAGCCCATTTTAAAAGTAGAAACAACATTCTGTTGTTGTCTGAACAGCAACTTTTTCTCTGTTAGAGGGAAAGTATGAGAAAGAAGCAGCAGCAAGAACCCATGGGCTTCCTGTAGGGATTAATTACCTGTGAGGAATGCTGGGAGTCTGCTCTGGAGGGACTTCAGGACAGGTTATTCTCACCCAACAGCCTCACTGTGCTGGAAGAACAAAGCAGCTCCTACCACTCACCATGGACTGCACTCCTAAGGAGAGATACACAGCTTCATGGGGCTCACTCAGAGCAAATGAATGCCAAAAAATTAAAAAATGGTAAAAATGAAGAATTAAAAGTAACACATTCAGACCCAATTGTGGACTATTTAGTAAACCATTTTACAAATACCTGAATGTTTTCATCTAAACAAACAATTTTAATATAATCTTTCATATTAAATGTTATGAGTCCACCCCAATCTTCCATCCATGAAGTTCAAGATGAATTTCAAAGGGAATATATGTATCAGCAGGAAGCATTTGATTTTCTCTTTATAATTAATGGGTTGACAAATTTCATATATTTCTTGCCTCTGTATTTACAGCCAAAAATTTAAATGAAATAGTTAAGATATTCTTGCTCATCAGAAACAAGCAGGATAAAAAGATTTTTATTGCAGACAAACTAACTTGAAATTCAAAAGATCATCTTGTTTTTCTAAATATTGGGGGGACTATTAAATTTATGCACAAATATTTCTTTAAAGAAAATAGATTTAATCTTCTCTCAAGACCCAGGATATTCTGTAAAAAAAAAAATTACTGATGGTTATAACAGCCAATCTGATTGTTTTCCAAGTTTCCAGAATACCAAAGCTGCAAATGCACAATAATGTTTTGGGAGATTTTTAAATGAAAGGGAAAACCACTCCTGAGCTGATGTTACTGCTCTGACCTGCCTGGTCTCAGAAGCCATTCTATCTTCAAGTATGTTTAGAATGACATTTTTTTTCCTCACCACATATTGTGTCTTTTATAGAGTACAAAGTCTGGGGACTTTAATGCTCTTACACCCTTCAATCCCTTCAAAAATAGAATGAGCTCCTTTTTAAAGTTCCAGTAAGAGACACCCTTGGAACAGTCTACATGAGAATTTGCATCCTTTCTGCTTTAAATCACCAGATCATATCACACTTCATAGGGCACAGAAAAAAAAAAAAAAAAAAGCATAAAAAATAGGGATATGAGAATTTTAAGATACTGCCCTCATAAATAGTCTGCTAGCTTCAGTAAGCTTTCAAGTTTCTAATGTGAAATTCTGCCAATGAGTTTGCTGGAGTAAAGGATTTAAATTTTATTCCACTGCTCATTACCTCAATGATAAATAAGATCCAACAATTAATGACTATTTTTGTGCTGCCCATCAAAAATGTTACATGGATCAAAGATGTCAAATATGCATAAATATCACACCCTAAAAGTGCTCAACAGAGGTGGGAGAAGGAAGTAAAGAAAACAATGACCAAAGATACTAACATAGAATCAAACTCCTATCATCAGTTAGGATTATTTATGTACTCATGTTAAATTGAATTCTACCAGAGTTCTAGAAAATTAAACTTTAGAAATGCACATAAAAGTCTTGCCTGTAGCCATTATTCAATCTTCAAAAATTAATAAAAGTCCCAAATTAATTTTCATATTTCCAGATTTCTATATTCATATAAGTATTGGAATGAATTTATTAATCACAAATGTTCTAATATTTGGTCATTTAATAATAGTTGATTAATTCTGCCACAGCAGTTTTTAACTAGGCAGATTTCATTCAAAGTTATACGTCTGACTCATGTTTATGATGTACATAACAGTTAATGTTGCAAGTAGTACAACTAAACATTAATAACATGACTGGATACAAAATCTGTAGGACAATTAGTCTTTATATATTTTAAACCTATTAAGCACTGCTACATTTAAACTAGATGTTACTATTCATAAATGAAATAGCTCTTTGGTCTGTACTTCCCATGTTAGCTCAGTAAATGAATGCTTTCAGGGCAATTAAAAATCTAAAATAATATGGAAGCACAAAGTCCTGCTGCACATGAAGCAATATACTAAATGGGTGGGATTTTCTCCAAGGAATCAAATTGTGAAATTGCTGTTTTGCAGTTCAGGCAGGATATTTTTTTTGTCATCTCTGACAGAATCAGCAAACGTAGCTTTGCCTCAGCATTTGGTGTTTACATGGACCTCCTGATAAAAAGTAGGGAAATGTCAGGTGAGCACTGAAATGATTAATGTTACATTTCAGCATTATTACTACTATTATTTTCCACACTTTCAGAACACATGACAGAAAACCCATTCACATCAGAAGGTGAGAATATTAAACAAGTTATGTGTTTCTTTATAAAAATATGGACTATTTAACAAAACAATAGATGTAAAGTACATTTGCTTCATATACCAACTATATGTAGAATCTGAGATGTACCAGACACAGAAATATAATTTGGGAATAAAAGCTTGTGCAGGTAAATATTTTTGCAATGAAATAGCAGTTTAGAAGAAGGAGTTAAAACAGAGAGATGCAGTGGAGTTTAGCACGTGTTAAGTAAACAAACTCAGCAGTCATAGCAGGCAAGGTAAAGTTTTCAAAGCTTTTGTGCTTCCAGACACAGCTCTGTTCCCCAGTTAGAAAGAGAAATGAGCACTGCACTCTTGCAATATCCATGTGGAATACATTGCAGGCAGCTGTGTACACAAAGGTACAAAGCTAATGAGCACACCATTCTAACAGCACAAGAAGGGAGAGCATCTGCACACCCCCAACCACACCTTAAATCACAGATTTTTCTCCTGTCCAAAGGGCTCCAGTTCATCTGTGCATGTAATGGACATGTACATCTGAACTTATTTAACTTTCTGAAACAGGAGAATATTTTAATAAATACTTTAGGGTACCTTAATAGGACAAGTTTTAGAGTGTTTTCCCACATAGAAGACTTTCCAAGAAAATGTAAGCAGAGAAATATGAAACTGCTTTGCTTTAAATATAGCATTTGATAACAAGAGCTGCAATTACTAATCAAGGACATCAAAGACAAAACACATACACTCTGAGAGAGTTTAAATGTAAATTACTCCTTCAAAAAGACACTGCTTCATGCAATGTAATTAGATTCCTACCAATTATAGCATTAGAAGATTAATAGTAAAATACAAAACATAAGTAGGAATGGGAACACATAGGACATAACGGGAACTTTTTTTTTTATTTCCCTAGAAATATAATTTTTTATTTATGTTAAACATTAAACAGGCAGACTGAAAAAAAGAACGACAAGCTGGGGCTATAAGACTGAGATTTTCTTCTTCATCACTTCTCTTTGTTTCTGAAATGCCATCTTCCTGCTATCAAAACCTGTTTCTCAAGGTTATCTTCCAGCATTTGCTTTTTTCTTAGCCCCATCTTCCTCTTCTCTAACTCTAACTTGATTTAATTTAATTCAGTTTAAGAAAATCCTGCCTTAAATTAAATAATGGTGTTTGGCTTCACAGGTTACATGCTCTTGCAGCAGGTTTTACAGGTTTAAACAATCACAGAGGAAATCCTAACAGAACTTTCCTGTAGTGGGTATGGGGGAGATTGAGCTAAAGTGAATACAAATAAATGAAGTCCAAGCCCTAGGAGTCTCTATTACAGCGTTTTTTCTATTCATAGGTGAAATGTAAGACAACCTCAATTAATGACTTTTCTTCTTCATATATCAAATTACACTTCAATTAAAGATAGATTTTGAAGTTTGTGGCTTGACAGTGCAGTAAATCTGGCTTTAAATTTGACAGCACTGGATCAAAATCAATACAGTCACACAGGATGAAAATGCTGATCCAGCACAGGCCCCGCCTGCTCGCTCCAAATCACTCCAAGCATTCACAGAGTAATTTCATACCAACCCCTTTTCTGCTGAATAAGATGTCTCAGTAACACTTTTCTACAAGGAGACATCACAGAATTAATCTTATGACTAACCAAGGTGACAGGAACTCCACAGATCCCTTGTTCTGTAATCTGCCAGATTATTTGATTTCCCACTCGATCACACTGAGATCAACTTTGTACAGTAGGGCATGATTAAATTACACGGAGCAGCCTGTGCCCAGGTTAGACAGAAACACATCTGTGCTTTTGGGGTGAGAAAGCAGCATCCAGGTCTTCAGGGGCCAGGAGTGCAAATAAATTTTGACTGTGGCTTAGGAGTGCAGCTGGCTCCAAGAGCTGGATGAACTCCTAATTGTCTCATTGCTGACATTTCCCTTTTCTGGGTAAACACCTGTTTCCAGTAACTTCTGCACTCTCTGTCCTGGAGGAGCTGGGGCATACCTTAATTCCCCCCTCTGGAAGTGGGCTGAAGGTTTGTGTGCCTCCAAGATGCAGGAGGACAAACGAGCCCAATGGCTCTTGTTCTTTGAACAGGTTCAAGAAATACTGAACTAAAAGCTGTATCTGTAACAAGCCCAAGAGGGCACCACGTTTACCTTGCCCCACAAAGAAACAGAACACAAAAAAAGCACAAAGAAATCTGCACAAAAATAAACAAGAAACCTAAAAAGTAAGTTTATTTGAGAGAGAATCTGAGTAAAATTTTAAGTGTTGGAATATGAAACTTCATTTTAACAGTGACAACACTATGGAAACTGAACACTGTAAAAAAGTATGAATTTTGCTTTTAAATTGTTTTCTACTGTCTCAGCTTATAAACACAAAGAATCTAAAGCTTGGCAACATAATTCAGTTTTATCTAATATGGTTTTCCCATCATCTGTCACCAAATAAATACCTCAAATAATGTGTAAGCAGTTTTACCTAGAATAAAAGTCTGTAACATTATAATAAAAGTCTGTAATACTGTTACAACATGGAAGTGGCATTTAGTAAATGCAACAAGAAAACAGAATGTGATTCAGTAAGAATTAATATCCTAAACTGATGCACAATGAAAACACATTTTCCATCAAACCTGTTTAATGCAGCCTGTTTTCTCCAGCACACCAAGGCAGCAGAGGTGTCTGGGATTCTGTGGGGAAAGATCCCACAAAGCTATTACAGATTTTTGCCTATCCATACTGCAGCAAAAGGAATTTAAAATACTGTGGTTTTTTTTTAATTTTTTATAAAGATGATCAGATGCCTTCAGAATTTACACCTTCTGCTTCCCTGACTTCCACCTTCTCCCCTGACTAGGCAGAAGACAGGGGATGGCCTCTGAAGCAAGTCAGATCTGGGGAAGGGCCAGCAGGGATTTCCAGTTGGTGAAATACAACAGACTCAACTATTGGTGCTTGGCCAGTGGGAATTCCCAGTGTTCAATTAGGGAGCTCTAGTCCCTTGTTCTGTCTCAGCTATGCAAAAAAACCCTTTGGGGATCTGTTTTGCATTTAGTGTCAAAAAAGAGAGTTTTGGTTTAGGACTGAGAGCAGAATTGTTCATACACAGCTGTTCATAGAGAGAGATAAGTAAAAATGCAAAACTCAAGATTATCATACCCTTGTGGGGTTGGTGTTAAGATCCAGGCTTTGAAGAAAGTTCACACATGGATTCCAGAAATTCCTAGTTTGGGTTTAGGTCTCTCTTTCATCCCCATAGTTTATAACCTGTGTCTTACAGATTAAACTAGATGCATGTCAAAAAGAAAAACAAACAAAAATTATAGCTCTCACACCATTCTATTTCTTTCCTCACTATACATGGATAAAAAGTGCTCCATGTAATAAATATTACATAAATGCAATACATTTCAATAAAGCAAATTGATACATTTTTGAAGATCAGGTATAATATTGTCCATATTTCACTTAAATCTTCAAAGAAGCAAAGAAATTATTATTAACAAGCTAGTAATAAGCCTGACATGCAAAGAAAAAGTGCTGAATTATTTAATAAAATATGTTGAAAATTTCATATAAGACATCAATTAATTCCTTGCTTTCCAAACATAAAAAAGACTATAACTCAAAGCTCAAAGTGATTTTAAGCAGTACCTTTCCTGAATTCCTCCCTCTTCCTCATAAAAAAGTGTGTGCTTTTTTCCAACCAAAAGGAAGCACCAATCACATTTTCAAAAAGTCCTTACTGGGAAAAACAAATTGGTGGGAAATGTTTTAGTGAGTTATACTTCTACAGGGTCAGGTTCTGAGTCTAGGATCTGGATGTCAACAAGCCTGTTCTTCCTCATGAACACTTTGGATTTCTATGGGCAGAGTACAAATACACTTTTCAAAACAGTGTATTGAGACCAGACCAAAACAAATAGGTAAGAGAATTAAGAATAATTTATTCAAACCTCACACATATACAACATTTTTAAATTAATGTTAAACATTTTTTTGAGAATCTGATAGCTAATTCTGGAAAATACAGTAATGTGAGGTGACCCACAGCACTAAAGCATTTGGTAATTTCATTCCTCTTCAAGAAAGCATACAAACATGTGTTTAACTCTAATCACAGATCATCTTACTGCTTTCATCTGGACATAATCATTAACCATAAACACGTTCTTAAATGCCTCACTGAAAAGGGATGAGATTACTCACACTCCTACAGTTAATTTTATGCTTCTGTGTTGTAGAGGCCCCTTGGCAGGCTGGGCTGTGCATGCTGACAGCAGACACGAGCTGTACTGCCCTGCAGCAGAGCCTGCACGGTGCCTTCCTGCCCACCCAACAGCTTCTGGGGTGCTCATGTCAGACCAGATTCTCCAGTGGGACTTGGCCAAAACTCCTAGAAAAAAACTACAGCTGGTTAGTCCAGCCAGTTCCAAGAAACTTTCTAACAATGACATTAATTCTTTTTTCAATAAAACCACTGATAAAGTTAATAGTTATTGCCAAGTCCACTTGTTAGGTGCTAAGATTAAAGTCTAGCTATTAACAAGCCTAAATCAGAGGTGGTGAAGGCTGCAGAACCACACTTTTGGTATATAAAGACTATCTTCTGTAAAATATCGAGCTTCTTCTTGCACAGAGCCTCAAGCTATGGTACTGGAGATGCATTCTGTGTGTCAGCTCTCCCTCTCTTAACAAACCATATTTATGGCCCTTACGACTGCAAAGTCTGACTGCCTTCCTAGAAATTGGAAGATAAAAGTAAACCAGACAGAGCTCACAGCAGCAAGCTGAAATCCATTTCCCAGGAATTAAATTCAGTTCAGAACACGTATCAAATATCAAGCCCTGCTTCTTGGAATAAAAACTGTGCTACAAAAGGCCCAAACAAATTCTTTCCAAATCACCCACAATTTCAAACATAGTCACGTCAAATTATTTAATCCAGCAAAAAGCTGGTAGCCAGCACTGAGGCAGACAAACAAGCATGTGAGCACTTTAAGAAAACAGGATCTGTGAAACTAATAGAGATCAACACTGTAACCCAGCTGTTTGGTTTGTAGCCACTCACAGAGCAGTGCATTTAGCATATAAGCCACTGGTCACAGCTGTTCTTGCATGGAACTGAACCACTCCTCCTAACTGGATTGCTGTACTGCATTGCCATGCTACACTGGCTGTCAGGATGGGGTTTTTTCACATCTGGGCAAGGAAACTGCCTTTGATGAATGCTACCACTTGTTATGAAAACGAGCATCACCTGTCCCAAGGAACAATAGCTCTGGACTACATCCATCACTTGGAAAAGACTTCACCTACTGCCTGCCATTCTTCTGTCACAGCTCCTGAAAAATCCTTTGCTTGCATCATAATATTTCTGCAATTAAAGCATCTGTCATTTCACAGACTCAAAGCACAAAACAAGAATTTAAGTATGCACCTTAAAATATAAAGCATCTCAAGCTGATTTACTTACACTAAACTGAAAGTATTTTTTGGCATCTACATTGACATGACTGGTTTTGTTCCTTATTTAACATCATTCCCAAAATCAATTCTATTTTTTACAGAGCAAACTAACTTGAAAATGGATATTCAAGTTCAAACAAGGTAGCAATCTAGAACTAGATTTGTCATTTGGTTGTTTCTCAGCATTTAAGAAATACACAAAACCAAATTGCAAATTTTTGTCTGCACAATTCTTGAGTCAACTAAATTCCACCCAGACTGACAGAGAAAAAACTCAGGCATCTGCATGGTTACACATTTATGTTTTTTCCAGATAAAGCCCATGATACAATAAAGTATTTTGGTATCACTAAAACTGGTAAGAGTTAAATATTTTTAGATTCTTTGGCCCATAATGTGTGAGGATGCAAACATTCAGTGAAAATCAGGGGATAATATGAACCAACAAAGCAGGAGGGTGGGGAACAAATCAAAACATAGAGCTGCTCCCACCCCCAAATTTTGAGGTAGTGATACAATAACTTTTGAAGTTACCTATATGTATCTCTAAAGCTAAAAAAAAAAAAATATATATATATATATTTAATCTCTACCCTGGGCAGTATATTGTCTATATTTAAACTTGTTTTAAAAATAACTGAATAGGTTCACACATGTCACAAGATTACATTTTGTTACTTTCCAGTCCCAGCAGTTGCTCTGCTGCCCCAGCCCCTTTGACAGTTCCAGCAGGGAGACTGAACAATGGACAAACACACACAGAACTGCAGCATCCTTTTGGATCTTTCACATCTCAGACTTTTAAGGAACATTAGTATGATGGTGAGGGAAAACCTGAATTGCTTTTAGCTTTATTGTATTTAGCACAGCAGTTGTTTGTAAATAGGATCTCAGGAGAGAGCAAGATGTGTTAGGTTCTAAAAATAAAGGAAGGATTTAATTGAGGGAAGGGGGAATATTATCTCTTTGAATGGTCTCTTTTTGTAGGTCACAAAAAAGAGGGAGTTAATTTAAATTTAAATGCAGAGGCAGACTCCTGTTAGGGGGGCAACTGCTACCAAAAGAAGTCTTAGGTGTGCAGTGAACAATACAAAATAATAACGAGGCTCATTCTGTCAGAAACACTCAAAACTTTTATGCTTCTAAAAAGGAATTAAAAACATCCATGACCCTATTTCTTTCACATTAGTCTGAGAAGACAGCTGTCCAAGAGTACTTTTCAAGAAAGGCAAAAAGTGCACTATCCAAAATTCCTTCTTCCGATTTTTTTTTTGTAGAAACAATTCTTGCTTCATAGAGACATGCAGATGCCTTAACCTCCCTAAAAATACTTTATACTGAAATAGTGTGATTATTTGCAACAAATGTAAGTATTTCAACAAATTAGTAAAGAAATTAATTATTTTTCTGAAACTATCTGAAATGGCTCAGATCTGCTGACAAGGAGGTGAATCACTTATGGAAATTTTAAGATCTAGAATGAATCTAACGTAATTTGTCATTAACAAATGTGTTACACCTGTCAGGAACAGAAGATATATTTTTTTCCACAGAGTTCATGAAACATAAATATTTGTTAATGTTTGGGACAAATATAAGAAGAGCAGATAGATTCACTGGCATAAAAAAACCAGCTCTGTGACTCCAGGCTCTCTTAGGAGATTTTAAAGCCTTAAACTGAAACACAGATTGATTATCATGAAAATAATACAGTTTACTTTGACTAGCATCACAAGTCCTATAAAATACTTTTACTGATTTCTAATTTCCTAAATAAATTTGCTGTGTTTGCTGCCATACAAACAGCCAATATTTCTTTTGAAAATATATTCCTCCAGATCTATCCAAACTTATTTCTAAAAGTTACTAAAAATCTAGGGAAGAGATTGTAAAGGCTGGCTTATAAGACTAGAAATCCAGAAAAGAGCCAAGCTCTATCTTGGAAGTGGAAAGGTGAGTCCTGGTTGTCCCTGTCAGGTTGGACTCGATCTTGGAGGACTTTTCCAACATTAACAATTCTATGATTCTGGGATGAGCATTAATTCAGTTCTGAATCACCTGTTAGGTGGCAAAGGGAATATATAGTGTTATTCTGAATTTCCATTCCAGATAAAAAGATTAAGGATGAAAAAATTAGTTGTGCTTCACATGTTTTAAAAAAACAAATGCTTCAAAGGAATAAAAAAATAATTTTAATAAAAAGCTGCAACTGAACAGCAAGAAAAAAAAATACTTTGATGGGGATAAGGAACTAACTGTAAACTACTGGAAGGGAAACAGAAGGAAGAGAAACCCCAAAACAAAAGCAAGCCCTTTGATAAAGGGTGCATGTTGGAAAAAGGCAATACTCATACTTTTTTTCATTAACATCTAATCCTCACCTTTACAGAGCAGCCCCCAGCCCCCATCCCCAGGAGCACCATCCCCAGTGCACGGTGCTGGCTGATTGCTGCTGTACTACAGCTTGAGGTTTAGTAGGCTGACTGCTTCATGTCATCTCCTGCATTTTTTAACAAAGTACACAGATCCTCATGGAATACTGATAGCATTTGCTGTACACATCTGTTTTTATGAGACAGAACAGCTATCTATTTGTCAGTCACACTGCATCTGCCTCGTACCACCATTCACAATATTGCTATTTCCAAATGCTTTCCTCGTGTTTTCTTTTTCCTGCTGTTTAAAAATGCAAGTGATGAAACAGCCCTGCCACATTTCAGACATCTCTTCAAACACAATGGGACAACAAAGTGTGTGTCTCTTCATGATGACAATCCCAGATGAACTGCAGCTCCAGGTTCAGGTAAGATGCTTTTGTAGCACATCTACATAATAACACTATTGCCACCATTCTTTGCTTCAGTCAAACATACTCTTTTGGCATCTAAGAGAAAAGCTTTGCTCCAGTCTTTTGGCCTTTCTTATCAAGTAATCCAGAAAGATAGGACATGAAGTATTCACCCAAATTATTCAAGTCTGGCTGACTTTGATGAGCAGTGAAATTCAAATTTCCAGATAGAATGTATTATCTTCTTTAAGTTTAACTCCAACATTTAATTCTGTTTACTTGATAAATAGTGGGCCATTTGGAGGCCCTCTGTTATAGTTTTTATTCATTCTTCAGTGATACCCCAAACCACTGAATGTGGAGGGAGGAAGGAACATTGCCAGTGAAGGGAGTGCTACAAACTTTATTTTCCTCTCAAGCATCAATACTTGTGAATAAAAATAAGGACACACAGTGACCATAATCTCCTTTGCAGCCTCTACCCTTATTTTCCAACATAATTTTTCCACAACAAATTAAGCACCAAGATGCTGAAACCTTCATCCCTCTCATTTCATAAACAAGCTCTTTCAAGAAATGTGGTTTGTATTCAAATTAGATACCACATTCTTACTAATTAGCTGCTTTACTCAACTTATGCTTTTGTATGAGATACTCTCAGTCTACAAGATGAAGATTTCTGTAAATGATAAGAATAAAACCAGGAGACTTTGATCTCCAACTAGTAGTCACAAGCATCAGACCATGCCTGAATGGAGAGCAATTACTCAGAAGCAGGTGCTATCAAATTCTTTTGTTTCTCTAAATAAAAGACTTCATGGGTAGAAAAAACAAATTACAACTGATAAACAGGACACAAACAATTTCCCCTGAAATATCTTAGGTTTACAGTCTAAACAACTCCTGGATAATTTGATAGTCAACATATATAAAAAAGCAAAGCCTACAGAAAAGCAATGATGAGTTTTTCCCTTTACTTTTGAATTCCATCATCTTTAAGTACAAAGGAAGGATTTAAAATGTCATGTAAGTTTATGCTGGCTGAAACAGTTTATACAAAATGCAAACACCTAAAGAAAAAAACAACAAGCCTGTCAAAATCTTAAAAGCAGATAAAGATATAAGCTTGATTACCCGCACATAAGAAATCTTGAATTTTTATGTTTATCTGGAGATCAAAAAAAAAATTATATTTATATTTTTATACCTTTTCTAACAGCAAAAACATTCCCAGACTTCTACAGTTGTTTTTTTTTCCCCTGAGGGAAGGAAGCTGCAGGGCAGGAGGGGTGACCCTGCGGGCACTGGCTCTGGCTGAACCCTGAACTCCACCTGGGAGCTCCGGGTGCCACAGCAGCAGATGTGCAAACAATTACAAAAGTAAACTCACAGAGTAAAAGTGGTGTCACAGGGATTGAAAACCCATTTTCTCTCAGTGTAGGGAATTATAATGAGTCTTTATTGGATGGAGAAACACACAACTCTAGTTTCTGTGCAACCCTTCCCTTTCCTTAGTGCTTCAAGTGTTTCCCACTCAGGTTAGAAGGGGAAGTCCATCACAAAGTTAATCCAGGGGAATTCCTGTGAGGAAGAGCCTGATATCTCATTGATTACACAAAGTAATGGAAACATGTGAAACAATTTATTAGAGTCTACTTTTAATTCAGTCTGTAAAAGGTATTAGCTAACCTGAATAATAAAATCATTTTTACAAACTAAAAAGCAGTTAAGGTAAGACTGTGAAACTGGTAAAAGAGCTATTTCCTCCAGAGCTGAGAGATCACTATAAGTAATTTTCTTTGGTTAAATAATTACAAGAAAACAAAACCATAACAACAAAACAAGAGAACATATGTTTAACTTTCAGGTACAGAAAAAAGGCAGATTAATTTGGCATGACTGAAACATAAATCTCAGGAAAAGCACAATTTACTTGATAATTCTATTATTCCAGTTGACAGAGATTTTAAACATGAATATAGTTCTTAACAGGTTTGCAAATCTCTGCGAAATCATTCAAATAAAGGGAAAGAAGGCTATTTAAGTCTCTGATGTCACCTCTTTTTGAGAAGTTTTTTCTCTTTTTCTTTTAAGATGGTAAATTATTCTTGGTGCAATGACCTGTTTTAGCAGTAGTTTGTTATAGCATAAATTGAATCTTATGTGCTACCTTGTGCAGTACATGACATTGGAAGCACAGTCAAAATTCAGGTCTCTGAATGAATTTTTCACTTAAAAATGTCTTTCAGCTCAGATGATTGGGAACACAAATATGTGCTCTCTGTCACTTTGCTGTACTAAGCACTCCTCCTTAATGCTGGTGTCAGCACTATCACAGTTTTACTGCTTGCTTATTTCTTTTATATGCAAATCTTCAGAATAATGAACCAAAAGCTATCACGTTGCTTGAAAAAGTCTCTGGCAGATATTAATTGTGTTTATCCTGACTTGGCATGTTTTGTCAAGACTTGGAAGGTGGCAGGTACTGCCTTAACAGTTCAGACTAAAAACTCAGTGCTTTAAAACAGAAGCAACTTCGCAAGTACTGTCCTATGTTAGACATTGCAGAGGGTAGCAGACAAACCTAGGCATAAAACACAGCCCTCACCTTGAGTCATCATGTATTTTTCTTGAAGCCACCGGTCCGGTTCTGTAGCTTGATTAGAAATGCCTGTGCTTGCCATCAAATCTGGCCTGGCAATATGAACCTTGGCAGGCACACAGGAATATCCTCCCTCCTGCAAGCAGACAGTCCCATTGCTGTCTTCATGAATTTTTGAAATTGGTGATCCACTTCTAGAGTTGAAGTAATTTTTGGCTCATCTCTTCAAGGCCTATCTCTACACAAGACAGGTGAGACACTAATGATCTGTGGAACTGAGCTGGGACTACCTCAAATGGGTTTGTCAAACTCTAGAGATTCTTCATGTTCTACTTCTACTGATAAATCACAGTTTACTTAAACACCTACTTATCTAAATACTGCCACTGCTCATGGAATCTTTCCCCTGTTAACACAGCCCTTTTCTGTCCCCCAGGTCATTATGGCAACCCTTGCAATGCAAGAGCTCCTCCTGAGCTGCTCCTGATTGTATTCATTCCCAAAGGGTTACAGTGGGTTTAGAAAGCATGCAGGGGAATTGCTAACCCACCGCTGAAATGCAAAAATCTCTCAGGTGAAACAAAGCAATTATTTAGAAGTGCCCAACTCACTCAATTTATCAAAGCTAATTATTTGAAGTATTAACTGCTGTTTCACAAGGTAATCCATAGATCTTTCAGAGGTGTAATTAAAACTGGAGCTCTGAGCTGGGTGAGAATATCAAGGCCAGGCCCTGCCCTTGTCCCTGTGCTTTCTAGGCAAGTAAACAGGCCCATTGAAATGCAGTAACACACTGAATCTATGGAATGTAGTTTCTAAAGGGCAATCGATAGCCTCTTGAATCCATTCATTGTTTGCTTATCCCAAAGAAAATTAGATACTCTTAGAAAAACAAACGAGACTTCCCAGCTTATTTACTTAAACAATAAGGGAGGTGATTCTTAGGAAGGTTTCCACAGGAACCACCACTGTCAAAGGTTGAGGACACAGGTGTTGGTTGGGCTCCCTTCCTAAACAAACTGGAATTAGCCACACTCCTGTTCCCAGGAGACTGCTCAGCCCTCAATGATGCTCTGCTGAGAGCCTGCCTGGAACTGCACCTAAAGGAAGGGCTGCTGCCTGATGAGCACGTACAAATATGAATTCACTACGATTAGGGTGCTTTTTTTGCTCTGGAGAAGGTTTATCCTGACAGTAAAGAATGATCAACAGCCAAGTACTAGATTGAGAATCCACAGCTGATCTGAGCAGAGAGCAAGAGATTACAGTGGTGCTCAATATTTCCCAGCTGGACTGGGGTATTATACACATTAGCTCTTGTTGTTCAATACTACTAAAGCCCATGCAGCATTATATTATTTCTGATTTGTTGTATCTAGGCTTGAGCACAGTCTCTGATAATAAAAGGACAAGTCACTAATCTCTGCATCACACAGTTGCTATCATCTGACAATTTTATATTCATACTTTATTGATTCCCATGAAAGAAATATTCTCTGCTGCTTTTTAAATTACATACATACAAAAAATGGCTCAGCCTTATCTCTGCCTTTGGCTGGATACAGCAAAAGTATCAAGATTTTTTTTTAAGAATGATAGTACAAAGCAGTGTGCTGACAATGTGATTTAGCTGTGCTTACAACCAGAGAGTAAATCCCGTTTATGACAAAATTGAAGTAATAAGTTCATCTTATCTACTAGCATAAAGAGGGAGAGAAGCCACACTTCTGGAAGGACACGATTTTGGAGAATGATGCAGCATATTACTTCAGATTTTATTATTTCTTAAAGACATACTCTTACTTTGTTCTTTCATCAACATTTCAAAAAAGAAGTCAATCTTCGATATTAAACGTGTTCCTGTGTGCCTCAAGAACAAATGAAACAAAAAGCAGAAGTCGTTACCTGTGAAGCACTAACTTCCTCTGTCACACCAACACTGTGTGGGATGTCAGGAAGAACAGCACTGGAACCATTTGACCATAGTGACAGAGAAGAGAATCCAGACTCATGCAATACAGTATTCTTCTATAGAAAAATGCATGGTCCTACAAAGTGTCCTGTAAATGGCCTGTATCTTTTGTTAGCATCTCCATATCTCCTGGAAGATAAATTTCAAACCACCCTCATTACTACAACAGTCAAGCCTCCCAATAAGCTTACAAGTGAAATATCCAGAATTTAAGACCCCCAAGTGCCCCAGCTGCCTTCCATCAGTGTGCTGGAAAATACTGCACACATCTACCCTAGCACAGCTTTAAACATCAGCTAATAGCTCCTCATGCATCTTCCTCTTGAATCCCTTTTTATTTGCTCTTCTGACAGAAACAGGCACAACATCCTCTGGGCACACAGGCACTTCCAGGACTGTAAAAGGATTCAGCCCTGTCAACCTTCCTCTGCAATTATACTGTAGATCTCTTCTTGTATCATTATATGGAGATCAAGCACTCCAAGGAACAACCCTCTTACTACAGGTCATACATCCAGATCCTGTTCTAATTACTGTGATGGTAACCCAATGTATAATTCATACAGTGAAGAAACAAGAGTCTGGCCAAGGCAGTGGTACTTGTTCCCTTGCTGATTCAGAATTACCTCCAGAGTGGTTCTTTCATTTGTGCTCATCAAGACCCAGGGAAGTTCAGGGCCAAATCAATAAAAAAACATGTCCTGCCTCTACAGCCTGGGCAGAAATAGCCACATCGATACAGAAAATCAATTCATTTTCTGTAGTTGCACACGATTAGTATCAAGGAAGACAAGACACATTTGACTTTTAAAATAAGTTTAGAAAAGAGCTAAGTTTTTCTAAGTACTAGACAAAACTCATTTTTAGAGATACTTTACCTGAAAAATCTCTTCACTTTTGTTACTTTGTCACTTTTGTTGTAACTTTTGTTACTTTGATGTATTTTTATTACTACGACCATACAAAATGCAGAACAATTTCCATACTACCCCTGTTTACTGAAAGCAAAAGCAATCAATACCCTTCTGCTTTACAGACATTCAAGTCAACCCCACTTGCAAGCCAACCCAAAGTTAAAACAGCGTTCATAGAACACCAATCACCCCCTGTGACCTGATGCAAACACAGGACACCGTGTGTAAGCAGAGCCCACCTGCCTGCTGCCAGCACGTGGAGCCTTCCAGCCCATCAGCCCCTTCTGCAGCGAGCTCAGAGTCTGGGACTTCTGAGGCAGGAACTTCCAGGTGACTTAGGGAGTCCCTCCTGTCACAAAGCCTGCTGTTTGCAGTGCTCTGTTTCCAGGGGATCTCTCTGTAGCCTTGCTCAAGCAGGAGAAAGAAAGCTGGAAGCTTTCCAGTGGAAACAGGTAAACAGTGAATCTGCTGTTAATGTACCCATCTCTAAAAAAGCGATGCTCTGTCTGAATTAAGCAGCCCTGCTCATCTGGCTAGGAAACACTGAGGAGAATTTTTGGCATGGCAAGGAAAAACACTAACAGGAGAAGGGAAATACTCTTCAGCTTTTAAATGTCTCCATTTCAGTAAGAAGTTCATAACTTTACTTGACTCCATTCTAGACACAGAGCAGAATATTATATCTACAAGAAAGCTTGAACAGTAGAGAACAATCAGCATATGGCAACAAGGCTGGAGATAGCAGATGCCACACTCTAGGCTGGGCTGTGAATGGAACACACCAACACAAACGGCCTGGACTTGCTGAGCTCACACACAGCACAGCCCTTCTGGGCATCACGAGGGCAGAAATGAGGCTCTGTCCATCCAGGCTTCTTCCTAACTAGTGAATTAGCTGCAATGTCTTACTCTTTTGGGTTGGATTTTTCTCTTTCCCTCCACAGAAAAGCTCCAAGGTCCTTTACTTTTCTCCCCACCACATTCCCAACTCAGTTTGAAATTTTCTTTTGGGGATTTCTCACACACACATCCCAAATCCTCCCCTCCATTCACCCCTTCTCCAAGCAGATTATTTTAATTAATATTTACTTTATACTATAACACAATCACCCTGTAGAATATCTATTTTGTGAACATTACTGGAAAAATGATCATATTTGTTAACTGGAGGATCTTAATTAGCACTGTTTTCTAGAAGGACTCTGTCCAGTACTATGTCCAAAGATGTGAACAGCAGTTGCCACTGAAACTCTTTATTTCTGGAAATTCTACTTGATGATCTTTTAAAGTATCTAAATGATATATTTACACATACCATGGGATCATAAAATATAAAATACATTAGAAAGTATGTTATAATTCTAATTTGAAATTATAACACAATATATGTAAATTGAGCTAATGTACTTTACTGCACCTTGGAGATGTGACCTACTGCACAATTTGAACTATCCAGTCCAAAAGCAAAATGCAGCTTTCAATGCACACTAATCTGATGTGTTGCCTTTTTTACAAACGTTGCATACAACTAAAAAAAAAAACCACCAAAACACCAATATTGGTGTTAAGGATTTCTCAGTGTTAGCAGAATGTCACGAGTTTTCTCATCCTGCACTGCAATGGGAGATATTGTTATTTAGTCACATTGCAGCTCCCAGAATAACCTGGTCATATGCTTGCTAAGCAAGAATAAGCAAAGCAGACCTTTTAACGAAGGATGTGTTCTTTCATTTCACCAAATTCAGTGATAACATGAACTAGATTCAGGCATCAGAAGACTACAATAAATGGAGAAAAATGTGAGTGGAGTTAGCAGGCTGTGGTAGACACTGACTGGACAGGACAATAACTAGTTCAATGCAGGGGCTTAAAAGGTTTATGGACTCAAAGAACAAAGGGGGTTAAGAAAGAGATGGTCCTAACATGAAGACAAGAAGCAACACAAGGACCCAAGAAACAACATAACACAACACAACCCTCAAGATCTGATAACCTCATTTAATTGTGGGTTAGTTTGTGATTTGTAGTAGACATTTGAATTAATGTAGGTGTTCTGCAATTGGTGATCAAGTCATACCTTAAACACGTTTGTATTTTGAAGCATCACAGTAAACTGAAATAGTTCTTTGCCCTCTCTGGAGTTATTTCCTTGCCCACTTCCTGAAAACCAAGTGAGTGAGTTGAAAGCATTTTGACAGCTGGCTGGCCAGACTGACAAGTGCAGTGGCCCTGGCTGATGAGCAGTGTGTAAATCCCCACGCAGGGCGGGTGACAATGCACAAACCTGCTCCGGCTCTCAGCAAGCAACACACCTCACAATATCGACAGTGCTGCTTCATGTTCTAAAGATTTTCGGGTAGGTTCACCCCTAGATTCAACCCTGGGCAAAGAATATAAAAGACAAACTTAAAATAAGCCAGTGTAGCTTGGCAGAAATAAACCCAAAGACCTAATTGTGAACATTTACAATAAAATTACACCAGAAATACCAGCAAAAGATATTCTATCACCATTCTCCACTTAAAGAAAAATAACAGAAATTCCAGATGTCTAACACTCCTAATAGGAAAGCAAGAACTCCATTTTTAGCCTTGGGAAATAAATTTATCTATTCACCACTCCTTTTACATTTTTAAATAAACTATATTTTCTTTAGCCATCTCTTCAGCTTTCTTCTAACTTGCTCATAGCATCTTTCACTTTGAATAAGAGCTAAGATCAGCAACCCATAGGCAACTATTCCCAGCAATTTCAGAACAATTTAAAACATTTTTGTAGAATGTGCATGAAGCATAGCATTCACAAAATACCTTTCCTACAATTTTCCTCTAATCTATAAATGTAATCAACAGAATTCCAATTAACTCATATTTAGTGCAGGGTTTTGTTTGTCAAAGAAACTACTCTCCTAAGCTGCTCTTCTCATTATTCTCAGAAAGGGCTTGTAGCTTCAATATTTAATGTCAGGGAGAAAGAGATGGAGTTATAAAATAACCACCACTTCATTAGTCATTCCATGAGTATTTGAAATGAAGACATAGCAATGTACATGGTAAATTATGAACAAAACAACTGTATTGCATCCCCTGCATTAGAATGGTTTCTGCTGTAAAAATAAGTTTGTTTTCACCTCTGGCAAGCACACTTCAAAACTGGCTGGGATCAAAGATAAAAGTGTATATAGCAGTGGTATCTTGTCTTCCCAACCTCCCACAGGTAACAACAAAGCAGAACAAATGCTAAATCTTTCTAATATTTTTGTTTTATAGAAATAAAATAATAGGCTTCAAAAACCTTATCATATTGCTTTAAAAGATAATAAATAACAAAAATATGATGGACAAGTATGAGTTCCAGGTTAAATTTCTAGAAATACAAAACCAACACATTGTAGCATTTCCTATCTTAACTATTTTACCTTCCTTACATACTGATGTATTTTGAATGAATGCTACAGGTTTTTTGGAAAGGTTACAGATGCTCCACAGGCTATGAATAAAAGAGACAACTGCATTCTACAAAGCCACTGATGCATGAATGGTCAAAACAATTCTCAATGAACTGAAGCTACAGCAACTCTTCCAAGGAAATCCCGTTGTTATTATCAGCATGCCCCAAAACATGAGCACTAGGGGAGCTCTAGGAAGGCCAAAATGTACCTACTCTTTATCTACAAGTCATTTAACCATAGAGAACCTTTCCAAATGCTGTGATACTGAGGAGTGAGGCTGACTCAAAGGATGGTTTATGCATGGAACACAGGGCCTAATTATTTCTGTGTTAAGTCTACCAAAACTCAGTTCATCCGAGCTTTGCACAGATGCTACCTCTCAAAGTCAACTTAATCTTTTCAGAATATTTCAAAATGTGATGAAACAATTGACTGTAGATGGATCAGCTAAAGTCAAAATGGCTTTGAGAATAACAATATTTATTTAGATTGATAGCAGTAAGCTTGAAAGGTATATGGTCCAATTACTGCCTACTCAATTTATGCAGCTGTAACTATTGCCCACATTTTAACTTGGCACATACAAAATCCAAAATTCAGTGTTTTCACTGGTAGCAAACATTTTGCCAGATGGTTACTTAATCAAATGTATTTCCTTGGTAATACAGAAACTTTGAACTACTAGCATATTTTTAAAACATCGATGTATTTATAAATCTAAAAGCAGTTTCAGCTCTTTTTATAAATTTATGAAGTCCTATACATGTATAATAAATGCTGAACAGAATTCCCAATTTCAAAGAGTAGATCTAATACATTTTGGTTTAGTACTTCTCCCTTTGTGCTGGAGGATTTGCAAGTCTGAGAACATTAGAAAGAAGTAGTTTTCATTCTGTTGCCATTGGAACACAACTAAGAACATAGTGATTGTCTGCAGACCTAATTTCAATATGTAGAGCTTGTGAGCACACAAAGATCTACACAATTTTTACACCAGAGAAGTTCATCAGAGCAAGCAAGAAACTCCACACAGTAACCTGCCAGGCATAAGGCCTTCTGCTCACTGCTTTCTTACACCACAGTCAGCTCCCATCCTAAAAGTCTCAAATGTAGGACTGGAAATTAATTTTTAGCTGAATACTCCAGGTGGACCTTCTCTGACAGAGTCTGATCTAGTCAAAACTGAACTCATCCATCTCATTAGGTCTGTCTGACACAGCTCACGCTGAGACACTGAAAAGCTGAAAAACATAAGGCTCATCATAAAAATTACCAAGCTGCCAACACAAAGGATTTGCCATGACCAGACACGTCCATTCATTTGTAATAGCTTCTTGGAGCTTTTAAAGTGATTTTCTTCTCTACAGAGCTCAGAATCATCATATACTCAAAGGACAGGAACAGAGTGGATTATCAGTGAAGCTACTTTGATGCATATTATCCGTACATAATGTTTTGGGTTTTTTTTTTTTCAAATCTAGGATTGTCTGTGCAGTGTGATAATTAAACAGAGCCAAGCTCTAGTCTCTACTCTAGTTTAAAAAGGCATGAATTCATATCATTTATATGTATCAATATATTTGTCCCACCAAAAATCTGTCCTTTTATTTCTATCACGCACTCCACCTTTAGTTATTGAGAAAAAGGTATAGAAAGAAGGGGTTTAAAAACCTTGAAAAGATTATTTCCATACTGGACCAGTGAAGGCTAATTACACGGGCAGGGATAAACAGCATCATTTGGACTCTGTGTGTCAGTTTGAGAAGACAGAGCTCAGAAAAAACAGGAAACTACCCAACAACAACAGACTAAAAGCATTAATGTTCCTTCTAACAGTGTCAGCAGGTTTCAAGTCACAGTTTGAGAGCATGAAACCCCCATTAAACAGAATTTGTACACTTGCTTGCCACAACAGAGTTTTAAGTCAACCTCCAACACATTCTTTATTGTGCTCTAGGAAGGAAATCTAATTTTCCATTTCAGTCTGCATATCAATACTATCTTCCTGTGGTAAGTCTAGGTCCCTTATTCCCATGCCATATGGCAAATCAAATTCACAACTGAAAGTCAAGTAATCACAATCAACTGACTGTAGGCAGACTTTAAAATAGGAAATTCCTGATTTCCTGTATAGGCCTCTGCATTCTCTCTGCTAAAATATTTATTAATTTGAGCTAATATTAATTATTAATTTAGCTCCAAATGTGTTCCTTTTCCAGTAACAGCAGAGCTTCAGTTTAAACTGTATTCTGTAAATGTTTTATTGATCAAATACTTGTTCTCTTTAGGAACATCCTCACTGATATGCAGAAACAAAAGTTCAGAAAATACTTTAGGATGCCAAAATTTGAAACTACTTCTTTTAACTACTTACTTTTCAGCACAATGTCTGAAATAAGAATACAGAAACAATTCACAGGTACATTAAGCCAATGAAATTGTTCTTCTCACCATCTGAATCAAAAGGCATATTGTAATAGTCAAGATAGACTTTTTGATTGCCCTTTGTTTACCTTAAAATTGTATATAAAAAAGGATAACGTACATTTAGTTGCTCTGCTTTGTATCTTCATTCTCTCTTTTTCACGGAAGAACAGAAACAGGACAAATCTGCTGGAACAGGCAGCAAATGTCTCCTTCATCTTTACATTGCTCTCTCCTCATCCTCTGCATGCCAATAGACATTTGTATCCATAAGAGAATACATAGGGAGACGCCCAAATATTTTTCTGGTGGGTGTCAATATTTACTGCTATCACCAAATGACATCGCTTTACTTAAAATTGCTTACAAATATTGCTGATGGGAAGTAGAGAATAACTTTTTTTCCCTCTTATGCATGCACAAACTTTTACTTTTTCTCTCTTATCTCAACCTTCGAGCTGTCTTCCATCTTATTTTCTCTCCCCTGTCCTGTGAAGGCTTGGTGGGCACCTGGCATCCAGCCAAGGTCAGCCAACCACATTCTCTAACTCCCAGATAACACTATTACTGATATTACTGTTCTTTATAGCAAGCTAGAATTTAAGAGATGTCTGGTACAGATCAAAAATATTTTGCTAAAGAGATTTACAAACACATAACTGAAAATATTATCACTTACAACAGGGACACGTGCAATGAATACCTTCAGTCATTCATTCTAAGTTAAAATGCTCTGTTCCCACATAACTGTTATTTCCCTCTACATGTACCCCAATTTCTTTCAAACTGCCAATGTGGGATGATAGTCAGATATAACAGAGCAGTTATCAAGGTCTTCAGGTTTCTAGAAGCAGTTGGAAGGATCCTATGCCTGCAAGGTACCATCTTCAGAGCAGGCACACACCAAAACAGAGCATGGGCACTGGAAACTTGTGCTTGCAAGGTGCACACCCACATGACTGAGTCCAGGACATGGAGATAAATACAATTTTTCCACTGATATATTAATTTTTATTCTTGAATATAAGTATCTCAATTTGTTATGTTATGTTAATAGCACAAATCTCACTTTTTTTCCTGATGATAAATTACAGTCAAACATCTCTCAGTTTCAATTTCAATCTAATGATAGGTCTATGGCCATACAAAGCAATTATTCTAGTTTCTTCAGAGCTGTGTCCAGCCCTTTCTTATCTTTGCAGTATACTAAATGATAAATGCTGTATTTACCAAATGCTAATATGGAAATTAGAGAGAGAATCTTCTAGAGTTGAAAGGGAATATGAATATTAAAGTATGATGATTCTGTGCAGGAAGCTAAATCATTAGGCCTTAAGAGCTAATGGCCTTAGGAACACAAACCAGCTTATTTATGCATTAAAGATGCAATGTATTTACATTTTTCCAGTTCATGAGTTTTATGATGATTTCCTTGCCTGCACTTTGTCTCCTTTATAGTTTGTACAAAATGGACATGTTTTTCATATTTGGGTAAGTATGAAAAAGAAAACACACTAGCATGAAGAAAACAGCACATATTTTGGTTGTATGGAAAATCTGAATTTGACAAATTGGTTTTAAAGTATTTTTATGAAAAACCCTACTTTTGTAAACTAAAGGGCTGAAGTGATATTATGCTGAGCTGTCTTTTCTTCATACAAATACTTCAGATGTTTCAAAATGCAATGCAAAATGATGGCCCACTTTGTTGTCTTTTTCTGTGAAGGTTTTTAAAACAACAAATTACAACTTTGTTTTTCAGTATTCTTTCTAAAAGTTGGCTTTTCTCTTTTTCCTCTTCAAAGCATTGAGTGTTTTCATGGCAGAGGCAGGAGACAAGGCTTACAAATATCACACTATTTATTTCAATGGTAAGTTACTAATGCATTTACAGTAAGTATAAATGCAAATCTGACAGCAACAATTGCAGAACCACAGAATTGAATAGAGTGATGTTCAAAATTACATCTGCTATGTAGGACAGATAAGGAATTCACCTGAATTCGAGTCAGCTACACTGTTTGGGGTTGTTTTTTAAAAATTCAGAGTTGTTTTTCTAGATGACAGGTAATCATTTGAAAAAATAGCATTCTTATACACAGAAGAAATATCCATCACTTTCAAACAGTGGTGGCACTCCAGAGAATTTCATAGGTTAATTTCAGGACTTGTATGAGATAAAGCTCTGGATTTTTTCCTTGGGCTTAAAGCATTGTCACAGTTTACCATGAATCATTTCATTAACGCATTATCATTGGAAAAGAGGGCTTTAAGTACAAAAATACATGGCTTATCCACAGATAAAATGGCATGAAACTCAATGGAAAAGCTAATGCCTTCCCCAAATGCATTTAAACCAGCTACGACTGCACTGGCAATTTAGGGAGGTTGCATTAAGAAAGATTTATGATTATGATCTGATTATATCACCAGGAATTTTCTGTGGACTCTATGTACATTGAACAGGATGGTCTGCAGGAGAAATTAACAACTGCAATAACGGTTCTATAATGATTTCCTTTTAGCCCACATTTCCAGCTGCTCAACACTTTCTAAAATTTCAGCTTTCTAGATGCAACTTCAACAAACTGGGTGCAAAAACCAAACAGATCTAGTGTTTGACTTGTAGTAGAGTTAAAAGAGAATAGAAAAGATGAACAAGTAGAAAAAAGCAATTCCCTCCCACGTTTGCTTTTAAGGAGAGAAAACACCTCTGTCTTTCAAGAAGTCTGGAGATTTTAAACTGAAAGGTGATAACACTACGTAGAAATTTAGTTTTGGAGGAAATGGCTGTCTAGTCAATGCTGTGGCTGCTGATCTGAAAACTCTCAGCAAATTTTCAACACATTATTCACTTTTTTCCCAATACCATCAGTGCTGGTTATACTATTACAGTTTCTGAAGCTGGATACCTTCATAGGTGATGAGATTCAGCAGCTCAGGGAAAGAAAATAATTGTTTTTAAAGGACATTGTGTTGTATCTCACAAGGGTAAATACAAGCTCCTGGCAGCTGGTGAAAGAAATACAAACTGATCATGGCAAGGGAAAAATCTTCTTATCCAAGGGTTGTAGAGCTTCAGCTGCTCCACCATAACCAGTAAAAAATCAAGTCATTCACCAAGACGAAAGGAAGAAACACCTTGCTTGTTAACTTCAACTAAAAACTCTTAAAGCTTTATGCTCTTAGTAGAGAACTTTAAATTACTGAATACATCCTCAGTTCAGTTCCTCTCCTGCCACAACAGACAAAGCCACAGAAGCAGAAAATGTACTCAACTCCCTTTGCACCGCCCTTGTGTCATATTGTAGTTCCCAAACGTGATTCTTATTTGTGTAAGCAAACTGTAATTGTTTCCTTTTTGCTTTCAATGGGAATAGAATTAGACCCAAAGCCACTCAATTATATATGTTCCCCATGCTTCACTTTTCCACTAACCATTTGTGATGACCTGCCAGTGTGCAAGTGCCCCATTTGTGCCCGAAGCAATTCCAGATCATATGAATCCTGCACAGCAACAACTTAAGGCTTGCAAGAGAAAGCTTGCTGCTTTCATTATTTTAACTCTTCCACAGAAGAGGTCACGTGGCAGTTAAATCTTGCAATGGTTCTGCAGGCAGCCAAAGATGTATCTCCCCACATAAAACAGACCTAGGCTTCTAGCAAAAAACTAATTTTTTTTTGTGCAAAATACAAGTATAAAATCCCTTTTTTCCCACTACAGGTATGCCTCTGAAAAGCCCTATTACCTGCTTCACTGTTGGCAGTGGAGAAGAAAGTCCATTATTAGTGGTTTCCAAAATGCTGTCAACAAGACTTGAGTATTATTCATGCAAATAATTTTCATTTCTGAAAATTTTTTTTACTCCATTAAGAGTATTTTCCCATTTAGTTCCCCTGATGGCAAAAGATGGAACCAGCCAAGGAAGAAGCAATTGCTTCTCTCTTGCTGATCAGACAACAAATTGGAGCCAGTCAAGTTCCCACTGAAGCATCAGACTGCTGACATAAAGAACAGCACTGTTAACTACTGATTCTTGTCAATCATGAGACAACTCTTCCTGAAAAACTGTTTGAGGCTTCACTTTACTAAACCACAGAAAATGCTACGGGAGTGTTTAGAAACGTGCACAACGTTAGGCTTGGAATGATATGCAGATTTATTTTTATCTGAAATATGTAAGTGAACAGTCCATGATGAGAGAATCAAATTTCACAGCTAATAGGTTCACTGATTACTATGAATTGTCAGTGTTTAGTTAAAACACCTCCACTCAGCCAAGAATGTCATTATTTCTGATGGAAGTTGGAACATTTCATTGCACATTGTCTCAGTTGTCATCACATCTTTGGCACAGTAACTTTTTCTCTTAAATCAACTGTGTTTGCACTGGAATTCTGTTGTACACGTAAAAAATCTTTGAACATTTACAAAAGTGTTAACCTGCAAAACTTGGTTCTGCAATTTCAAGAATCCACAAGGGACAGTTCCTTAAAAGACTCCCCTTTTCCAAACATCTGGTTGTGTCTGGCAAGTAGGCTTCATTTATTAGACAGCTCCTGCTGCCAGATTCTTCCAAGAGGTTTTAAACAAATGCACAACAAACAGAAAACATTTGTATCTACATAAATCCTACAGAAAATTACTCAGAATGTCCATTTTTTTATTAAATGTTTGTATCTCTCTGAAACATCTATGCTTACTTTGTTTATCTGATGGCAACACTAAAGACTAAAATTGAAGATAGCATAAACATCTTTGGTTTAACTACAAAAAGAATTCCCAGAGACAACAAGCTAGAGTGACTGGTCTTTAAAAAAATTAAAATCCCCATTTTTAGCATGTTTTTGCCTAATAGCAGCAACTGAGAAATTTCAAATGCTATGAATTACTTGAATCATTGAGAAATTACAGATACTAGGCCAGGTTGGACAGTATGAACCCTCCCACTGCTTCCCAGAAAGCACCCCCTATAAAACCATGCAGATTTTTAGATTTCCTGTCCAGCTAACATGGGGTGGAGAACAAAGGTGATTTCTCCTATGGTAAGATTTAATACTAATGTGTGCACTAGCATGAGAAATGTGTATTCCAAATAATACGCTGGAGAACAATAAAGTAAGAAATTCTGTTCTGTAACAGTGATAAAATCAGTTTTCTGGCTTTCATTCCTGTTGTCAGAGGATATACCTGTTTGCAAATCAGTACTGTTAATAAGATTTATCTCTAACCTGGTTTAAGGTCAAAATATGCTTGCAGTGGCCAACAACAGTGCAAAGTAGTCGTAATTCATTCCTAGATCCAAGCTCCTCACCTGCTCTCTTTCAAACTGAAATAAACCAGCTGAAATGAACATAAACATCCATGGTCACAATTGCTTTTCTAAAGGAGATTAAATCCGCACCTGGAATTGGGGATTTCATACTGTAAAATAACAGGTGATCAGTGCCTGAAGTCCACATGAGAGAAAGGTGCAGCACTGAAAGTGCACTGGGATTTGAAGAAGGATGTGCAGGATGAAAAAAACACAAAACTCTCCTCTACTTGCCACAGAAACCTCACAAATCTAACCCTGCATTCGCGTGCTCTTGCTGACGGCTCTCCTGCATCCACTGGCAGATACTCTCTCTAGTGTGCAGTAGCCAGCCCACTTTAAGGTACACAATCTGTACATACTTACCATGACTATTAAATGGAAACAAATAGTGCATCAAGATGGCTTAATAATTCAAGTAAATTGATGGGTAATAATAATTCAATTGTTTTTTGAGTATGAATTTTGTATTAAAATATATAAGGAAAAAAGTAAAAAGAAAAATGCAGAGGCTACAACAACTCATCACAGAATTTGAGAATTACAATTTTCTCATTCAAACTAGGCTATCTTTCATTTAAATTAGAAGATCAGAGATGAGAATTATTAGAATGTTCTTTCTAAACATTTACAGGCCAGCTGCAGATGGGGACTGTGTTTTTCATTCACGCTGTCACACTGGGAAAAAAACCAAACACTTTAACATTGCCGTCGTAACTCCTGAACATTTGTCTGTTTGGTTTATTAAGTTAGAAGTTACTGCCTGTGATATAACCAAACAAATAGCTACTGAAGTTGGAACAGCTCTTTCAATTAGCATTGTCATACAAACAAGAACATTTGCGCTGTGAATGAGTAAGTGACTGGTGCAGGCAAGAGGAGCGACTGCTGTCTGGGGGAGACTGAAGAACGACTGCGACATTAGGATGCCGAGGCTCATGCCAGCTCCCCCCACTCACACACCCTTCTCCAAGACTGCATTGCGTATGCTTTCACAAATCAGCCAAACACTGCCAGTCGGGAGGCAGGCAAGAACGCCGGGCGTGCTGCGGGCGGCTGGCTCCCTTCCCTCGCCACCGTGGGGGCACGCACAGCCCCGCTCTGGAGCACGGCAGGCGGGGCCGCAGGGCTGCACACAGCCCGCACACACACCCTGCACGCACACCCTGCACGCACAGCCCGCACACAGCCCGCACACAGCCCGCACACAGCCCGCACGCCTCCGGCACCGCCCCAGCAGCCTCCCCAGCACCAGGACAGGCTGCCGGCTCACTGCTGCCCATGGGGACAAGGAGGAAGGGAGGACATCAGCCCAGAGCTGGGCAGGGCAGGATGCACGCAGGAGCAGCAGCACCTGAGGGCTCCCATCAGGAATGCCCAGACTGGGATGCCCAGCCTATGGCACTCCTACAGAGCTGCGGTGCCGGGCAGGTGCTACAGCCAGCCTCTTAGCACTGCCAACCTGTGGGAGGTTTAATGTCAATGGGAAAGTAGGGTGTTTATTCTTGAGGGGTGAGTGCAGTCTTCTCTTCTTTGAGCCCCAAAGTGTTAAGGAAACTTGCCACTCTGACCATTCCCGAGTCTCCCTGGCAGTCACAGCTCCAGTGGTTTTCACTGTCAGGACCCAAGCCCCTTCACAGCAGCGCCCCAGTGACCCAGAGGTCCCCACTGGACTCCCTGCACTCCCCCCATGCACAGACAGAGCAGGATTCCTCGCCAGCTCTACCCCAGGATTCCCACAGCAGAGTCTAAGAAATCCTTGCTCTATAAAGCAAATTATTCACGTTGCAGGAACAGAGAAACAGCTGGAGCTGGTGCCTCTGAGGAGGGACCCCAACAAAGGAGCCCCATGGCTTTTATCCCCTCACAGTCCAAGCAGGCCAAAGTCTTGCTCTTCTTCCCAAGTCCTGGGCTCCTGCAGCTGTGTCACTCACCTGGCTGTGCCACAGGTCCCTGTGCCTTTTGTCATGCAAAGGGCTGACAGTTGAGGGACTCTTGCCTGGGTCTCTCACCACCCAGAGCTCCACCTGCAGCCTGCAAACAGAGCCACCTGCACCAAACATATCCCTCAACAGGAGTGGCAAGCACATGCACGAAAACCACACACAAATCATAGTGGTAAACCATAAAATCTTCACCAGGCATGGATTTAGAACTGCCTGTACACTGGAATGCTAAACCTACTTTTGGTGCATCCAGGGAAACAGCCTCAATAATTAGATTACTGATTTATGAGAGGTCAAATTTGAAGTTGACGTAATTTAAAACCCCCAGCTAGGATGTTTAGGTGACTTAATGGGCAGATGAAACCAGATCTGATTACAAGATAGTAACACTGACAAGCTGTGCAAGAATGGTGATGTTTTCTAGTGCCATGCCTCACAGCACTGTACATTGCTTGCAGCAATAATGGGACCACATTTTCACTTCTTATTGTCTGTACTACCATCATGCTGGGACACCACTGGTATGGACTTGTCCACAAACTGGTCCCACGCATTTTTAAGCTATTAAATATAATGAAATTTTTCATAAGATCCTGTTATCATTGAGTTACTTACTAAGGACTAAGTTCACAGCATAAATTCATGTACCTAATTGACCTCAATAACTTTCATGCAAGTCAGATTCTTATCCAATACTTACTACTGGAGACCTTTTAACATTCATGGAAAACTGTTTTCTACGCCAAAGATTTTATTGTCTTTATATTGCTTTTCTCCCCTGAATTTCTGAAAGAATAGAATTTCAGTAGAATCCAACTCACCTAAACAGCTTGTGAAGGAACCAAGACCACTATCTGTAAGCTTTAGAAGCTTGACGATTTAGTTTGGTTTGAAGTTGAACTTTTTTGCTTCATTCTTTTTTCAATTCCTTTTCTTTTGTTTGTTTGCAACAATAGGAAAATTAGCACAGATACAGCGTTTGCAAATGTTATTTTCTTAGACTAGATTCTAGGATTGCCTTGTAAGACGGAGCACAGAACAATCCTAAATGTCTTCCAAGAGGAAATGAATATATTTGCTACAGCAAATGCAATTCAACATATTTTGTTAAGTCTTGGGGCTATTTTCCTGTAACATCTTGTTTGTCAGCAGCACATGCAAATTCCAGTGGCACAGCTTTGAAAGTAGACTTTGCTTATCAAAGAGGAAAAAAAAAGAGGGAAGAAAGTTTTTGTTCCACTGCACATGAGAATTGATTAGAGAAGCAGAAGTCTGTGCAAATGCAAAGTTTTCTTTAGTATGATTATATCCCTCACTATGAGAAGAAACATGGCCATTTAAGAGAAGCAAATATGTGTTTTTTCACTGGAGACTGTACGAATCCCACGTGGCATCAACCCACTGCTCTCCGCTCTGCGTGACTTCTGGAACATTTCAAATTGTCCTGAACAGCCTACTGAAGTGAGCACACAGTCACTGGATTTAACACCAACTTCCTTAGTAAACTGTGCAGTGTAAAACCACACACTACCAATTAGTGACAACAGATGTGACTAGAATTTCAAAAAAGCTTACAAGTGGCCTTTAGATAACAAAAATGGTTTGAAATATCTGAGTCAGATATAGCAGATGAGATGACTTTTCTGTACCCCTTTTCTGCCCACTTGCTGTATATGCATTACTGAGCTGCCATCATTAATTCAATCTGCACATACAAGAACAAAAATCAAAAATTCCTAATTATTAGCAAATTCCCTGCTCAACAGCTCAACTCTTCTTTCCACAAGCCAAAAAATTACTTAGGAGTATATCCTTCAGAAACTGTTCTTCCTGCCTACAAAAATATTTTTGTGCTTTCAACAAAGAAGTTCCAGTGCATTTTCCAGTCAGGTGTCTAATGGGCACATGGACAAAGAAAGTCAATTCTGCAAGGCATGGACCAGACTCATCCTACCACATCTTCCTCCACTAAACATCACTAGCAGTGGGATAAGTAGACCTCTAGATGCCAAACACATGAAAAGAGCATGTTCTCATTTTCCTGAACAGGATGTGTATCTGGGTCTCCCTTACTAATACTAGGCTGATAGAACTCTGTCTGTACAAACACAGGCTGTTAGCTCTAGCTGTAAATATTCTTACTAGCTGGAAGAGTCTGGCCTAGTGCAAGAAAAGCTGTTTATTGTTTCTTCACCTAGCCTGGCAGCTCTGCCAAATTACTTGCACCCAGGGTATCTGCAGATAGGTGTGAAAGCAATTACAGAGATACCTAGTCTATTTTTGCCTCTTTTCTCTCCTCAAAATTTACCCATTCCAAAAACCTAAGTAAAGGCTTGGAACAAGTAATATTCTGGGCTTCAAAACACATCTCATTTTCCTTCTCAGTAACACAAAAGTTGCAAGAAATCTGGTCCTCCTCAAGAATAGCAACAGATAAAACTATAATTTTTGCCACATTTCATCCCATCGTTATTCCTTTCTCAAGAATGAAAAGAAGAAAGGGATTTCCTTCTGGTTTGTCAGAAGATTGCTTCCTGCAGTCTTTAGAAAACCAGCAGATATTTTGTTAAAAACACTTGGTGCAGAGCAGACCTGAGGACCATATGGTTTATTGCAAAAGCTTCTCTCTGACACATCCTCCTCAAATGTCAGTCTTCTTATTCTGTGGCAGGGATCAATAATCCCTGTGTGGAGGGAGATATCTTCCCAGTGAGGCCCAAGTGCTTAAGAATCTCTGATTAGCTGCAATGAGAACAAGGACTGGACAAAGCTGCTCCGGCAGATTTGGAATCCAATAATGAAACCTCCCCCAGGAGCAGCTGCCAGCCCTTTAATGAAACTCACAGCAGTGACTCCTGAGCTGAGACACTGCAGAGTGCCTCCATATCCACGGAGATTACAGGTGCCACAATTGTGAAGCATCCTTAAGTTCTTCCTGCAGGTCATCACCCAGATTTTAGAGAGATCCCACAAGAAGTTTCTGAATCTGAACCTGAAAATGGGGCATGCGCAGTTCTGCTGGATACCTGATAACCTTGAAGTGAACACAACTGCTGTATTATGGGAGAGATGATTCTCCTCATCACACCTTTCTTTTTTGACATGAAGATTATCTTACCCTGTCTTCAGCTCTATTTTCTTACTTGCAAACGAGTAAGGAACATCACAATTAAACAACACAGACTGCAAAATCCAAATATTTCCAACTGTTTCAGATGTCAGTTTTCCTTCTCAGCCTACGTAGTCTGGGTTTGCTAGAGGTGTTTCATGTATTTCTTAACAAACATTTTTCCCTAGGAATAATTAATTTTGATTAAATGAACTCCTTTATGGTATAAGGTTGATTTGGTAAATAGCTTGCTTCTACATTTTCAAAGTAAAGCTAGACCACATGAATTCTGAACTTAATTCAAACTTCAAAGCCTTTCACATTTTAAGGAAAAAAAGAAGAATAGTTTAAATTTAAATAATAAATATGAAATATATATTCATACAAGCAAACACACCAACTGCATTTTTAAGACCATGGTCTTTTCTTTATAATGTTCAGGAATATAAATTTTTCAGGATTGAGCCTTCACGAGAATGCAATTTCCTGAAATACTAAGAATTCACTTGAAGTGAGAATGCCAGTCCTTACTCAATTCATATTAATAGAAGTTAATATCTAAATACAATCACGATTGTCAGTAACATGTGAATGTTAACTTTTATGTGGCTGGTGATAGCTATAAACATTTAAATACTTATCTTCTTCAGTGCCTCTGAAAAGCAGTACTTGTCCTGGTTTATAACTCTATTAATTTGAAATGATACTTCCCTATATTTAACATTGACTGCTAGCTTATATTTCTGCCTACACTTTTCTGTTTAACAGTTCAAGGAAAAATGAAAGCTTTGTGCAGGCATCACCTTACTCACCTTGCTATGAAAAACAAAAAACAACAAAAAACAAACCCACCAAAAAACAAAAGCACACCACTTCCAATATTCAACCCAATAATGCAAAATGTTTTCCTGTGAAAACACCATGGTGTGTTCTTTCAGGAATCAAAGGTCATCAAAAAATGGGAAATCCTTTAAATGCCTTCCAAGTTGTCAGAGATTTTGATTTAAATCTATCAATTATTTCTGCATTGTATACATTGAATCAGCTTTGGCTTTCAAGATTTACCTTGCACAAATGTGTCACCTGCTACAATATGCAAATTCAATATAATAAGGCTGAAACACATTAATGGGAGCATGACAGTATTTGTGTTATCCTGCCTTGAGCAGAACAAGTTTGCAGAATTCCATAAAGTACATGACCCAAAGGTGGAAGTTTGCAGCCAATCCTTATTATTGGCTATCACAACAGCAACCTTTAAAAACCAATTTTTAAACTCCTTGTACAAGGAGTTTATGTATATCTAGGCACTCATTTCCTTATCTGCCATGAAGAAAGGAAACTTGGGATGGGAGGGACACGATCTCCTTCCTTCCTGAACATCTTGCCCAGAAAGGCATGGAGCTGCTGTGCAGCTGTCCTGCCATGTGTCACCATGCCTTTAGGAAGGGCCAGGTAGCAGCTCTCTAAAGACAGCTGGGCAGATGCTGCCAGAGGAGACCAGTGAGTCTGCTGCAAACACCAGCAGAAAGCTCAGTCGTCCTTGAGAGGAAGCCAGATCGCAGCATAAACCCCAGAGTACAGGGAAGGAAGACAAAAGGAATGCTCTCTTCAGATCTGCATATTGAATTACTTTGTTTCATATCTCAATAATAAAATAAGCCCTGAAAATTATCTCTCTCTTGATTAATATCCTCCTCCATTTCTCTTGTAAATGAAATGAGACAGTTTATCTTCTGAAGATGAATTAGATGAAGCAATTCCTGCTCTACCATCAAGCCATGCACTTTAAAGCCCCTCGCATGCAACAGTTATTGTCTCCTAGATCACTGGGACTTGTGGAAATGATTTAGTAATGTCTTCAGTAATACTTCCTTTAACTGACAATCATGTTATAAAAATCCATTTTAGACCTGTTTACTAAATGAGTAAATCTGTTTACTAAGTGAGTCTAAACAAAAACAGCCACAGTAAAATATTCAAGGTTACTATTATGAAAAATTATTTATTACTATTATTATGAAGATTGCTATTATGAAAAAATATTTTAAAATAGCACCTGACTGGTGTTTCTCTCTGACTCCACACGGCATGAGAATTGGCAAAGCACTCACAAGAAACACAGGATGACCTCATGAACCTTGGGGAATTAAGAGAAATTTGCCTGCCCAAGCTAGTGCTTGACATTCAAAAATAACCTCCTGAAACATAACCAGTGTGCAGCAGTTCAGCCAACTAATGGGTTTTAACAAGGCAAAATCGGGCCATCTTTATGGTGAGATTGACAGCTTTGGCTCCACGCTTCATCTTTTAAATGCCACCTACACCTCAGCTGGGGCACATCAATAGCACCATTGATTTTTTTCTCACTTCAGTGAAATTACTCATTTTCTGCAGTTGCAGTGTTACTGCAAAATAAAGCAACTATCTGAACACTTGAGAGCTCAGTCCTCTGTATGGTGCATGCCAGACTACACCTCTGTGTGTGGCTAAAGCTTTCATGGTATCTGCACACGTGTCCATTCCTTGTCTCCTAATGAAATTATCCTTCAGAAAAACCCCAACATGGCAAATAACAATTATCTTCTTTATAAATTGAGGAGAACATTTCTGATTGACTGATTTTTTTTCTTTTTTTTTTCCTTTCTGAACATTTTCTTCAAACAGTAGAGAAAACATTGGATAAAAGAAAATAGTATGTGGGGGTTAAGGTTACTTTAGTTTGCGTGTTTAAAATTTGGGCTGGAATCTCCAGGGCATTTTGTAAAGCACAGTTCATATCAGTACAGTTGTTTCTTGTGTGTCTTCCATAACACAAACAAAGTTTTAAATAATTTCTTCTTCGGTCTTACTAGATGACAGGAATCTCTAAGTCATACTTACAACAATAAAAAATAACTTAGGATTCCACTATCAGTAACAGTTTTTTAGGATTAATCCTTATCTTATCTGCAGTGCTTAATTGCTAAAGTATAACTGATCCTTAACAACTGCTTCTGCATTAAATTCAACTCTCCTGTGATCCACAGGTCAACCTCACTTCTGCCTTTTCTTACAAGAAGAAATAAAATTGTCAGTCCTTATTATTACAACATTTGGACTCTACCCATATATATTACCCATAGACTTTTTACGGTGTTTTTGATGAAAAAGACATTGCAGACTAATTTTACACAGGACCAAAATACTCATAATTGTCAAAATTGTTGATATTGAAAGATTATACTGTTCACAATAAAGAATATATGCCCTAGCAATGTCTGTTGAACCATTATTTTAATTTATATTTAATTTTAAAAAATTCCTTTATTTTTTTTTTTTTTTTTAGCCAGGATTTTTTTAGATCAATGTCAAATCAGAAATGGATATTTACTAAATGCAAGCAGGCCAAAGATAAAGCCAGAACATTTTGCAGAAAAAGAAAAATTGCATCAAGTTGCACAGAAATAAGTGGGTTTATCAGCACTCACAGCAATTGCAAAGAAATTGTCTACCATGACCTGAAAAAGAAAATTCATTTATAAAGGCTTCACACATTTTTACATGGTACAAAACTTTCTCCCTAAAGCTAACAGTAACAGCTTGAAGGGAATTACACGATATAACAGAAGTCTTAAGACCACAGGGAATTTTTCAAATGCTGCCTTTGGAAATAATACCTTGTGCATATAATTACTTACAATTGGAATACCACAAATTCACGTAGCTTTTTTTTTAAAAAAAATTTGCACATATCACTTTTGCTTGTGCCACCATTAACATGACAGCATTCCTTCTTTCTTGGGTCTGCAGAACAGACCTCCCTTAGTGTCACAGCACATGCTGCTCTCAGGGACAGCAATCCTTCATGGTGACTTCTGGTGAAGTTCAGGCTGCTCCAGAGCAGATGGAGGAGGCAGCTCCATTCTCTCACTGACCTGACCTCTGCCTCAAGGAAAACTTCCCAGCCTGTATGGCTGCTAACATCAGACAGTCTTGTCATTGCTTTGAAATTAGTCTTAAACTCTCTGTATTGAGAAATGGGCTATTAACAATCTCGTATAACAATTCTTAGGTAATTTCAACCATTCTTTTCAAAAGAAAACTGTATTCCAGACTGATTCCAATATGAGGTATTTTCAGTACTTTCACCTAAACCCATTCCCTTATCAGATTATTTGTCCTGTAAACTGTTTGCAATTCACCTGCCACTGAAGGCAACCTTTGCTGTACATTCCCAACCCAGCACTGAGGAAAGCTGCACCCAAGCCTTTCCAGACCTTACTGACATTTCAGTTATTTACACAATGCAAAGGTAGTTATTTAGATTAGTCAGGAGACAAACAAATTGCTGGCTGTATACATACCCATTTCTGCAAGCTACATACATAGAGATTTCTATCTGTCTGTATAAATATGAGGGATTTACTTGCTCCAGAAGCTTGCAAATCTTGATTACCCTGACTCTGCCACAGAGGCTGGACACGTGTGAGGATTTGTAGTCTATCCTCAGTGAACACCAAGCTAACTAAAGCAGCTTAGACAAGATCTTTTATTTGATGGCAGAGAAGTAATCTTGGATGCAATACAATGTATACAATCTGGAATCACTACAGGGATCTCACCACCCTACTCCTTTCATCATCTGCATGTTTTAACTGCATCCAGCCTGTAACCCCCTTCCTCCTCCACTGCAGTGTCCTGTCATCCTACAGCACCCAGAGCCAGCGCCACTGCTGGAAAAAGGCACGGTCAGATCTCTCACTCATCTCTGCCTCCTCAAACAAAGCTGTGGAAATCATCCCTCTAAATCCTCCCTGATCTCCTTGTGGTGATCTTGCTTCCAGAGCTGTTCAAACATAGGGGCATATGCTTGCCTGTAATTTAAATCTATACATGTCATTCCCTTGAGACATTGTTACCCTGCTGAAGTGGAAATTCGTGTCTGTATACATTAGAGAAAAAACACTGTGACAGAAAATGTGAAAATCTCTGCACAATAAATCCTCCATGTCACTTGCAAGAAGTACTGTAACTCAAAGAACAAAATGAAAATATATTATGTTGAAGCAAGAAAGTACCTATAAGATTAGAAGGGAGATCTCAGATGTCAGGTGCTTTCATTAAGGAACAGTGTTTCATCAACTAGATAGATATAGAGCATTTTTAATGCATTTCTGAGAAATTTTCATTGTATGATCAAGATACTTGAAAACACATTCAAGAAAAAATACCTTGTAGAAAAGTTATTTCTGATTTGGTCGCTTCTAGAAGCTGCAGCACCTGTTCTAATTGAATTCCACTAACTTTATTGCCAGTCAATGAGAACTGCAAGACAGAATTTGAAGAGAAAACCAAAGTGCTGACAGAGCAGAGTAATTAGTGACTGAAACCAAGTTAGGCAGGATCCTTATGCTGTCACTATTCAAGCACAAGGAATATTTACACAGGATCTCTATCAGAGAATTAATGCACACATGAAGAATTATTGCTGTATTTCCCAGTGAACACGTACAAGAAATACTCAAGCAAGGACTACACACACAAGGAAAGCTTTTGAGAGAGCAGCTTTTCTCCTTATTCAAAGGAATACAGCAGAAATGAAGTTCATTTGTTATGGTACAAGTCAACATTGCATGCAAGATACCTTAGACCCACTACTTATTTCCTGATTTTATTTGGAAACACTACTAGAGGGTTATACTATAAGGAGTGAATATAAAGCCTAATTCTGGATACAGGATTTAAAGACCTGATTAGAAGAGAATTAAAGTACTTCTAGGAGGAAAAGAATTCTGTTAGTTTTTGCTGAAATGACAGCTAGCTAGATAGACAGATAAATAAAAAGAATTCATAAAAGTATACATATATATATAGTATAAATATATATACTTGTATTTATATGTATCTATATATATGCGCAGACTACAAAACAGTCAAAAACATTCAGAAATTTACTCTGTATTATGTATATGAATATATATGCTTATCTGCACACAACGACAAGTTAGTCCTGATAAGAAGTTCTATTTATTTTTTTATGCCAACTATTAGCCTAATTTTAATTACAGCTCAAGCATTAATATAACTATAAAATATATAGCAGCAAAAAGAATAAAAGTGTTTTTAGGCTAAACCAGTATAAGTACTCTCAGTTATCCTAAAAACACTTCACCCATTGTCCCATCAACATGGCAATTTGTTTGTGTTGTATTGTGGACTCATTAGACATTTGTGAATTTATGAAAATACAAAGCCCGCTTGTAACTCATAAACAATGGTGAAAATTATTATTTTTACACTGCCATTTCTATTTATTCCTATTGCTTGTAATCTCTACGAGTATCTAAATTTACTCTGTATTTCCTATACAGGTAGGAATCTCCAAGCTAGCCTTATCTGTTCTGCAGGTTTTAATATTCATATTTCTGCTGTAATATGACAACTTCTATCTGTTGCATACTGGTTTTTGTATCTTATCTGCATGTGTGATACAGATTCATTTTACCTTTCAAATAGAAGCAATATAAACTTGTCTTGCTCATATGTATGGATACTCGAATAGAGGCAAGATAGCTTCAAGTGCTAGTAGTGTCAATAAATCCTGCTTTGTTACCAAGAGCACTTGTTCAGAATACAAGGATCTCTAAGGTCTCTGTTTCCTTTTCCAACAAAGTGCATTTTGTCTTCCTTAAATTGCAAAATGATACTTCAAGCTATTTACTGATAAAGGTTTCAAACCCTAAATATTATAGGGTTAAAGGTGCCCAATGTGAAGTGAAATTTCTCGATTGTCATCATTTGTTGTGATATCTCTACTCACACTATGTGTGCATTAATTGGATTCAGCAAAATCACTCGAGCTTTTAGTGTTCTGAAAGCCTGAATAAATGGATTTAGTATGAAAAGATCTGCACCACAAAAAAANGGGATTTAGTAGAAAAAAATTTCCACAAAAAAAAAAAAAAAAAAAAAAAATTATTTCCTATTGTTTAGCCTAGTAAGGGGATTAAAATTATAATTGTTAACTGGAATTACAGCAGGATGCCAGACAGTTAACTCTGAGAAAACATAGTCTCAAAGGAATATTCCAGACAAACAAGAAGCTATAAAACAAATATATTCCCTTTAGCTATATAGGAAGAACACATGCAACACATTCTACATCAACTCCAGTTCTGTCAAATTACTGCTATGCCACAACTTCCAGCCTAAGTGCTAATTTAAATGTGTTAGAACCAAATGAAAAAAAAAATACCACTGATTTGTGTCCTATTGAGATATTTTCAATAAAAATTCACACCTAGTCTTTTTATCACACAATTCATATACCTAATAATTCCTTAAAAAAAGGTGTCAGAGTAAAAGGTTCAGTGTAACCCTAGGCCTAGAAATGCTAATTTTCAATTTCACACTAAGTCAGCCAACGAGAAACAAAAAAAATGTAACTAAATGAAAGAAGCAGAAGTAACCCTCTCCCAGCTGCTTTGGGCACCAGAGGAGACAGCAAGCACTCCACCAGCTCACCCAGCTAGAGGGAACTGCATCTCCCTCGGGCAGGTGAGCACCTGCACTGCTGCTGGGGGTCCTGCCCTGCTGGGCACACCCTGCACGGGGAGCAGAGGGCTGGAGGATATTGGGTGTTTCAAGGCAGGCAGTCCTAAGGTGCACATTCCACCCGACAGAGATAGTGCTGATCATCAAACACCAGCCCTTCAGCTGCTGGAGGGAGGGAGGTGCAGGCTGGTTTGGAGTAAGGTAATTGACACAGGTCCAAAAACATTGCTTCACCAGGCACAAGAGAAATGATGTTTGCTTATTTTCCTGCCCAGATGAAGGGCGGCTTGAATGATTCATCCTTAAGCAGGTAAACAAAAGTGGGGGTCTGAATGGAATTGCAACACAATTTCCTTTAAAAGCTTGTTGAGAACATACAGCTACACTGTATTGTGGCGAGGACTGTGAGCAGGACAAACACTGTGTCCGAGTGCTGGAAATACAAACACACAGGACTGATCTAATGCTGACGACGGGGAAAAGCACAAGCAAGAACAAATTTCTGGTTTTGTAGCATCCATTGAACCCTTTGAAAGTATAATTTCTTTGCAGTAGCAACATTGGACTCCCTGAAGCCACCCTCAAGACTTCTTCAGTAATTCACTAAGTAATTATGTTCACATATTAGAAAAAAGTATGGTAGCAGCCTAGTATAGTTTCTGTTTTAGGACTAACCCACATTCAGAGCACATCTGCACATTGTATATCTCATTCGGTGTTTAGAAGCCACACTATACAGAAGAAAAATAGCTAATTTATTCAGTGCTTTTCAAATTAGATTTCATGCTGAAAACTTCTGAAAAGCACTAAACTCCTCCAGTTCCCATAGGCTTCAATGATGCCTGAAATGCAGAAGAATTGAAATCATCTTTGTAACTTGACATATACAGATTAAGATCTCTATATCTGAATTTTTTTCATGCAGATAATGAAGAGGCTGTTTACAAACCAAGGCTCATGTAGGAAAAGCCTTCAAAATTAGTGTTCATTCAGCAAGAGAAATAAATGTTATGTCTACCTTGCACAAATGAATAAATCTACTTATGTCAATAAACACTAATGAAATGAATGGAACTAACAATTGATTTCAGGGCAGCCAGGACTTTGGCCAATGTATTTACTCTGAACAAAACTGGATAAACACATTAATTGATGGCAAGGAGAGGGATTCAGAAAGATACAATATAAATTCTGCTGGCATTTTTTTAAACTAATACTTTTGAGAGAAGCCACATCAATTTTTGAAATAATTTTCTCTTTAAGTTCCATATTTTGAATCAAGTCAATAAACTATTATTACAAAGTTAATTTTTATGAAAATCAAACTATAATTTACTCAGTAAAAACTTAGGTGCTTCATTTCATTCATAGCACATGACTAGCCATGAATTCAACACAGTTTGATTTTATCACTTATTCATCTTTATTTATTTTATCAATTATTCATTTTAACAATAATTCTAAAGAGGTATTTTGTATCCTGATTTTTCTAAACTATTTAATACCTACAAATAAATATGTAATTCATAAAAATTTGCAAATTACATCAAATCTGTCTGTGGAAAGATGGCTGGGGGTAAAATGGAGGAAAACTGAGAAGTTGTATTCACATCCTAACAGAGGCTATAATGATACGGAAATTAGAGGTGAAATCACAGCTGCTGCTCCCTGGGTGGAAGGGAGCTGGCAGCTCCAAACCTATTCCACACAATCTGCAACCACAGCACCTGCTAAAGGGGGGTGGAATGGAGGCTGGAGTGGAGTGGGAACACCGAGGCCAGCCTCTGGGAATCCTCACAGGGAGGGAACTCGAGGGTGCTCTGCAGCTGAGAAACCAGCAAGCACCTGTCCAGCAAGGGAGAGAGGGGCTGGTGTCCTGAGCCAACAGCCTGGCTGCTGAGCCAGCAGCTGGGGCAGAACTGCTCTCCTCAGATGAACTTGGTTCATCTAAAGAGGGAAAAGGTAAAGGTGTCATTTGTGCAGTTTCAGGAGCCTAAAACTCCTTAAACTCCTTTCCTCCTGTGGGAGGAAACCAAGGATTCCGTTGTTTCCAAAAGGATTTCTGAACTGGAGTATACTGCTGTGAAATCAAAAATTGAGGTGTTCATCATTAGCCTTTGATGGAGAAACAGGAGAAAAATTAGGAATTCAAGCTGATAAATTTAGGATTGAAAATGCTCATTGTAAAATTGAGAATCAGAGAGAAACTGGTGCAGAAACTGGCTCCTGTTTCAGACACCCTGTGGCTCTGCAAGTCAGTACACTGCACAGACCATGAGCCTTGGGACAGAGATATTTGGTACAAAAATGATGATGATAAAGCCATAGAGAACCCTGATTCCAAATGTGAGCTTAGGAAAACAGAAAGACCCAGAATTACCACTGCAATAACAGTAAAAATGTTAAGTTCAGCACAAATAGCAGTGACAAGACTTCTTCCTAACTGGAGACTTCACATAAAATAGGCATTTTAAGCTTTTAGAAAAGGCAAGTCAATCTTACATCTAAGAGTAGTGACAAGAAATGAAAGAAATACATTAACCATTGCTTAGTCATTTTTAGCCATGGTGCCAAAGTGATTCAAAGCCCATTTTGTAAATTTACCTGTTTATCAGAGAGACCCTGACACCTTTGAAGTCTATTACTTAAGCAAGTTACCTACACAATAATTGAAGACATTTCTACTAAGATAGTTCACGCTTTCAAGAATTAAGGAAAGGGCAGTCAACTCTTCCACATTTTATTGTATACTTTTACCATCTGAAATAATTAAATTATTAATAATGAAACCCAGATCACTGAATGTTATCAAAATATATTTTTCCTGAAGTTTCAAAGCCCTGTGTTTCAGCTGTATCCTAACTGTGTGCAGCAGCAATGTGAATTAGATTAGAGTGTGAGGAAAGCAATATAATTGTTCCATCAGACAGGATTAACAGAGGAATTTCTTACTGAAGTTACCAGTGCTGCTGCAGCTGACCTGTTATCTCTGACAGACAGGTACAGCTATGAGTTCAGTGGCCATACAGTGGCTGCTGTATCTGAATTACTGAAATTCTTTTAAGGAAAATGAAAAGCATGAAGGAGAGGAGCAGCTACCAAGTATGAATCAGGATTTCTGAATTGACTCCATCTGATATTTCCATTCCCCTCTCCCTATAAAATGTGGTGTAAGAATAAAGTGAACGTGAGAAAGAACTCAGTTGAATGTTTCTGTGGGAGCCTGCAAAGAAAACATACAGATTAATACAATGATTTCATTTATTGAGTAGTTTCAGCATAATTACAGCTATATTAAGACTGTCATAGTGAGGCATCAACAGTGCCATCATAATGCCTACATAAAAGGTGACTCATCAGAGCCCTGAAATTCAAGTGAAACACTTACTGTCACTCAAAATGCTTTGGGAAATGAAAGCCAATTTTTGCAGCCTACCAGGCTAACTCACTATGCTATTTTAATTATTTTTCATTGAGATAGATTTTTCTTGGCACATAGAACCAATGCACCAAGGAGAAATTTCTTTTGAAAAACCACATAGCAAGCTGGTATCAATTGAGGATGCAAGAGTAAAAACAGAAAACAAAAAAAAAAAAAGAAGAGATGTCATCTAAGATACCAAATACTAAAGATTTACAGAAAAGGGAACAAGGGAAAGAAGGAGAACCTGTAAGCCTTTAAATTTATACATAGTCACTCAATAACTGGGCATACTTTGCTGGGACTGTGTCTGATAGAGAATTATATAAAAATTCTAAGCCTGTATGTAAGTAGACTTACAAGCTATTCAAAAAAATCCATGCAACATTGAAACAGCTATTTTGTAGGCCGAAAGCATAAAATCTAGGGGAAAAAATCAGCACATTTCCTTATTTAGTGCAGAACATAGTGTGTATCATGTCTGTGAACATCCAGCAATTTGGGAGAAAAACACAGTGACTTACAGCTCAGAGGGACGTGACTTTTTCAGGGAGTGATCTCCAGCTCAAGAACAGATGAGCCTCAGCAGCACTTCCCTCCTCCTTGCACCTCACTGCACTCCAAGGAAGCAGGGGTATCCACTCTGGGTACTCCTTATGGAGACTCCAGGTGATTTTGTCTTGTTTGTTCTCACACTGGCTGACAGCATTTTCAGCTAGGGAGCTGCATTTACCTCATGGAGCAGAAAAGCACAGGGAGATAGTCTTCCAGGTGACAGGAGTAAAAGATCAGAAGTGCTTTTTTAACAAACACATACATTTTAACAATCATGTTCAGTCTATTTCCAACTTTCTTAACTGTGTATCTTTAAAACTTTTCATGAAACGCAGGAAATTCGCATTCCTATTCCTACACTAGATGGGACTGGCTAATATAGGCAGAAAGAAACACATACATTTAAACATTATTTCAGCTTTGAATCAGCCTAATAATAGAATAATTTAGAGAACTGTACTAAGATTTTATGAATACCATTTTGATAGCACAAAAAGTATTATGAGAAAACCAGTGGAAACCCATGGGCTTTGGAGAAATACACACATTCTTTATAGGCTCTCCAGCACCATGTTCAACTGAAAATAATAATTCTGTTTCAATGAAAAATAAAGTTTTTTCAGTTCTTTCTTGTGCTTTTAAAAAGTAGTGTAATCCATAAAATTTAATCTATAAAGTTGTACTGCTTAAGTATAGACATAATACAGCCAAATGTTCCATTAAACAAAATGAAGGTGTCTCACTTCCTTTCAGTTATCAAAATCTGAAAAAATACTAAATTTCAAAGTAATGTATTCTTATTTCAACAGAAATTTCCATTTTCCAATTAGTTCTTAAGAACATATTTCTATAGCATTATCATATAGTAGAGTTTACTTTCTTTCACATGACCTAAAACATTTTGTCTGAATGTGTAATTTTCAATATATATACTTAATGTGCTTAGCAGTTTGTTAAGGTCGGTAGCGCACTATCACCTCAGATGCTTTTTGAAATCATTCCTCATGATTCCTGGATTATGAAAAAATACAAGGGGAAAAAATGGTTGAAAATTCTGATTCATAACGAATAACTGAGAAGCTGCTGACCATCAGTTTGCTTATTTGAGAAATACTGAAGTAAACTGCAATGAAATTAAGTGTCTGCTAGAAATAGCTGATATAGTGGACCAATAATGGTGATCAATCTCCTATCTATAGCAAAGATTTTCAATAGAAAGTTTGTTACTGAAGCTTCTCCCTAAGAGCCCAGTCCTTGTGAGTGGTTCCCATCATGACCCTCTCCCAGGACATTTAATATCAGACAGCATGGACTCTCTTCTGCTGGATGGGATCACAGCATGAAACTCCAACTGTGGATGGAAATTAACAACAGAGCAGGTATTCCTCCTTTGGGTGGCAAGGCACCTCCAGATAGAGGGTTTTATAAAAATTAAACTTGTGGGATTTTCATTCCAGTTACACTATAAATACTGTAGGAATGTAACCTCCATAGTAACTGCTTCATGCAAAGCCTCCTTCTTCCAAGCAACATCCCAGGATTAGACTGCGCTAGCCTACTCTAAAAATAAAGTCACCCATCATGTGGCCTTGCACCAGCTATGAGTAATCTGTTTTCTTCCATCTCCAGCTTTCCACTAACATGGCAGTTTGGAACACAAGTCTTTTCCTGAGCAGAAAATAAAATAGATGTTAAGTGAGTGAGACGAAGCCTGGGAAAACTGCTTGCATTGCATTAAGGGTTGCCTTACAATGACACCTAAGTGTATTTCTGTGGGACTATTTCTTCCCAATTCTATGGTAAAATACAGTAGAGAGAGATTTTTTTTTCCTAAGTTATGTAACAAGAACCCAAAATGAAGCACTCAGATACTCACTTATATTGTAAAAGTACAAAAAGCTTCAAGCAATAAAATAGCATAGCGCTCTTAATTAGTTTTCAAGGGTTACATTTTGTCACCATAAAACAGGACAGAAACAGGAAAGCAGAAAGGGCACAATGCTCCCCAGAGGACTATGTAAGGTTGTGAAAAAAAATTTAGTCTCTAGAGCTCATACTCTGCATCCTGTACTCAAACATTAATCTAAAAGGAAGCACATGGTAACAAAACACAATCACTCTGACTGATCAAAATGAAGGCATATATCAGAAAAATTGGCATTTTTCAGATGATACAAAAATAGGTCTAATAGATCAAGAATGTAAAAATAAATTAAGTATTTTTTAAAGTACACATATGTTTGACTTCCAGGGGGAAAAAAAAAAAAAAAAAAAAAAAACCAAACCAGTTTGACAGCAAAGGCCAAGGAAATTTTTTTCTTTGGTTATGAATCTTTCTTGTACTTTTATTACTTATGGGACTCTGAGGACTCAATAAGTTGAAATTAGAGTTAATTCTGGTCTTTTTCTCTTTGTGTACAAACAGAGGAGACATCTCTGAATATGTACTGACAGGTGGACAGATTACTAAAGACTGCTCTCCAAAAGGCAAATGCTGCTTTATGCCTCTAGTACTCATCTCTGAAAAACACCTTCAGTCCAAAGAACACTGACAGAAACTACCCAAAGTATCTGTTTTTTGGGAAGAGTTTGATGATTTGCTGAATAGAATGTTTCCATTTTTAACTCAAGGATTTTCCTTTTTCCTTAATCCCTCATTCAAACAGAAACAAACAGACACACACCTTAGAGCAGTCAAGTTCACCAGAACAATGGTCATTTTTTGGTTGGCTAAGCCTAAAAGGGCAGGCTGCATGAATTCTTTTCTTGCATAGATGATGAGGAAAAACCCAGTGCTATCCATTACAGACCTTCATGTGTAAATGTAATTCACCCAAAAACAAACTTATTGATACAAAAAAATCTTAAAGTGTCTGTGGGATTTATTCACATCTTTACCTTAAGAGAAAAAAAGGTAGCCAGACAACTTCCTACTGGAGCACATTTAGAAGAAATTATGAACTCAAAAATAATTTCCAAGAGTGACATGAAGAAAGAGAGATCAGACGTAAGGCATGCTATCCCAAATTTGCATCAAAGCTCCCCATGGGCTGCCATGAGCAGCCTGAGCTGGCACAATTCACACATCTGTGGCTGGGAATTTCAGCTAACACTGACTGCAGCAGCACTGCAAGGGCTGTCTCTAGGAAGGGATGAGTTATGTGTTTACCATATGTCAACCAGTATGGCCAAACATGGCTTTTCAGAAAAGAAATACCTTTGTGACAATCAAAAGCTAAACTATCTGGAGCACAGATTTTGTATGATCTTCACAAAAATTAAAAGTGAAAGAATAAAAATTGAACACTAGAATGCCATGAATATCAGTTTCCCGCAAATCTATGAATTTACTCTAATTTACTTTTGTATATATTATAAACTAATTAATGGAGATACAAGAAAATAATGTGAGAGGAAACAAGGCAGGGTTGTACTTATTTCCTTCTCTGATTCCAGCTGATCACTTGTCTTTTGTAAAGAAACAGCAACCACAATCTTCATGTGAGTGCATTCCAAAAGCATAAAGGACTTCTGTAAACTAAGTTCCCTTGGAAGGCATACTAACAAGCAAGCAAGCAAGCAAGCAAGCAAAAAGAAACAGGTTTATAATCTAAAACATTTTCCCTTCTCTTTGAAGGTAACAAGACAGAACAAAAAAAGGTCAAATACCCTGTTTCAGAATCTGGAATTACAGCTGTAAGTGGCAACAGCCAGGATCAGAGAAGAAGGGTGGACATATAAACTCAAGGATTCTATGATGATAAAGGGAGAATAAGCAAAAGGATTATTGTCTCTCACCTCTAAAACTAACTCTGAAATGGGCTATTTGTGTATGGAAAGACTCCATACACAAGGATATGATGTACGTCATATCATACGTCATTACATACGTCAAGGATATGATGTACATTACTGCATAAGGCCTGAATATACCTTTGAAAATTAAAAAAAAAAAAAATTAAAATAATTTCAACTGCCAGGACAGTTTGAGAACATCGTAAATGATTTAAAACGTTTCTCTGTCTCATCCCTCACCTTCTAATTACCTGCCACTTCATGTGTTTGCCTCACACACTGAGGACTTGCTTCTGTGTTGGAGTTAACATTTTTAAGAGAAAAGAGGCACGAGATTCCTCTAGCCTACACCTACTGTGTACATCTCAACATCTTAACTAGTCTACAAGACTTCCTTCTTTGTCAGTGAAGAGACCTAGGGGAGTGTATACGATAATTCACCTAAACTTTTATACAGAGCTGAGATTAAAAGTTTTAGACAGAGGTGACAGAAAATGAAGTACATGAAAACTACAGTCATCACACATTGATCATACTCCAGTCACCTCTCTTAGTCTGTTTTCCTTCTTTGCCCCCCTTCCCCAGAGCTGGATGCAGTATCACCCTGAACTTCTCACAGTCACATGCTTACAGGAACTTTGTCACAGCAGATCCACAGTAGATATTGTTCTGTATCTAAATCTGGTTTTCTGATTTATAAATCATTAAGGTCCAAAGAAAAAAAGGTCATTTTTTTGAAATGTAGGGTTCTCCAGGCTAATTTCTGAATTCCCTTCTCTAGGAATCATGAAAATAAGTCATAATTCTATATTTCAATAAAATATAAAGCTACAATTACCTATGGTGGCTTCTAAATGCTCCCTCCCAAAGTAGAAGTGGCTCATGCACCTCAGGGTCTGCCAGTGGCCACGGTCACTCACCACAAAGCCAAACCATTCCCACGTGTCTCTGGTGCTATGCCCACTTTGCCTACATAGTTCCATTTCTTCGGGAATTTTGGATCATGAAGGTCATGATCCAACATGACCCCAACAACATATTTATTTTGACTAAATTGTAGAAATCTGACATGCAGACAGAGTGAACAGAAAGTCTGACAGTGATTGAATGTAACTGCTTTGAAGTTATGCCAGATTTAGACTGACTGTATCCTATAATATTTGGGAATGCACTGTGCAAAACTGGGGTTTTTTTCTTCCTTTTTATCTACACAAGCACATTTTAAAAACAAATCTGCTTTTTTTTTTTATTTTTGACACAGTATAGTAATAACCTGAGTCCCTGAACACCTTAGCATTAAAAAAAGTCTTGCTTTTACAAAATTGCTGAAGATCACTGAAATGTAACCTTCGTGACAGGTCAATAAACTTCAGATCAGTAAACACAAACATGCCTTTGCCTCCAGTAAACATATTCCATTTTAAGAGCTGTGTTCATCCCATCTACAAATACAATTTAGTGTAAGCAGTCACATTTTATTTTCTCACTTTAAAAATGCCCAAGATTATCTCTGATGTTTATGCTTTGATTTTCTTAAATAAAAGGCTGTTTGAGAAAGTTGGATACAAACATTTCCTGCAATTCTCAATAAAAACTCTATTAGAGCTGGGTATTTGATGCACCAAATTGTCTTGTAAATAAGGAAAAAACTCTTGCACTGCATTTTTCTTTAAATGGAATTAATTTCTGTTCTACACACCTAGTTAAAATTAACCCCCCAAAAAATTGTGGTGGCAATTACTTGGCATTTCACTACCTGTATCACTGACTTTATGTGGAGAGGTGTTTTTCTACTACTCCCTAGATGTTCACTGCACAGGAAGGACTCATGCAGAGTGACCACTATTCTTTTAGTATTTGTAAGTGGCTCTCCTGGCCCTCTAAACACCCACTACATGATTTTACTTTAGCAGCTTCAGCATTGTTGTCACAATCCACAACTGAATTCTGAACATAATACCAGAATACAAGAAGTACACATTTTCAAACACTAAATTAAGCACACTCCACACAGGACAGCCAGGGGGACATGTGCAGTAAGGTGCCAAAGCTCCAAGTAGAGATTTTTCTGCACAACAGAAACACAACAGTCCAATTGTTTGTGTAATATGCTGACAGCCTTTGAAAACTACTAAAGCACTTCAGAAAACCATAAAAATACCTATTGTTGTTGTATTTCTTCCCCACTGAGACTTAGGAAATATTCCCAGGAATATTCACAGGATTTTAGACTGATTAAGACAGGCAAGTTTATGTGTTTGTTGCCACTTAAAATATAAAACTGGAGTTGAGGAGCTGCACTGGTACTTCAGAAACCTGGGATGGATTGATGCCTTGAGAGGCTACCTAGAACAGAGGTAAAGGAATAAAGTAGGGATTTATTAAAAGGCCTTCAAAGGATACACCTTGGGCAGTGCAAGAGCCTGGCCATGGCTCCACCCAAGATGGACAATGGGTCACACGTTTTCACACTTTTATAAGTTTTGGTCCATTTACATATTGGGGTTAATTGTCCAATTACAGCTTCAGGTTATGAAGTCCCATCCTCCCAGATTGCTCTCCTCAATTTGCTGTTGTCCTTGGTTCTCAGGCTGGAAAAGGATTGTTTTGTCTAACTAAACTGTGAGGAGAACTTGTTAACACTTTATATGAAGTTCAGAGTTACACACTAATGCAGTACAGAATCTGGAAAACATGAAAGCTAAAACTTCAGGCATCAGGATCAAGCAAGTGCCAGGATCAAGAACAGACCACTGAGAAGTGCTTCAGTGTTATGCATGGTAGTCTCAGAAGTTGGACAAATTTGCTGGTTCTGATTCACCTCTCACAGAGACCAGCTGATCCTACAAAGTTGCATAATGTGTGTGAAGCATGGAACAGCTCAGTGACAGCACAGACAAGGGCAGGACCAGCCACTTCATCTGTTCTGGCACAAACTCGTGCCCTCAAGAGAAGCAGGTGAAGAAGCAGCTCCTCCATTGCTCGAGGCAGCACTGGAAAGAGCCTTTCTGATGTGCACAGGGAACCAGGAGAGAGCCTGCATTCAGAACTGACATCCAGCACAAGCAGCATTAACACCTGCCTGGTAGGGCATTAATCTGAGGTAATCACTAGTGTTGCTGGCCCATTCTGACATGTAAATAAATCCATCTGACTTTATGACTTTGGATAAAGGAGTTTCATTGTGTTTGTAATAGATGAGAGCACCCAGCAAAACCTATAATCTCAAAAAAACCCCAAACAGTCTATTCTACATGGAAAACATTTCAGAGCTTTCAAAGTATTATTTTTCCAAAAAGGAGAAACACTTAAGAAAAAATAATCTTGAAACCATGAGAAAGTTAATAAGAAAATGTGAAAGCCTTCTACTTGTAATCCAAAATAAATTAGAACTTTCTTACTGCACCTCCTCAGTGTGCTGTTTCTAGCACTTCAGTTAGGCAAGGCATTTAGGGTTGAAAACCTAAGACTGCAGGAGACACAGGTAATTATTTTGGTATTATCCTTAATTTTCCCAACAATCATTGCCAGAAAGAGAAATGCAAGTAAAGGGAATTTTTTTATTCTCATTACAAACTCTATCTTTCTGAGGCAATATCGGAATTTTAATGACTCATATATTCTGTGAATGAGCATAATGAACACTACCACTCTGACACTTTCAATGTTCTGTAATTTGATTTGTTGGCAATTCCTATTCTCTCCTGTTTACAACCTGCAGCAAACAGGTGAAATATCTAGCCAGTCAAAATAGTGAATATTTATAAGACTCAACTTTATGGATTCATTTTACCTCTCCAGTATAGTGGAGAGCTTTACCTCATCATGCATTTTGAGAAACCATTATGCACATGCTCAATCAACAGCAATCATTCCAAGAGCAGCCCTATTATGAGGTGAAACAGCTTCAGGGGAGAACTTTGCCAGATGTTTAACAAGTCTCACAAAAGTTTAAACTCTTCCACTTTATAAAGTAGACACACAATTTCTAATGCCCCTTGCTTGGTGAAGGGCTAAAATGAATTTTTAAATTTTCAGTTTCTCTCGCTTGTCTCAAGGACACAGGGAGAGAGCCAGGGGATGCTCCTGGGCTGTGGATGAACCAGCTGCAAAGGGAAGGTGTAGAGGGACCAGTCTGTTCCCTCACATGCCACCAGCCAGGCTGCCCCTTGGCAGTGTGGTCACACTATCAGGATGACCCTGCTGTCCTCCAGATAAGGAGTGACATCCTCACCTTTCATGGTAAGAGATGCTCCCCACATAATTGATACCTGACTCTGCTGGGATGCAATAGCTGGACCTTGTCCCTCCCATCAGTTATCTCAGCTCTGCCCTTTACTCTGCCCCAAAATGAGGGAAACCTTTGATAAATGTTCCCTGAACTGCAATCATTGATAAGAGTCTGGCAAAACTAATATTTTAGGGCTCTTAGCTCCCTTTTTTAATGGATTAAACAGAAAAGCCTCTAATTTACTAACAAATATACTACAAGTCCATGTATTTATGCCCTAAGCTTTCAGCAAATAAACAGACACATATCACACCTCTAGTTCAGGAAACTTCTAGTCACACAATAATTATCTTAGTATTACTCCTCAGACAACATGCTGCATGGCCAGCAGTAAACACAGAGCTCTCCAGTCCTTCCACACAGCACAAAGCAGCAATGTGAGATCTCCTCAACATCTCTTTTCTTTCCAAACTGGAAAAAAAAAAAAAAGGAAGGTATTTGGCAGGGTGGTTTAGTCTCCATCTTCCAGTGCTCTCTGTTGCAAATGCTGCCTTGTTGATAGTGACTCCTTTCTACTAGTTTATAGTGATATCCATCCACCTGTTTGCCTTTCACCTACTGGAAGATAAAAACAAATCTGTATTGCAAAGCTTGCTTTCCTTATCCAGACCTCTAAACCCAGTGACTTTTGCTATTTCAGATTTGCACAGCTAACTTTCATATGAAAAGATTCTTTTATGGCTTGATATCTTAGACAAAACATAATTTTAAAAACTAAGTAATTTTTTATATGTATTTTAAATGTTTAGGAAACAATTAGAATCCTGCTTTCCAAAGACTCCTTTATAATCTTAATAGCAGTTTCAAACTGTTTTATTCCCTCTGACTTACACAATCACCTGAAATGCCACAACATTTTAAAATTATCTTTGTAACTTTTTTTAAGTGCTGTTTGAAACAACAAAAAAGGCCTCAGCAAGGAACAAGATGCAAGCACGCACATTAAGGATGAAATCACATCGATATATTTCATATACATGAAAAATTAATGCAAGATGAATGGTGAACACGGAGTAAGTGCCTTTTTGCACAAAGACTTCCAAGTCATATTTCTGGCTGATGACAGAAGTCTATTAACAAAATTAAGTAACAACCTTGAAGGTTTATGAAATATTAATACATTAGAGAATAAAAGAAAATAGGCTTCAGACAAAACAAAAATAATTCACCTGTGGTGAATGTGAGAATGGTGAATTCATATGTATTTTATTGTAAAATACTAGAACGTGGTTCAGTGGTTTAAACAGAAATATATCTGGCAAGGGGGAGATGGTGCCAACCCAGGAAGAGGACATGGGACTGAAGAAAATTTTCTCTTTTAAAAAGGGCCATAAAACAACAAGGACAGTTGAGTGAACTGGTTGAATCCAGTCCTCCTTTGACAGAGAAGCACCCAAATTCATGTTGAAGAAGTCACTGCAGGACAAAACACGAATTGCATTGGATGTATATGGATGTACTTGGGTGAACTTTGCTATGCAGGGACCCCTGAGCCACTGCAAAGGAGGTCAGCTCGGATGGAAAGAACCCTCCCCTTTCAGCTTCACACTCTCAATTTCAGAAAACAGTCCAGCATTTAGAACAACTTCGCATGACAGCACAGGGAACTATCAAGAAACAGAAGTGCATTACCAAGGGTTTTGTTTTGATGATCAGGGGGAAAAGTACAGGCAAACAAATACCTATTAAAAGGATGATAATAATCTACTTTTTCACGAGTTAAAATATTACTTGAAAACAATTATTTTTCTTGTCTCATATGTATCTATCAATCTATCCATCCATCCATTCTTTATTTCAGTGCCAGGTCAAAATGAAACACACTGCACACTGAATGGCAGGGAAAACTGTTTTTCCTCTGGTGTTCGAGGACTGGTATCCTACATTCATTAAAACTCACCAGAAATGTAGGATGTGTTAAAGAAGTAATTGAAAATAAATATTATACTTATTTGAAATTACAAACCACTTCACACTGTTAATTACTTCAGCAAGCTGTGTACTTTACACTTGCAATCACTCATAGAGATGAGATTACTGCTAAGGCAGACTCAAAATAAATATACATGCTAATAGATGCCAAAAAAATTTAAAAATTAAAAAGAATGTTTTCCTCAAACATCTCAAAGACATTGATTTGTGAAGAAAGAAAACATTCTCCTAAACTTCTGAGATTAGTAAGGAATAAGAGTAATTTCCCACATAGAGCAACATATTAAAATCTACAAATAAATATTGGGAAAAGGGTTAGTTTTTTTTTAAATAAGAAAAAAATTGAACATAACTGCAAGAATGAAATGATAAGCAATATTAATTAGATAATGGCAGGCCAATATGATTATCACATTAATAAAATGGATCACTATTAGCTAAAATTTCCCTGTGACTTATTAGTGATAGCCACCTTTTCTTTACATTGCATAAAACAAAAATAAACTTGTCAAGGATGGAGTTCCACCAAACTCTGTATGAGTGTCTTCCCGTAAATAAGAGTTTTTTATATTTTAAACATTTTTATATGTTTACATGAACTCCACCACATGAAATCTTTAACTCAAGATTACAGGTTATATGGTCAAAAGCAATTTCACAACCTTTGCAATCCCAGCCCAAAAGTGTTCTTGCAACTAAAAATACAAGTTTCCCAAAAGTCACTATGGTTTATGGGCCAAGTGATTTGGCTGTCTCTGGAAAACCTTTAGAGCATGGCTTATAAAATTATATATTTTGATCCAGTAAGAAAGAATCACAAGATGAATTTTTAATGTCTGTCTAGTGCAGAGCATGGAGATACAGAGAATATTCCTTCCTACATCTACTTCTCTGATTTCTTATGCCAGTCATGGAATGATTCTACCAGGTCTCCATAAAAAAGTACAGAAGAGATGCTGCTGTTGCCTGCATTTGAGATTGATTATCCTGCAGTTTTTATACCTCTGTAATTTAGGGAGTATTTGAATGAGTACTCTAGTAAAGATGTTTTCACAACATGTAAGGTCTTTTCTGCTTTCAGATGTGTGATACATCAGCACGGTGTAAGTGGTAATATTCACCTAATATTTCCATGCATGTCTGGGTCTTCAGCAAGCTAGGAAAATCTTCAGCTTCAGCAAAAATATTTCCATTGTTTGTTTGCTTTCCCCAACTAAAGAAAGTAGCATCCTATTGGGAGGGTCAAAAAAGAATGTGACACCTGTTTTACTGTTTTAGAGTAAAACTATAATACTCATTAAACATGTTGGATATGGTTGATGCCAACTTTATTACACTGGCCAGTGACCCAACTTTCCGTTAATTACCTTCATTATGGGCCTTTTTCTTCAACAGATAAAATTAGAATAACTTTGATAACAAAGGAAATGTCAATTGTATATTCTAACTTTAGTTACATTTGCTGATAATTCTGTTGTAATATTCAGAGAATTAAATGTCATAAGGAAAAAAATATTAATGTTTATATAAATTCTGCACAGAGAAGTTCTTCTTTATATAATAAATAGGTTCCTATGAAAAATGAGCTCTGTTTTAGCTCTTTTACAAAAAAGCCCAAAATTTGGTTGTTTCAGAACACAGATTGTACAATAATTGTATTGAACAATTATTATTATGCATCTTGTCACTGAGTGAAAAATGAGATGTTTATCCTGGGCATTGCATCGATAACTGTCACCTCTCCTCAGAGCTCCATTGCAGCATTTCCTATTCCTATTTACATCTCTGTGACAGATACAGCAACAACTCACATTGAGAGAGCATGGCTGCAGCAATGCCCAAGTCATTCTTTGAGCAAGAGACCTACAGGTTCATTTACAGCTGCAGAAATTGTGCTATAAGCCAACTGTGCACAGTGTTCTTTCAGTGCCAAATAAGTTCAATAAATGGTGCTATAATCTTCCTAGATGTTGGTAATACCAAATGTTATGAACTAAATTTGAAGTGCTGTTGTCCTTTTACTTTTTTTCCTTTTTATATTAATGCTGGCTACCAATGGTAAGAAAGCAAAAGAACATGGAAAAACTACAGGGAGCTCTTAGAACAGCAAATATTCAAGCATCAGAACTTTTTATTACTATGATTTTAAGTTGTTCTGGGTTTCAAAGTTATTACTCATTTAGAAATTCCCACTGAAATATAGTGGTTTTGGTTTCACTAAATTATTATCCAATTTCAGAAGCTGGACGTCAAATTATTAGAGACAAAAATCTGAAATACTATAATAGAGTAACCCCTACAGATGTTTTGCCAATAATTTTTCCAGTTTTTATAGAAGAATTTCTCTTCCTAGCCTGAAATCACTGTTTGAATAACTGAAGTTTTTTACACAGCATTCTCCAGATAGAAGACAAGACTCCTGTTAGAGCTTGCTGATCTTCCTTGTTCAAGGTTTAAAGAACTTCCCAGTAGCATCAAACCTGTTCCTTTTTCAGAATTCCCAGCACTTCCTGACTTCCAGACCCAGGTAACAAACACAGCACTTGTCAGTGACTTCATTGTGAATTTTATTTGAAAATGCTCTTAGGCTGAGATTTCAGAAAAATTCATTACCTTGTAGAGAAATATTTTAAACAATTCCCATTTAAAAGCACCCTACTATGTTGGGAACCCAGCTCCAAGAGTTTAAAATAACTGGGGGAAAACCAAACTAAAAGCATGGGGACAAAGTCATCAATGTGTTGGGCCAGATGGCCACAGCTCACTGCTCTTATCCAGCAGCACTCACTGAGGTTAGAGAGGCTGAAACAGGGGAGAGGAGCCTCCCACAGAAGAAATGCTCTTGACACAGCAGGACAGGGGGCTGCACCCTGAGCATCAGCACTGCTCTTTAAAGCACAAGTTCTAGTGAGTGAATCCAACCCAAAAGGGCACTTAAAAATCAAGTTTAAATCAGTAATCTACTATTAACCCCAGTTACTCACAGCTGCACTGTTCAACAACACACCCCGCTTGACTTGCCTTGGCAACCAGAAAGTGACCAGGTTTGTAGCATTTTCTGTTAATTACATGAAAATTATTATTTATTCTTTAACATTCCCCCTAACACTGGTAATTTTCAGGTGCTATCTAATAAATGAATAATTCTGGTTAGGTAAAACATCTCAATTGCTCATTCCAACTTGGCAAGCTCAGCATTAACAGCAATGCACAAGCCCCATAAAATTCAACCACCGTGGCAAGCAGCAACTCCAGATGCAGACTCAACACTGTAATTAAGTCATACAGTGGGAAGTTTAGCTATCTGTATTTCCTCTTAAATATTCTACACCAACTGCAGGGCTGCTTAAATTATTACTGATTTATGTCATCCCGTGTTTGGCACAAATAATGCAATTTACATTTCAACTACCATGTAAGTGAAACAGGAGTGTGCCCCATACTGCCACAAGGAGAATCGAGCTCTGGGCTGCAGCAGGGCTTTGCAGGGAGCTCTGTTCAATAAAGGAGAAGCCTGCTCCTGCCCAGAATTCCTGCCTGAACACAGCTGAAGGGCACTGACATTTCACCTGCACACAGATGACACTTCCAGCTGAAGCACCACGCTCCTGCTGCTGGTACCAATTCATCACTCTTAAAATTGTCTGCACAAGGAAACAAAGTTCTGCTTAGAGCAGGGGATGACACATCTCTTCTTTGACCACTTTGAGAGATAATAAAGAACCAAAGGATGGATGGATGGATATTGCACATATGTATTTCCTTTCACTGTGAAGGGCATGGATTTGATTTGGTTCATGTCATTCCCTGACAAAAATCAAAATTTAATATAGTTAGCAACATCAGTAGTGAGATGCATATTCCAGTGATAAAAAACAGCAAAAGTACATACAACAGAGCTAACTCCTTCCTAGTGGACATTATTTCAGACACAAAAAATGTATTTTAAAAGTACTGACACAATTCAAAATAACTGTACCAGATATCAGTACAGCATTTACTCTAGAAATTATCCTTAGCAGATTCTTTTGATATAATTTGTCACACGCACTGCCTCAAGACAAGGGAAAAATGGCATAAAAATATTGAGTGGAGTTCTCATTAAAAAATTCAGCTTAACTTCAAGCACAGCTAACAATCTTTAGCTGTTACATTTACATGCAAAATAGTGAATTGCAACATGCAGAATAACAGATTTTTCATTATGTCTGGGAAAAAAAAAAGATTCCCCTTAATTTGATACATTATACAGTGATAGTGAAGAACAGTAAGAGACACATGCACCTTCAGTACAGATTTAAAATATTAATTGCAAATCACAGCATATTTGGCAACTCCTTCACTGCTATTTCCACTCAAGTGTAAAACAAGATTACTGTGAATTCTGATGTGCTATAGTCTTTCCACCTCAGGCAATGATCTTAAACCTCATTAGCTGAGTAGGTCTGCGTGGGATCAGGACTGAAAATGTGCAAAGAGTCAAGATTCAGACCTGGAGGACATTTGTACGTGAGAAGAATCCAAGCACGCAAATAGAACATTCATCTGCACATCTCTAATCCTCTCATTAGATACAAAAACCTGCACTTTCTTTCATACACCAGAGCAAACACCATGCTGAGACTGTTTCCCCAAGACTTCTAGAAATCAATTGTTTTGGTTTTTATTTTTTGGTCTATTAAACATGATTTTACATGATACATACATACATTGACTCTGTACACCATTTGTTCACTCTAAAGCACTCTCCCTTTTTCTGCAATGCTGTGTGATGAAATCAAGTGAATCATGCAAAGGCAAAGACCTAAATGAGCTGGACTGGAGATTCTCTCAGAATATTACAAATCAGACAAGTCTTCCTGTCCACTACTACAACTAGATTACTGGGAGTTAACTTTCCAACATCAGCCTAACCATGATTTTGTCCGGAAAAGCTGTCACTTTACCTCACTTGTCCTTACCCTAATCACCACATTTATGGGGTTTTAATACTAGCAGTCATTCAGAAGACTTTTGAATCCATGCACAGTATCTTGATTCATAAAGCTCCTTTTCCTGAGACAGAATGTTCTTTGTTGGTGCAAGATACCTAGACTTGCAATTCAAAATTTTCTAACTTTATACCAAATTATTCAACACATTAGTTACTTATTTGTCAAAATGAAGAAATTTTCATTTTTTCTGTAGAACACACAGGTTCTCTTTTCTTCTCAATTACTAAACAAAATATATTTTAAGCCTTCCTTTCAGCATTCTCTGCCAAATTTAGCTATGATTAGGTCTATGCCATTTTTAGAATTTCGCTGCTGCCAAGTAGTTTGTAACAAAAACTACAGCAATTCATATTTGTTCCTCTTTAGTTACACTCTGATATCATTTAGCACTTGTCCACTGCCTAACATGCAGTGCGCTCAGTTTTGCATTTTTATCTATTTATGTTCATCCTCATTACTCCCTTGTTGATTAACTTCCCTTTTTAATCATATTTTTTTTAATCCAAAGTAGTTCTCTTTCACGATTAATGAGTTGTATTCTTTGGCATCTAATGAATCAGACTTGCACAGTTCCAATTATCATTGGTATTCTTGTTTCAGCATTTCCTCCCACTCCATTCTCTCCTAACCGCTTTCAAATTCCCATACATATATTTATATATTAAACTGAGAAATATGCTGTGTTTACTCCGTTACATTGACTACACTGTGTTTTTGCGTATCAAACTAAACTACCATAATCACTTTTAGTTCAGTGATCAGTGCCTTAAAGTAACAGTGGCACAGCAAAATGAGGGTCTATGTAAGCTAAGGAAGCTGTTTTTCATGAAACACTAACTAAAGACTTCACACAATCTTAATACCTGTGATATCTGCAGTTCTTTACTCATTCCCGAGAGGAATCAATATGCCAGGAAGTGTGCTACATTTATTCTGCTCATCTTCCATGGCAGGATATGGGGGAGAAGAAAATCATGTGGTCCACAAAGAATGACACCCAACTTGAAAGGCAGGCTGAGAAAAAGGCTCCCCAGGAACAAACTTGTGAGGTGAACTAGAAACAGCTTTTCATGTTTTGAGAGCTGAGATAAAATAACATACATATGTTTCTTGGAAACTCCCCCTATGCATGCTTTCAGTGCAAAGTTTGAATTCTTAGCAAAGAATTCTCTCAGCCTTCTTTTGTTTTCAATTTTGAAAAAAATATTGAAAAAGATGGGGAAAAATAAACAAAAGCAACTAGACTGGAAAGTTTTACTACAGTAATTGTTCTTCATGTTTTCATAGAGGCACAGGTGTGCTAATATATTTCACAGGATGGTCTGAGGTGGAAGGGACCCAGAAGGATCATCAAGTCCAACTCCTGGGTGAATGGCCCACACAGGGATCAAACCCTCAACCCTGGTGTTATCAGCATCATGCTCTGACCAGCTGGGCTAATCTTGGGGTCACTGCAAGAGACATATTTTAATCTGCAGTCAGAAAAAGCACATTATTACTGAACTAAGTTTCCTGAAGGTTTACTTTAGGTTCTGCATTCCTCTGCTGCTAGATCTTGCTTTGCACATACTTAAAATCTAAGTGTATGTTCTGTGGGCAGAGGCTGCACCTCAGTGATGAGGAAAGTAAAATGTGTGTGCAGGGATGTGCACCAGCAGTCAGTGAGTCAATTTTACAAATGTTATGTTGAAAGGGATTATTAATGCCATAACTCCAAAATAACTTACACACACTTATTCCCCCTTCTATGAATAAGGCTTTTAAGTGTTCAAATCACTGAAGAAAATTGGGTAACCTAGATAAATGTTATTGTGTATACAGTAATAATAGTTTTCTCAGAAGTTGATAAAATACAGATTTAATTATGCAGGTTCTTGTACATCAGTAACTTACATGTGAGTAAGCTCTCTGCATAATAATATACACACATAATATATATCGATAATACACAATTATAATTGAATGCTTGTAATTATTTTCAGGATCAAAGCCCTTATTAAAAATCCAAATTAAAGTGTTATAATGGTAGTAATGACGATGGACTTGCATGTGGATATAATGAAATTAAGCCCTGTAATAAGTGGGATGTTTTGCATATACAATTAGATAATCTTAAACATGATCAGTGTAGGGCTGACAAGTGCTAAAAGAAAAGAGATTAAATTGTGATATTACTAACATTTAGTAGGGAAATAAGAAAAATAACAAAACTCAAAGCCCGGTATTTCTTAGGTGAACCTAGCAAACGACCAAAGTGATAGAAAACCTGAAGGCATGGGATGGTTGCCTGTCTCTGGGCTAATGACCTGAAACTAATCTCTGGGTAATGACCAACAGTGCAGCAAGGAAGGAGCTCCTCCAGCCTGCAGCCCAGCTCCCACAGCCCTCCAGGCACAGAGCATCGCGGGGACTCCACCTGGCTGAACTGAAACTTGCTCCCAAGATGAACTGTTTGTTCTCATTCCCAGCACTCTGCAGCTTTCTCATTTTGTTGCTACACTCAAAAGATTTAACAGGTTTTCTTTCAATATTGCTAGGTCAGCATTAAGGTAATTGAATAACCACAGCTCAATGGAAACAGGGGTGTGCTTATTAAAAAGCATTTCCAGTGCAGAAGATCCAGACTAACAAATATTCTCAACTGACATGTTATAGAAAATCTGCAAGTGAAGTTATACACAGCCTGAATTCAGTGTCAGTTAATCCAGAAGGCAAAAATATGTCAAAGCATTTGAGCTGTGGTATCACTGACGCACCACCCTCTCCCTGCTGAGAACCTGGACTTCCATGTCCTATTTAAATCACATGCTCCTCAGCAGCAGGGCTCTGAGATGCTCAGAGTGCGCTAAATTTAAAGACCACTTCTGCAAAGAACCTCCAGACGTGTTTCTCTGCTCCTAGGGATAAAGTAACACTTCCCAAACTCTAACTTCATTTTAACTGAGACAGCAACAATGCCTAGTTTGTGCTTAAGGCCAAATATACTTAATACTTATATATACACTTATATAGTACTAACAGCAGATTAATCATTGAACTGCTTTTTTAAAAAATGCTATTTCTAGCATTAAAATGCTATAAAAGGTGTCTACCATCAGCAGAGCCACAGCTGAAATGGCAATACAGAGGGATGTACAGATGAAACAAGATTTCAGCCTGTGCTTTCAGCCTCATGCTCTGGGCAGGCTCGTGCTGCAAGAAGCCCAGGGCACGTCCACGGGCATGGGAAGCACCTGGAGCATCCCCCAGGCTGTGGGGGTCAAAAGGCAGGCATGGCTGACAGCCTTTCTGCATCAGAAACTGAGAAAGAGTTTTTGACATCTGGGACTGTAAGAAGTCATAGAAACACAGGAAAGAAACTACTGACACAAATACCACCAAAGACAGGCACAACCAATGTTTAAAGTTGCTTTCTGCTGTAGCAATAAGGATTACTACTTGCTTTTGTAGAAAACTAAGGTTAAAGACACTTAGAGATTCCACTTGAGTAGAAACAGTTTGCTTAAGAAGATTATACATTGCAATTTGGTTTAAAATTTCAAGCATGCATAAGAACATAAACCTATAAACTAAACTAGGTCTACCAGGGAGAACTGGAGAATTGTTTCTATACAAGATATACATCGTAACATTCACCCAGACTTAGGAATTCAGGTTTACTATCTAGTTCATGCTGTATTTCAAAGAGGACCCACCATCAGTATCAGGAAACAAATGAAAGTGCAAATGAAACAACATCCTAAAACCTACAAAAATAATTGCAAATTCCAACTCTATTTACACAACACTGTGTCAGGTTCAGCACTGCTAACACTGTGTCACTGCTGCATCCTCCTAAAGGCATGGCAGCACAGCAAACATTTCTTTTAACAAGAGCAGTCTAGAGCTTTTGTTTGGTTATAAAGTAAAGCTCTTGAGCATTATTACTTAGATAAAAACTTTAAAAGTGTATAATGGATTATTTTTGTAGTATAAAATGGCTTACTTGGTAGTTTCCTGTAATAGCTCGCCCATGCATTAATTTCTTGAATCTATAAAAATGGTGTCTAGGTAATTTTTCCTGTAGCTTTCTTTTAAACATTACTCACTCAACACACACATTTAGTTTCTTCATAAGTTTCTTACTAAAACCTTTTTTACTTACTTAATCCTGCCTAGTGCAGAGAAACAGCTTCCACAGCTAGATCTTGCTAAGGGGGGATGGAAAACAGGAGACATTTTTGTTGCACTCTTCACAAGTTTTGTTTTTCACCTTTAAAAAGCATACCTTAAAGTAAATAACCAATAAATAAATAAATGTTTGTTCCTACATAGGTGGTGAGAATATTGGAACTGAAATATTGGATTATACTTATTTCATGCCATTAACTTTTGAAGGGGAAGAACTGTCCCCCAGTCAATGCTCAACAGATACGACAGCTGCAGTTACGAAGCAAAGTGCTTAAATTAGATTATAACTATGGGACACCACTAGATTCAAAATGAGGGCTGAGGCTCCCTCACAAACAATTCTGCATAACTGACTGCTGCAGAGTTCTTTTAACTCTGTTTATCAAACTGTAAAAATAAAGCCATTTTATACCATGACTGCTGTTTCTTTGGAAATAACAATGGAAATGTGCTTTGTAATTCTCAGCTAACAGTAAAACTCAAGGCAACTATTAGCTTTAAGTTCAAATAACAGCAAAATGTAGAAAAGATTAAGAAAAAAGAAATGAAAAAAAATTATTACAAGTAGAGTTTTATTTAGCACCTAGGGAGGGCAGGAAACATGAGGAAAAGTAGGCTCCTTTTCTTCAGGCTCTGTTTATCTGAGTATTGATTAGCATGTGTTCTGTCTGCTCAGACATGCTGGGAACATTTTCCTTCACATTGAGCAGTCCAGAAAGGAACTACTGAAGAAGAATTTGAGGATTAATCAGTGTTAATTGAGGTTATCTAGATAATGACAGATGGGAAGAACATACTAAGCAAGTCACTGTGGCAGTCATAGTCATCTGTTACAACCAAAATTAATGGATACACAAACTTAAGTTCACTTGCTCATTGATTTTTATCCAGCTGCAGTGGACTATAAAAGAGCTATCAGGGAAAGTTATCCATTAGCTGTCAACTCAGAATGCCTTAAGAAGCAATTGCTAATCCTCCAGTGATATCTCACTAAATCCTAATCTCTACAAATTGTTCTTGGAAGAAGCATTAAACTGGTCATCAAACCAGGTTTTTAATGCTTCTTAAGGCTTACTCAACCTGCAACCCTTTAGAGACCATACAAAGTACTAAAATATTCAAAAACAGATAAAAGAAATAAATTGGGTGGGCATTGTCAACTGCACATCTACACCCTCCTGCAGTTTTGTGTGCTGTGAAACAAAAACAAAACAGGAAAATTCACCATTATAATAATAAAACATCTGAGCATTCATACAAATTAAGACACTGCTTTTGATTCCAATCTTCTTCACAATATAATCTCCTATTATAAAATGGTATAAAACACTTAAGTGGTGGAGATAGATTCATTAAAATTTCAGTGCTCATATCATTTGAAATAAACACTAAATAAAAACACATTATTTTTCTCACCTTATTAAAATCTTGATTGTCTCATCTAGAATTACATGATGCAACCACTAAAATGGTACAGCTATACCAGTATGAAGGTGATTTAAATTAACAGGTTCTAAGACTAACAGCGTTTTAGGAAAGGAGAAAACAGTGATGGAGCTTGGAAAAAACAGAGAATAAGAATATTGATTTCATTACATAACAAAAATTACTAAAATCGCTCTCATATGTAAGTTAAAGGAAGCAAATCATTTTGCTTCCCAGTGCCACAGAAGTGGTTCACTCAAAGATTTTGGATTAGAGTTCTGGAGAAAGCAGAGAGATAAAAATTACTGATTGCAGGTAGTAATCCAGAAAACTCCAAGTTCTTCATTTGGGACAGGCACAAGTAATGATGTGTAAGCAGAAATGATCACAGCAACAAAAAACAAATGGCTGGCAGACACAAAACCAGCAAGACAACCTAAAATATTTATTTTTTTTAAAAAAAAGCAAAACTAATGCAAAGAGATCATCCACTCTATCTATGCACCTTACAAAGAACAACAGAAGAAGAGTCATATTAGGCCTTAGGAAAACTTCCACCCTTTTCAATAGGTGAGGACTGCAAAACACTAGAATAGAATGGTCTTTGTGGAAGCAAAGGGAAGTTGGACGCCCCACACTTCTGTGTGAAGTGCAGCCTTAAGTGAGACCAGCTCTGAAAATAACATATTTTTATCTAAAAAAGACAACTGAGGATGAAGGTTACACAGTAAAAAATATGTAAGTGGGCATACAGATCAGTTGGCAAAATAATTTTTCAACACACAACATTATAGACCCAAGCTTATCAAATTAACATTTTACCAGCATTCTGCATTTTCAGAGACCATTTTGGGGAAATAAAGTAAGTTTTGAAATGTGATTCCTTTGTTAAGGAAGTTTTGAAAAGAGTATATTAAAGGTTAAAATGTCACAGAATTCTTCACAAATCTGAAAAGAACTTTTATTTGTGTCTACTATTTGGTGAAGTACCTCAAGAACAAAAGATGGGCAAGGGTTTCTAAAAAAGAAAAGGAATGGAGGCTAAATTCAGGTAACATTTTTTGGCAGTGATGACTGAACTGAACAGGGCTCTGGGATAGATGCAACAGAAATCACTGAATTCTCTCATTGATGTACAGCAGGAGTTTAACTGCGTGTGACCTCTGGAAAAACAAATGCACTCATCCATAAAGGAATATGCTCTACAACTGCAAATTAAAAAGGATCCCTGTATCATCATGAACAGAATATGGTGCTACCTAATATACAGTAAGGTGTTCTATTTTTCAAACAGAAATAGCTGTATTATCCTTTTAAATACAATATTGTTCTATCTTCTCCTAAATGTTGAGAAATATTAAGAAAATGCAGGCTTTTTCTTTCAAATGGCTTTATTCTTCATTTAATTACCTGCTCAGGGGAATAAAGCCACTACAAATTAACTGATCAAAATAAAGCTTAGTTATCTAGGGAACAAAGGCAACCTACTGTATTTCTTAAAGTTCTTTCACAGTGCATTTAAATATTTATTTGAATAATAATTTCTGGGAATTTGCAAGAACATCAAATTCAGAGCCAGAAAGTGTCGAAAAGGTGCAAAATCATAAAAAGAAATACTCTGGGAAGTTTAAATTACTCTTGAGGAAGCAGAAGAGACTCATAAAGCCCAGACAACATATTTTTAACTGAAAAATGGACCTCTTTTAAAATCATGGTACAGTGAAGACATCTTTCATTCAGAATACATGTTCCCTCAACCCAAATTTATTATTCTGTTAGAATTTCAAAGTACCAGATAACAATCTAAAGTGAAGAGAGGCAATTAAAAAAACCAGCTGCATAACTGTTAAAAAATACAATCTTTTTCTGGGTTGAAAATAGAGACCTGCACCCACAAACACAAATTTCCAAAGTGAGAGTGTAGTGGCACACATATCCCAAAGAAGTTACATGTAACCAAGGAGCAGGTGGATTAGAGTGAATTAAGCAGCCATATGTTGAGGAGAGGACAATGAGGTTTAGCCTCCTGTCTCTGGGATGTCTGGGGCGCACAGAAGACAAATCCAGCAGCTGCAAACCCCATGTACTGTAAAGGAAAGGAAGCACAAAAGTGGCAAAACACGAGAAACCACATCAGAGCATCGTTGGCATTCACTCCAAACGAAGATCTTGAAAGAAAAAACCATCAGGAAACTGGTTCTTCATCAGACTGTTCTGACTGCTCCTCAGCCAACAAATTGTTGTTTATTTGGAGCTACAGCTTTCCTGTGGTCATGGTCAGGCAAACTGGTAAGAACCACAAAGGAGAAGAACTTGCTTATTGGAAGGGCTGACTTCCTTCAGCACCCTGCAGTGCTTAGGAAAATGCCATGTTTAGGCAGAATGGCCATGCCAAGAATGTAAATTAAGGAATTGCAATATAGAATTAGGAAGATAGATCTGTATCACTATAAGAAAATACTAATTTCTAAGGATAGTTTTCAATTTTATCCCCATGTGTAACAGAAAATACACTCTTACTGTGTGAGGTTATTTAAAAATCAGTCACTTAAATGCAGTGACCATGGGAAAACTCTATCAGACAGGAACTTGAACACTGCTAAAGGTGAAACAAGTTTTCAAACTCTTCCTCACAAAATCAGGATCGACTCAGAAGAGAGTGGATAACTTGACAACTTTCTACCTGATTGATGAAAGCAAATACAAAAAAATTTTACTGTGGCCACTTAAAAGATCACAGAACACAGTAAATAGGAAAATGTGATTGTATTCTTGTAGTCTATCATTTTGTTGTTTCTAGCAGCAACAGCTGCTTCTTGGAACAGCAGGAAAAGGAAATCAGGCAATCAGTTTTGACTCAGTTCTCACAGAAAAAACAGAAGCTAATTCAAAACATGAGAGTATGATGCAGCTCAGTTACAACAGAAAAGGGGGGATGACAAGAAAAATCACAGCCATTTCAAGCAACAGATAAAGCTTTTTATTTGGGAAGTTGGAAAAAAAAAGAAAAAGGAAGGAAATTAAATGGAAGGGGAAAGCCTAAGAATATAAAATATAAGCACTTCAAATAAGATTGTAATATAACCCAGGAGGGAATGGAGTTCTTCCTCTCCCTGAAAGTAAGTGAACACAACAGGAGAAGACAGCAAGTAAAATGACAATACATCCTTTCTAAAATAAAATCTATCCCGAGCAAATGATTCAGAAAACCAAGAGAATTTTAAAAGCTATTAGGTAAAGGCAATAAATAAAGTATTTAAGTATATCAGTAACAGGAAGGTTATGAAAGAATCAGATGTTCTACTAAAAGATCAGGCATCAATTATGGATACTGCAGATAAATTACTTCAATGCATTGATCTTTACTGCAGAATATGACAGAGAAACATCTCCTACAAACTTTATATTTCCAGTAGGAACCACTTAAAGAGAAAATGAAGTACTTATATAAAAGAAGCATCATGGAAAGCTTCTAGAAGATTACTTTTTAAAGCTCATTGCAAATTCCAGGGCATTTGCCAAAAAATAAAATACAATCTGATAAAAAACCCAAAACCATAACAAATGAATAATTAGAAACAGATGTGAAACTATGCCTCTGACTCTCACAAAGGTGGGCCAAAATATCCCAAATATTTCTCTCTAAAGAGTTTCGTAAGATTTTCTTATAGTAGAAAAAATCCATAAGAATTAAGCAAGTTTTGAATATAATCAAGTTATTATCTGCTTAATAGAAAACAAGTATCAAATTTATGTTTTGCAGCTGCCTACATCATTTTTCTCATCCTAATCAGAAAGTGGCAGAGAAATTAAAACTGAGGAGAGACACCTGGAACCTGTCAAGAAACAAACAAAACAGAATGCCACCACTGGACTTCCACACACAACCTTCTGGGGAAAATTCCCTGTCCATCATTACACATGACAGCCTTTCAGCAAGGTTCCAGAGTGGAGGGACACAGCTCACTCAGATGATGAGGATGATGACAGAAAAATGTTCATTCAACACAGACTGCAGAGGCAACACAGACTAAACAACAGGTTCAACTGGCTAGGAAATCTTTTTGTTTGGGACATTGAAAAGATGAGCTGAAATATCCCACCACATGCAGAATTCTTTCTCTAATCCATCCTAATTCTTTCTCTTTGGCAGTACCACTCATTTCAGGAGAATCCCTGGGAGAATTCCACAGGATCCTGTGCCAATGAGCACAACAGGAAGTGTTCCCAGACTGTATCACCTGATGATGGGCACAGCACATCATCGTGGGGCAATTTCCTTCTTAGATCTTCAATAATTCACTTGCTGGCAGAAGCCTTATCATAATAAATTGAGCCTAAAAGAAAGCACACTAAATATTCACAATACAAACAGTTCCACTGGCTTTTCCAATCTCCTGAGCTTCCAAATCTGTCTCTCTCATTTCCTCTCAGCATAAGACCTCTTCTCCTACCTCTACTGTCCTGCTCTGAGTATTTCTGGAAGAGCATAACTGAACAGCAGCAATGGAAGAATCAGCACAGAACACTGAAAAGGGCATTCACAATTTTACTGCATCAGCAAAGCACAGTGGCATAGCATACATAAAAAAAAAAAAAATGAAATGACGAAAGACAGCTCCTGCTGTCTCCTGCTCCTAGGTTTATTATGTACATACCCTCTGAATAACACATCATTTGGGAATAGCTGTTACATGTCCCTATTTAAAAGGTTCTACAGAACCCATCAATGAAACTTCTAAATAGTTATAAAGGCCTATGCTTTGAGAAGCTAAGATTTGAAAAGCAAATTTAGCAGAATATTTTAGATTTCACACCTATTGCAAGTTGAACACCACCCCTACAGTTATTTTTTAAGATGTGCAGTACAAAATCCTTTGATCACATCCTGATTTCACATAAAGCTCCAAATATACCATGTGTTGTTTGTTTTACAAAACTATCTAAAGGTCCACAAATCACTTTCTGCGATCCCCTCCCCAGTGACTATCCACACTAGTCCCACAATCAATTGCTTAGCTCTATGAGAAGTCAGGCATTTGGTGAAGTTGCCTATGATTTACAGAAAGAGTACCTGGAACTTTGGAGAACTGTAATTTTTTTTTTTTTTT